>AP025052.1:30291453-30562080 GCA_036186865.1 Eustoma russellianum
ATTTGTACGAATATTATACAGAAATACAGTACTTGCGTATTGAAGTTCGTATAATTAAACAACACAAACGAAATAGAATCCGTATAAATGTCATATAAAATATAAAAGTACAAAGAATATGTCAATACAATAAATGAAATAGACTGTACGAAAAATCAAAAAATGAAATACTATGCAGAGGAAGATGGAGGGGGATCATGCGGAGAAGAGTGACCATCAGGAGGGGGAGGCTGAGGCTGCGAGGAGCTGGAAATGATAGAGATGATGAGATGCGATAGCTGCGAGATTTGCTGGTTCGTCGCCTGCTGCACCTGCATCGTCTGCTGCTGCGCATGCTCAACCGCCTGCTGAAGCGCCTGCTGAACGACTGCTGCAGCTCCTGCTGGGTCTGAGTCAGCTGCGACCGCAGTGCCTGTACACTCTCCTCATGCTGCGCCCTGATGGTCTCCACCTCATGCTGCAGCGCCGCATGCTCTGATTCCAGGCCGAAATATCCTCTGGGGCCGCAGAAGGCGCGGAGGTGCTGGCCTCAGAGGAAGCACCTGGATGCAGAACTTCGGGAAAGAATCGCGGCGCTGCTGATCCAACCCCGTACACCTCCCTCTTCTTCTTATTCTGAGGGCCGACGGTCCGAACCGCATCCCAATAAGCGCGGTTCTTGTCGGCCTCTTCTCCCCTATGTGCGAGTAATCTGTTGTACTCGTCCTGAAATGAGAATAAGAATTGTTAGGGTTTAGGGTTTAGAAATAAAAAAACTAAGGAAAAAACAAATGATATCGTAGTCTACTTACACTGATGTCGCGGGCCTTCGCCGTGATCCAGTCCTCCGTCCCGTCGGAGGCTTTCTTCCGATGCGTCTTGTAGAAGAGATCGTAGGAGGCTGGCCACTCCCCCGTCTCCTCGTGCTGAAAGAATGAAATAAAATATGTTAGTGAAATCCAGAATTTTAAAAATTTCGGCATGACCTATTCGTTTATCGGAGGTATCCCGGCCTTAAAGGCCTCTCCCAAGTCAAAGCAAAAATAAAAAAAAAGGCAAATGAACACATATACTACTTAAATTAACCATATACGAATACCAAAAAACAACAGCGCAACATAAGAAATCAATGAATATAAATAATCCACTTAAGTCAATGAATGTAAATAATCCACTTAAGTCAATGAATCTAAATAATCCAATGAAATCAATGAATCTAAATAATCCAATATTAAAATACTTACCATAGAACGCATCGTGGTGGCGTGGGAAACCGAACCACCTGAGTGTGTGGCAGGTGCTGGGCCCTGTACATTGCCGCTGCGCCGGTTCGCCGCGTTCCGGCGCTGCGGGCTTGGGTAGCAGGGTCCGTCCACCCTTCTATCCACCCCGCCCAGGTGGCCTCGGATACGTAGGCAGGCCTGGCAGAAGTGGGGTCACGCTCCCACTTGGTCTTGTGCGAGTTGACGAAGTCCCTGTAGCGTTTGGCGGCCCTCTGCCGCCAGGCCTGCTCCACGTCGTGGGCGATGTCAGCTGTCCAGCTGTACGCCTTCTGCAATTATTATACGGAGGAAAAGTAAAAACGTGGTTAGAAAAGTAATGATCGATTACGTATCAAAAAGTGAAATTCATCAAATTTGAATACCTGAAACTCATCCCAGTAGAACCTACGTGTCTGCGGTGACACGGGACCAGGCATATCCAGCTGGTCCTGCCTCAGGTGGAAGGACCGAGTGATGAACCAAACGGAAACTCTGGCCCGAGTCCGCAAACCTGAAGAGGTGAAGTTGTTAGGAAAAAATAACGCGTGAATATATTTAAAAACATGTTAAAAATAATCATTACTTACGTATGGGTATCATGTGACCAAGGGAGGGCACGACGCCCTGGTATGACCCCTCGTCCGATGCCACATCAGACCCGGATGAGGTGCTGAACCGGTGGGTGTGGGTGGCGGCGGATCGGGGGTGCGACCTCTCGGCAGACCCTAAAAGGTCTGCGTCCGCACAGAGCTGCGGTCGAAAGAACCCGACCCAAGCTGCTCATGCTTAGAAAGGAACATATTAAACTCTCCTGAGATGGAATGTGTAGAGTGGTGGGTAGGTGGATCGAGTCGGTAAACCCTCACTAGCCATCAGATCTGCAAGGGTGAAAATTTAAAAGGCACATTCAAATGAGTTTAGGGTTGGTTGGCCAGACAAATAAGATTCCAAAAAAATGACAAGTGTTTACATACATTTAATGCAAGATATTAATAATTTTGAAAATTTCGGCATGACCTATTCGTTTATCGGAGGTTTCCGGCCTTAATGGCCTCTCCAAAGACAAATCCAAATCCAACAACATGACATGATTAACCAAACTACATAATCAAACTTCATCATCAAATTACACTTCAAAGTATACATCACTGAACTTGATACTTAGCATAAATATGCATCACCTCTAAACAAATTACACTTCAAAATTACATCACCTCTACATCCTTATGATACACTTGTAACATGAATTATGCATAAAATAGTAAATTAAAGAGACACTTCAAATTACCGCCATAGCCACCCCGCACCGCCAACAGCCACCCCCGCCCACAGCCCACCTGCCAACAGCCACCCCCGGCCCGCCAACAACCACTCTCGCCCACAGCCCATCCCGCCCTACTGCCCAACCGCGCTATTCACCACTCCAACTGCCCCACTCCGCCCCAACCTGCACCATCCAGCCAAACCCGCCGCACCCGGACCCCACCCACAGCCACCCAGCCCCACCCAGTCCCACAGCCACCCATCCCCTCCGCCATCCCCTCCAACACCCAGGCTACACCACTGCCCCTCCGCCATTCCCTCTGCCATCCCCTCCGCCATCCCTCCAACACCCAGCCCCACCCAGCCTGCACCCCCTCCACACCAGCCCCACCCCACAAGCCACCAGCCCACACCCATGCCACACCCAGCCTCACCCCACAGCCCCACCCCGCACCCCCGCTCCACCACAGCCCGCAACCCCGCCCCACACCACCCCCGCCAACAACACCCCCGCCACAGCCCACCCCTGCACACATCCGATATAAACTAACCGGAGAAATGGGGAAGAAATCATTAAAAACGTTAAAAACGAAATATAACTAATTAAAATCATTAAAAACGAAATAAAAACTGTCGACCATTGTGTTCCTAGGCCCCGGTGCGATCACAGTCAAGAACATGTACGGCTTATTCATGCACATCCAAGGTGGTAGATTGTACGGCGTGACCATTACAGGCCACGACGAATACTGCTCTCCCGACTATCCGAACGGGTTGAACCCGTCGGTGCATAACCCCAACCTAACGTTCTTTGTCTCCGACGAAAAACCCGGATGTGTCGCATCGAACGTCCTCCAAGCTTCGCCGTCTGATGGATGGCACATCTCACCGTCTTTTGTGTAGTGCTCCGCGTGCCACCTCATCTGGCTAGCTGCGGCACCGGATGCGTAAAGCCTCTGCAGTCTAGGGGCGAGAGGTAAATAGTAGAATTGCTTTCTTGGCACGTTCCGGTTTCTTTTGTTCGTTCTCCACCTGCGTGTCCCACAGACCCTGCACATGTCTTTATCCTCGTTGATGCCCCAATATATGATGCACCCCTCTGAACAACAATCGATCTTGTGAACCGGCAGTCCCAACGCCTGCAGCTGTTTCTTCGTCGATAAAAAACTGTCGACCATTGTGTTCCCTTCGGGAAGAGATTCCCTCATCAGCTGACACATCCCATCGTACAATCTCTCCGTCATGCGGTGCTCCGTTTTCATGCTCGTCATCCGACCGATCATGGACATCTGTGTGTGACTACCGCAACCGGGATACAGCGGCGTGTTGGCGACGTTCAGCATCTCAAAAAATTGTCTCGCCTGAGTGTTCGAATCTTCCTCCACGAATATACGCGGCTGTTCATCCGGCTCCTGTGCACGTTCGTACCCGACATGCATCTGTAAGTACTGCTCTCCTGTAAATACGCCGGCAGCTGCGTCTTGCACCATCTGCACGTATGGGTTCTGAGATCCCTCGCCTATTTCAGCGACATCAACCTGACCGGGTCCTCCTTCGACGCGAACAGTTGCAGATGTAGACGCCCCCTCATATTCGTCGTGGCAGTACCATGTATGGTAATTGTGCACGAAACCTTGTTTCAATAAGTGAACCCTCATGTCACCCGGATCCATATATTTACGGTTCTTGCATTTCTTACACGGACATCTAATCTGCGTTCCACTTTCATTATTCGTCGCAAAATCCACAAATTCTTCGAGACCTTCAACAAATCTAAAACTCCACTCCCCGTTGTTTAGTCTCTCGTACATCCACTTTCTATCGCTCCTCCTCGGATCTATTTTCTCGCTATAACGTCAAAATAATAGCAGCTATATTTTTTCAGTGTAGAAAACCTCAAAATCCCACACATAAGATATCGTCCTTCTATATTTTCGTTGCAAAGTGATGATATATGTGTTTGAAATGAGGAAGAATGGGAGAAGAGTGGAAGAAGAAAGATGGTTTTATGGTTCTCGGCCTGCAATATTACCGACGTCTTAGCGACGCTATAGCGACGACCACGACGACCAAGAAACACAAATCCCGATAAAAAACAAACACAATACGACGAAATAGGGACGCTCAGCGACGACCAAGAAACACAAATCCCAAAAACAACAAAGACAAATACCGACGAAATAGCGACGCTCAACGACGAAACACGTCGTATGGTGTGCGTTTTTTAATGTCTGCATTCATTTCTTACCGACAAAATAGCGACACGACACAAATCGATGGGTTCATCGCTGTCTGCGTCGCTAAGGCGTCGCTATGCGGCGGTGTCCGCACAGTGCCCGACTGTTACAAGTTACAATGCATTTACGTCGCTACGTCGTCACTATGTCGTCGCTGAATTCCCCTATATAAACAGGATGTCCCGTGACCCCCACTACATAGAAAACAAGTTCTCTTTTATAATTATATAAAAAGACCCAAATATGGTTCGTACTAAAGCTCAAGCGCGACATGGTAGTGGTCATTCTTACCCTAGACGGCCTATTCAACAACCCGCACCTGCAGCGGTTCCTCCACCACAAGAATCACCCCCACAGGCTGAGTCCTCTGAACCCACTCTTTTTGGGCCACGTCGGGATCGCCAAATTGGCGATCACCGTATAGAAATATAAGAGCTGTGGAAAACAGTGGATGACCTGAGGGCGCATATTATGTACCAGGATGAGCGTCTCCAGTACCTGGACACAAGGCAGATGCGGATCAAATCCAAAGCTGCACAGCTGAGACGCCTCCTGAAGGCGTGCGCGGAGAGTGTTGCTACTCTCTGTTCGGATGACGAACAGTGAATGGCTCCTCTCCGCTATTCATTTTAGATTGTTTTTTCATTATTGTCCTTATATATTTTTTAATTTATAATTCTATATTAATGAATTTTTTTTTCTAATCATCGCTTTCGTTTTCTTAATTTAAACACGTGTTTAATCTCTTACGAATCTTGACGACGCTAAAATACAAACGAAATGTGGTTCAGAAAATTTGAGACGACTAATTCACCGACTAAACGCAACTATATACCGATGAAACTTAATACAACGACGAGAACCTACTAACCATACCGACGAAACTTAATTACAACGAGCAAAACTTAATACAACGACGAGAACCTACTAACCATACGACGAAACTTAATACAACGACGAGAACCTATTAAGCGCGAATTTATTATCGTAGTTTGAAATTAGCGACGCTTTACCGACGAACTACCGACGCACGACGTCTCTTCCACACCTTTCGACGCTTTTCGTCGCTGAGTCGTCGCTAAGGCGTCGCTATTCCGCAGTGTCCGCACAGTTCCCGATGGTTACAACGTACGATGAGTTTACGTCGCTAAGTCGTCGCTAATTCAGACGAACCGTCACGCCGCACACATTACGTCGCTACGTCGTCGCTAATTCGTCGCTAATGCGAACGAAGCGTCACACCCGCACATATTCCCATCTTCATTAACGGTCGAAAAATTCGTCGTATGTTCGTCGCTATGTCGTCGCTAAATTTACCTATTTATAACCCCACATCCTTACATTACACACATACAAAGTTATAAAACTTCAAAGTAACATCCATACATTACACACATACAAAGTTATAAAACTTCAAAGTATGCCGCATCGTTATATAAGAACCCCAAGGCGTGGAGGGGCAAACAGTGCACCTCCACAACGGCCTCCTTCTCAACCACAACCATCGGTTGAGCGGGAGGGTTCAATATCTGTGCATGGCCCAATGCCGCCAGAGGATCCTCAAGAACAAATGTCGGAACTGGATATCGACTACCGTATGATTATAGCAAACATGCAGCAGCAGTCGAGGCAACTGCACAGCATGAACAGAAGGCTGCGCAAGTTGAAATTCAAATATTACAAGCTGAAGCGCCTCCTCAAAGAGTTCGCAGAGAATGTGGCGGCCACTCTTTCTTCCGATGATGAAGAGTGAACGGCCCCTCTCCGCCTCTCTTTTAGATTTCTTTTTTTTTATTTTCGTCTTCATAATGTAAATATTTATTACTAAATGAATAACATTTTTTCCCTATCACCGCTTTCTTTTTTCTTAATTCATACACGTGTTTAATCCTCGACGAATCTACGACGACACAGCGACGAATCGAATACAAGCGAAAAGTAAAACAAAACATTTGCGACACGCGGGTTTCATCGACAAAAAATCGACGATACAAAACGCCGAGAACCTACTAACCGACGAATTTATTTCCTTATTTATCCGTGTTCTGGACTTTTAGCGACACATTAGCGACGGTATAGCGACGAAACACTACAAACTAAATAGCGACGAACAAAACACACAGAGTAGCGACGAACCACCGACAAAAACACCGACAAAATTGTAACGAAAGGATTAAGCTGACTACTTTTTTGTTAGCGACAATGCGTTTCATCGTAGTTTCGTCGCAATTAACGACGAAATTGCGTTTATCGCAATTTCGTCGCAAATTACCGACGAAACACCGACACTCCTTGTTTCGTCGGTGACTTTTTCGTCGCAAATCAAAATTTTTTTTTGGTGTCGATTGGTACAAGGATCAAGTTATGCTACTTTTTAAGGACAAAAGTTCTTTAAAAGTGGGAGGAACATGATGACCAAGAAAAGTAATTCTAATTACGGAGATAAAATAGTCATACACGCTTTTTTCTTGGGAAGGTTTAACAAGAGAATAATGAGTCGATATTTCCTCTTTACATCGAAGAAGAAACTATTGTTGAATTTCAAGTGAATCCAGGAAGGAGAACGAAAAGGTGAAATTGGAATATGAGATCAGATTCGGAACCAAAACGACGTTTTTTTTTTTTTTTTTTGCAATGTTTAGTCGCATAACTTTCTCACATGATTCACGAAACCTCATGTTTAGGGTTCTTAGACCTAACTGGGTGTTACGGTGGTGCAACTGTCATGTAATAATGTTAGGGATTTTCAACTAACTATAGGTAATTATGGATTTGCATTTGTTATAATAGTTTGTAAAAGCAATGGAATGAAGAGTGTGTGTTTTGAGATCAAAGATGAAGGTAAAATGGTGTTGGAATAAGCAAGAATAGCTTGACTCATGACTTAGATCGATCCATGTATCAAATGGATAGATTTATGTGGTTTGGAAATGAAGTTGAGTATTCTGTCGGACATAGATCGATGACATCGATCGATCGATGTCACATCGATCGATCGATGTGTCCTGGATACAGAGACTGATGTCTGACTGGGGACTTCGATCGATGTGTCCAGAGTGCAGGGTTCGATGTTGAACTGAGGACATCGATCGATCACATCGATCGATCGATGTCCTGACAGAGGTGACTTTTCATGAAAATTCACATCTTTTGCACCAAGAGACATACCCAATCACCATGCAACCACCTCCAACGTCTTCTTGGAGTTTAAGAGCCTATAAATAGGCTATTAATACCCATTTTGAAGACAAATCTTGCTTCATATAATTCTCAAGCATACTACTCCTTTCCTCCATCTTCTAAAACACTTTTGTTTAGAAAGTTCATTGTTTTATCAATCCTATTTGCTGAGGATTAGAGATTGTTGGCTGTTGTATCCTAGGAGGAAGTTTGCCTATAACCCTGCAGCATCTAGTGGGGGCAAATATTCCTTACGGAAAGTGTGTTTTGCACGCCTCAAGCCAAGTTACATTCTACTTGCTCTCTTATTGCTGTCTTGTTTCCTTCATATTTTTCATAACAATCGTAAGGAATAATTGAGATGGATTCAAAGACATACTTGAATCAAGAGAGCATGAAGTTGGATCGATTTGATGGAACAAACTATCTCCGCTGGAAGGACAAGATGATGTTCCTTTTGACGGCGCTGCAGATCGGGTATTGTCTCGACCCAACTCTGCAGGATCTACCCACTCCAAAGAAGATGACTCCGAGGAGGTCGGCTGCTGGAGGAAGAGACAGGAGGATAATATGCTTTGCCGAGGGCATATCCTCAACAACTTGACAGATCGTATCTACGATCTGTTCACGGCAACATCATCACCGAAGGAGATATGGAACGCCTTGGAGTTCAAGTACAACAACGAAAAACAAGGCGCAGACAAGTTCCAGGTGATGAGGTATTTTAATTTTAAGATGGTTGAAAATTTTTCAGTCATGGACTAAGTGCACGAGTTGCAGGTCATTGTGTCCAAACTGAAAGAGTTGGGTGTAGAAGTTTCTGAGGCATTACAAGTAGGAGGAATCATTGCTAAGCTTCCTCCTAGTTGGAATGACTACATGAAGAAATTACTGCACTCAACCGAATCCTTTTCCCTTGAACAACTTCAAAAGCATCTGAGAATTGAAGAAGAGACAAGGAGTCTTGTAAAGAGACATGTCTTTGACGATGCACCTAGAGTGCATTATGTCAAAGGGAAACTAGGGAGTTCGGTTGGAAACAAAAGAAAGAACTCCGATTATTCTGAATCCACTGACAAAGCAGAATCCAAGAAAGACAAGAGATGTTATAAGTGTGGTAAGAAAAGACATGTCAAGAAAGACTGTTGGTTTCGAAAGAAACAAAAACAGGGTGGTAATTCTCAGAATGTCAACAATGCGAATTTGGTAGACATTGGAACCGATCAACTGGTTGCAATGGTCTCAGGATTGCATGTTGGCATGGTAACAGAACTTCATATGGCTACGAACGAAATCACAAGAGATTGGTGGTTCGATTCGGGTGCAACAGTGCATGTATGCAACAACAAGGATCTATTCAAGACCTACCATGTTGTGGATGATAGCCAGCAGGTTCTGATGGGAAATCGCAGTGCCACAAGAGTCTTGGGTAAAGGTAGTATAGAACTGGACTTTACTTCTGGAAAGAAGTTGTTATTAGTCAATGTACTACATGTACCCGAGATTTCTAAGAATCTTGTCTCTGCTAGTCTTGTTTGTAAGAGTGGATTCAAGATTGTAATGGAGGGGGACAAAATTATATTGTCCAAGAATGGTATCTTTGTCGGCAAGGGTTATGCTTGCGACGGGATGTTTAAATTAAGTATTAATAAGAATTCCGCGGTTTCTGTTTACTCTGTTGATTCTTCTTTTTCATTGTGGCATGATAGACTTGCACATGTTAGTAACACTACTATTAAGTTCATGTCTAAGCATGCCTTAATTTCTTGCAAAGATGAAAATGAAAGAACATGTGAAGTATGCATACAAGCAAAAATGACAAAGAAGCCGTTTCCGAAAGTTGAACGGAAAACCGAACTCTTAGAACTTGTTCATTCAGATATTTGTGAATTGAACGGAGTTTTAACCCGAGGTGGAAATCCATATTTCATAACTTTCATTGATGATGCTTCTAGATATACTTATGTATATTTACTAAGGCATAAAGATGAAGCCTTTGACATGTTCAAAGTCTATAAAATGGAAGTCGAAAATCAATCGGGATTGAAAATCAAAGTTCTAAGGAGTGATCGTGGTGGTGAATACTTTTCCTCTTGAATTTAATCAATTCTGTGAGGAGAATGGTATCATACACCAGAAAAGTGCTCCATACACTCCCCAACAGAACGGTTTGGCTGAAAGAAAGAATAGAAGTTTAGTTGACATGCTGAATGCAATGTTAATAAACTCTGGATTACCAAAGAATTTGTGAGGAGAAGCCTTGTTAACGGCTTGTCATATTCATAATAGAATTCCTTCTAAGAAGTTCAAAGTTTCTCCATACAAATATGGAAGAAACGAAGACCAAATCTAAGTTATCTTAGAGTTTGGGGTTGTCTAGCCTATTATAGAGTTCCGGATCCAAAGAGGACTAAGTTGGGACCAAGAGCTCTTAAAGGTGTCTTTATTGGATATGCCGAAAACTCTAAAGCATATAGGATTCTAGATTTAGAATCCAATGTGGTTGTTGAATCTAGAGATGTTGAATTTCTTGAGAATAAATTCTTAAGAACAGTTTCAAATCAAAGTTCAACAAGTGAGAGTTTGAATGATCCTATTGTTGGTGATTTTACTAATGATCCTTCTAGTGTTGATGATCCAACAAGATTCTCCAACTGAGGTTAGGAGAAGTCAACGTGCTAGAAAGGAAAAGTATTTACATCCGACTTCATTTCTTCGCAATCTATTACTTTCTTAGTTGAAGGTAATAGGACAAAGGTGTTTAATCAAATACCTATTGTACTAAGCGTTGAAGATGATCCAAAATCCTATAAGGATGCGATGCAATCGAGAGATGCATCATTTTGGAAGGAAGCTATTGATGATGAGATGAATTCGTTATTGTCTAACAATACGTGGATTCTCGCTGATTTGCCTCCAAGTTCCAAAGCTATTGGATGTAAATGGGTATTTCGCAGGAAATACAATACGGATGGTTCACTTCAAACTTTCAAGGCTAGATTAGTAGCCAAAGGCTTTAGACAACGAGAAGGGATAGACTATTTTGACACATATGCTCCTGTAGCAAGAATAACATCCATTAGAGTGTTGATGGCATTAGCATCCATTAATAACTTGGTTATTCATCAAATGGATGTTAAGACTGCATTTCTCAATGGTGATTTAGACGAGGAAGTCTATATGGAACAACCGGAAGGTTTTGTACTTCCGGGGAATGAGCAGAAAGTGTGCAAATTAATAAGGTCGTTGTATGGACTGAAACAAGCATCGAAACAATGGCATGAAAAGTTTGACACTATCATTTTGAAGGATGGTTTCCGACATAATGGTGCAGATAAGTGTGTATATTCCAAGTTTACAGACAAATATGGTGTTATTATTTGTTTGTACGTGGATGATATGCTTATTATCGGTACTAATATGGAAGGAGTAAATGAAACTAAGAAGTATTTAACTTCACAATTCCAAATGAAAGATTTGGGTGAGGTAGATACTATCTTAGGTATTAAGGTGTCCAAACATAGTGGGGGTTTTGCTCTTTGTCAATCTCATTACATAAACAAAGTGTTGAACAAGTTCAAACACTTGGAGATTAAAGAAGCAAACACACCATTCGATGCCTCATACAAATTGACTGGTTATACCGGTAGAGTGGTGGCACAATTAGAATATGCTAGTGCAATTGGTAGTTTGATGTATGCTATGCATTGCACTAGACCGGATATTGCCTTTGCGGTGTGTAAATTATCAAGGTATACTAGTAATCCTAGTATAGATCATTGGAAGGCAATCGGGCGAGTACTTGGATACTTGAAAAAGACTATGGATTTTGGATTGTTCTATAGTAACTTTCCAGCCGTGTTAGAAGGTTATACTGATGCTAGTTGGATAACTAGTGTTGGTGATAACAAATCTACTACGGGTTGGATATTTACATTGGGTGGTGGTGCTGTTTCTTGGGCTTCAAAGACATTGGGTGGTGGTGCTGTTTCTTGGGCTTCAAAGAAACAGACATGCATAACTCATTCTACAATGGAATCCGAATTCGTAGCACTGGGATCTGCAGGTAAAGAAGCGGAATGGCTGAGAAATCTTTTATTGGATATAGAGTTGTGGCCACAACCGATGCCAGCCATTTCTTTACACTGTGATAGCCAAGCAACGATGTCTAGAGCTTATAGTAAAATCTATAATGGAAAATCTAGACATGTCAGCCTTAGGCATGATTATATAAGGCAATTAATAGTGGATGGTGTAATAGCCATTGCATACGTCAGATCCTGCAATAACCTGGCGGATCCGTTAACAAAGAGTCTATCAAAAGACTTGGTACAGAGTACATCTTTAGGGATGGGATTGAGACGTATGGGATAAGTTCACTTGTGATAGAAACCCAACCTTGTCTAGCATACCACTAGCCAAAGGTTCAATGGGTAATAACAAGTCACAAAGTGAGGTATTAAAACACTACGATTGGTCTTTAAAGAATCGAGCCGCACGACATTGATCTTTAAAGAATTGGAATGTTAGTGTTAAAGGAGGGTGAGTGTTAAAACACTCTTAATGACGAGTTAAGATGATTTATCTTAATTGTCACCTATATGAACATAGGAAGTGGTGCCGCTTCGACAAGCAATGATCTTGAAATGTTCATGAATACTAGGGGTAGCACAAGGCCATAAAGTGCGGTTTTAAAATGGACTTCGGTTGAAAGTGTGGTTTCATGTGTATAATGTTTCCGGTTCTAGCACATAGGAATCTGATTCAAAGCTTTTTAGCTATCATGATTTCGTTAGAACTTTGAAATGTTATACTAATAAGAGGTTCAAATCGAAAGATACTTCTTAAATGCATGAAATGTCATAAGTTGCTTTACAAACTAAGTGGGGGATTGTTATAATAGTTTGTAAAAGCAATGGAATGAAGAGTGTGTGTTTTGAGATCAAAGATGAAGGTAAAATGGTGTTGGAATAAGCAAGAATAGCTTGACTCATGACTTAGATCCATTGTTTTCTCAATCCTATTTGCTGAGGATTAGAGATTGTTGGCTGTTGTATCCTAGGAGGAAGTTTGCCTATAATCCTGCAGCATCTAGTGGGGGCAAATATTCCTTACGGAAAGTGTGTTTTGCACGCCTCAAGCCAAGTTACATTCTACTTGCTCTCTTATTGCTGTCTTGTTTCCTTCCTATTTTTCATAACAACATTCAGGTGATTGAGTTTGTGTCCAAGGAATGTTAATTTGAAGAATTCTAATTGCATACATTATTGGTTAAGATAAGATAATTTTCATATATGGATTGTAATTTTCATACATATGGTCTTTGATAGTTGCCTGTTGATGTTTAGTCAGTGCAAAATGATGTTTTTCATTTTATAGATGGTTAGAATCATGATTAAGGCTTATTTCGGGCATTATGCTTGATTGAAATGAGGTTGGAGAGCAATTTCTACAGAAAACATGATCCGATGCATTCTGGTTCGTCGTTGAAGGTGGACCTATAAGACTTGGAGATCGACATACACATATCGTTTTCATGATGAATGGCTACTGAAACTGGAGATCTACCTCCAAGGGTATTTTCAGCTGTTTTGATAATTTTAATGATCATGGTCGCTTTAGGGTCCATTATGACCCCTGAGCTAGTCTAAAGTGCGTTTCTAGCTTTAGGTTTGACATGACTTCTAAAGGCTTAGGTGTTCTGTAAGGTTGGACAGTCCCGGATGGGATCAGGGTAGGCCAGTAATGAGGCCATAAATGAGGTTCCAATCAGATTAGGCCATGTGTCAAATGAGGCATTTAAAAACAACAAGATTTTCAATTCTATGAAAGACACATGGCAATTAAAAAAAAGAAAAACATAGCACATGTTTTCGGTCCCACCCCCTTCCCCTCATTCTCTTTTTCCTTGACCAAATCCATTTTCCCTCCCCTTCTCCGGCGGCACTTAAACACTCACCAGTTAGAGTAGGAATTTGAAGCTAAAATTGTGTGGTCAGGTGTATGGCAAATCATCTTTAAATAAAGAACATATATTTGTCAACTGAGTACATGCAGTGCCATTCAGTACTCGATCTGAGCCACAACAGGTCCTTTGATGCGAATCATAATTTTGAGAACCTGATGGGGAGAAAAATTTGAAGCCTAGCAACCGGATGGTTGGGTCTTTTTTGTACACTTATTTTGAATATGATTGTTGCACGCTGGAGCTCTGGGAAATGTATCATCTATATTGCACATTTAGCCATATTTCCCACTATCCTAAAAGCATGCTAATTGCCTGTTTCAAGAGATGTGGGACATGACTAATTTGATATGTTGATATCCTTCTGTTCTTTGCCAATTTGCTGAACGATCCTTCTGGGAAATATGGTTGCTGTGTCGTTGTCTCCTCGCTGGTGGGTGTGTAAGTGCCGCCGGAGAAGGGGGAGGGAAAGTGGATTTGGTCGCCGGAGAAGGGGGAGGGGTTTCTGTGTAAAAACGAAAAAGGGAATGAGGGGAGGGGGGAACGAAAACATGGGCTATGTTTTTCTTTTCTTTTTTAATTGCCATGTGTCTTTCATCTATTGGTGAGAGAATTGAAAATCTTGTTGTTTTTAAATGCCTCATTTGACACATGGCCTAATTTGATTGGAACCTCATTTATTGCCTCATTTCTGTCCTGCCCTGATCCCATCCCGGACAGTCCAGGATAATGTGTGCAACCCAATGCTATGTGATTGAGATTAAGTACATATAGCTTATATATGATTAAAGATTGTACTGTATGATTCAGGAACTATGTTCGGAACTAGGATGCATTGATTTGATGTTATTCATGTCTTATGATTGCATGATTCTATAGTTATGACATGACACATACTTGTCATAAAGGATACATAATACACGATATCATGAGATGTGATGACACATAAGAGTTGGTTGAAGCCAATATGTGATGAATGAATCAAGATGTGATGATGATTAAAAGATAAAAATCAACCTATGACATGATGAATATATGATAGTATTCTATGATAAAGAAAGATAATGGTCTTTTCTTAAGATATCATGATATGAATTAGGTTAAACAATTTTATGATATTAGACTTCATACCTTGGTTGAGGTCACCAAGAAGAATATCTGAATGTTATTTACCTGGTAGAAGTTGAATCCGCTCACTGAAGCCGTTCAAAGCTCACATTTTTATCTTTTATTCCTTTTTAGATGAATGACCAGAAAATAACTTAGTAGAGGATTACTATTTTTGCTTTTTTTTTTTTCAAATAACGAGGGTCATTGATGAATCACGTGTTAAGAAGTATTGAGCAGAAATGTGATTTTATTCCTTAATTTCATTCTGTACATTTTCCTAGATTAAATACACGTTTTGAGTCTCTTTACATGGAAGACTAATTACTCCTTCCCCTAATTGCTCTAATCAAAAAATACAATCAGAATATATTCTTTCTATGCTAATTATAGGACGTTGTCAATCTCTATACAAGGTAAGATTATTATTGCTCTATACATGGTAAGATTCTTAACACTCCCCCTCAAGTTGGATAGTAGGATCACCAACTCACAACTTGCCCAGTGTTGTACTGAATATCCTTCTTGCTACGGCTTTCGTGAGAATATTTGCTAACTGGACCTCAGATCGTACATGCGGAAGCGTAATTATGCCATCATCCAGTTTTTCTTTTATAAAGTGTTTATCAACCTCAACATGCTTTGTATGATCATGTTGGACTGGATTCTCAGATATGCTGATTACGTCTGTATTATCACAACACACCATCGCTGGTTCATTCACTAGTAATCCCATGTCTCACATTAGCTTCTGGATCCACAAGTCTTCCATTACCCCCTTTTGCCATTCCTCGGAATTCTGCTTCGGCACTTAATAAGGATACCACCTTCTGCTTCTTGCTACGCCATGTCACCAAGTTTCCCCCAACTCTTGCGAAGTACCATGTTGTAGAACGTCTATCGTTTGGATTGCCTGCCCAATCAGCATCAGTAAACACTTCGATGTTCAGGTGTCCATTATTACGGAACACAATATCCAGTCCTGGAGACCCATTCAGATACCTAAGAATCTTCATGACTGCTTCCACGTGATGAGCTTGAGGACGATGTATGAATTGACTTATCGTTCCTACCGCATATGCAATATCAGGTCGGACATGAGCCAAATATATAAGTTTTCCCACCAATCTCTGGTACTGCTCTTTATTTACCTCAGCTGCGCCTTCAACAAACTGTAACTTATAATTCACAGTGATAGGTACTTCACATGGCTTACACTCCAGCATTCCTACTTCTGCTAGTAGGTCTAAGATGTACTTCCTCTGAGAGATGAAGATTCCTTCTAAAGATCGAAGTACCTCAAAGAAAATACTTCAGTCCACCAAGGTCTTTCATTTCGAATTCCGAGAAGAGGTGCTTTCGTAGGCTGGCCATCTCATTTCGATCATTTCCTGTGATAATCATGTCGTCAACATATATAATGAGGCATGTAACGAGATCTCTACGCCGCTTGACAAACAGAGTATGATCAGCATTACTCTGTCTGTACCCTGCCTTCTTCATAACACTCGTGAACCTGCCAAATCAGACTCTAGGGTATTGCTTTAACCCATAATGTGACTTCTTCAACCTACAAACTTCACCAGATTTAAAATCATCAGAGAATCCTGGAGGGGATTCTATATATACCTTTTCACTTAGGTCGCCATGTAGGAACGCATTCTTTACATCATAGTAATGCAGAGGCCAGTCTTTGGTCGCAGCAACTAAAAACAAAACTCGAATCGTGTCCAACTTTGCAACTGGTGAAAAAGTCTCTGAATAATCTACGGCATAAGTCTGAGTGCATCCTTTTGCAACCAGTCTTGCCTTGTGTCGCTCTACCAAACCATCAGCTTTGTACTTGATGGTAAACACCCATCTACATCCCACCGGTTTTTTTCTTTTCGAAGCTCAGATTTCTCCCATGTGTCATTTTTCTTTAATGCTTCCATTTCTGCCACCATCGTTCTTTCCGACTCCTGTTTTCCTCGGGCTTTATCAACCATCCTAGGGATATTTTAAGAACACAAGGTGGTGAAGAATACCTTGGCACAATTGGCCACTCTCCCCCTGACTGCATGCACTGGGTACCGGTCTGTTCTGGACTGTCTTTTAGGTGAGTACATGTTTAGTGGTTTCCCTCGGGTACTCCTGGGAGGCAAGGTCTGTCTCTGAGATGTACCTGAAATATTAGTTCTATCCACAACAATTTCAGATATTTCAGATATCCAGGGAGAATCAAGCTGGCTAACAAAAGGTCAACAGGGTCGACATGGTCAATAGTAATAGCAGTGGTATCTGTGGTTCCATGTACCTTGTATGCGACATTTACCTGAGAAACACCATTGCGGCCATGATCATCAGACTGAGTAGTGAGAGGTGCATTACGTGGAGATGTAGTACCGTTGGCGTCAACCACTGGCTGTTTTGAAATAGTCGACAACTCACTGTGATTCTAGAACCAGTCTATGGCATCATAAATAGTCTCCCCCTGAGGCCATGACTGGTAATAGTATTCATTCTCAAGAAAGGTACATCCCATTGTAACATATATGCGTTTTGTCACTGGGTGATAACACCAGTAGCCCTTCTGGTGAGGGGCATATCCAAGGAAAATACCTTTTTTGCACAAGCATCGAGTTTGGTACAGGCATGTTTAGGAACGTGGACATACACAGAACAACCAAAGACTTTGAGTTGAAGGGTAAGTACTGAGGGGAGATCTGTGTGCTGAGCCAGAGTGTATAATGGACTTTGATATTTCAAGTTGTGGGTAGGTAGACGATTCGATAGGTAGGTGACAGTAGACACTACCTCGGGCCAGAGGAAAGGTGGGACCTGAGATTCAAGCATCATGACCCGAGCCTTTTCAAGAAAGGTACGATTTTTCTGTTCTGCCACCCTGTTTTGTTGAGGGGTGTCCACACAGGTTGTTTGGTATAGGAGTCTATGGGTTTTAAGAAAATTTCAGAGAGCACCATCGGTGTACTCTCCGCAGTTGTCCGACCGGAGGATTTTTATTTGGGTGTGAAATTGGGTTTTTACCATGTTATAGAAATCAACGAAGGTTTAATAGACTTCAGATTTATGTCTCAGAAAATATATCCAGGTCATACGAGTAAGATCATCAACAAATAGCACAAAATAATAAAAACAATAAATACCATTAACAGGAGCTGGGCAACATACATCAATGTGTATAATATCAAAAATATGTGAAGCTCGAGTGTTTGTAGGACTATAAGTTGTCCGATGATGTTTGGCTTTTATGCAG
Organism: Eustoma russellianum; assembly: GCA_036186865.1. Lineage (NCBI taxonomy): Eukaryota > Viridiplantae > Streptophyta > Magnoliopsida > Gentianales > Gentianaceae > Eustoma > Eustoma russellianum. The sequence continues at coordinate 30,309,703 of AP025052.1, forward strand.
GTTTCACAAGAAATTGTATCGCTAGAGAAGGACAACTGAGGGAAATAACAACTTCATATACCTAAACGATGGATGGCCTAGACACCGGTGCCATAACCACATGAGTTGGTCCGTTTCGGTAGTCAGATTAGATCGTCCATGTGGCTCTACCTCATCCACATAATACAGGACTCTCTGTTCAGTACCATGCCCAATGATTTTTCTCTTGGCAATGTCCTGCAATAGACAAAATGTAGGATACATGAGTACAACACAGTTTAATGATTTAGTAATTTGACTAATTGATAAGAGTTTAGTTGAAACAGATGGTACATAGAGACAAATATGTATCTTTAGGGTAGGGGTCACGGTAATAGTGCCTCCCCCCTTAACAGGCATAAGATGGCCATTTGCTGTTTCAATATAGGTCTTTGTAAATGGTGTGATACGGTCAAAATCATTTTCATCATTGGTTATTGTATCGGTTGCACCACAATCGAAGATCCATGGGATATGAGTGTAGTGTGCATGATGACCTCTTCCAAGGGTTATATTGGTTTTTCAGTTTCAGGGGTAATTTCATAATTTTGGGTAGTATCTGGGGTTAAATCTGGCATTCTGGGTAACTTTAGAGGTTCAGGCAGAGTTTTTTGAAGTTCAGGGACTTTGGATACGCTGTCTGGGGAATGGAGGACTACAGACGGATGTTCTGAAAACTTGAGGGGCCTACATGTAATATCTGAATTGTTAGGAACCGAAGTAATATTTGCAACTAAACCCCAGGGACCAAAAAAATAATTTGGATTGGAATATAAAACTCCAACCCTACCTGGCATTTCAGTAAGGTTTCCCCTACCCCTAGCGGCCGCTGCTACTGCTGTTTCCTCCTTCTCTTGGCTTCCTTCGTCTTCCTTGCAGGCTCCCTCTGCGTGGCCTATTGCTGCTGCCCCTTTGCCTGAAACCTTCTTCCTTTCCCACCATTCGGGATATCCAATGAGTTGGGAGCATTTATCCCTCAAATGTCCCTTTTTCTTACAGTGAGAACACCTCATGGTGTTCTTATCTTCTTCGCCAGATTCAACAGTGGTATGACGTGTATTGTTGGAGAAGCCTTGTGGAGTGTCTCCAGTCCTGCGTCCTCTGCCTCTGCCGGTCATCTTGAGCCCTGTTCCCAGTGATGTTTCGACTGAGGGAACAGGTAACCTGCTAATTCTGGCCTCCTCTCGCTGTATTTCATTATAGACTGCTTCTACAGAAGGTAATGGGTTATGTTTCAAAATATCCCTCTTTATCTGGTCATACTTAGCGTCTGCTGCCTTCAGTAATTGGAACAATCGTTGTTCCTGGACCTTCTTCTGATAAACCACAATATCTTTGGCACACTACATTGGATTAGGGTCACGTTCATGCACCAGAAGCCACAATTTCTGGAATTTGGCCCACATTTGTTCTAGGGTCCCATTTTCCTGTCTAATGGAGCTAATTTGATCGTGTAGGTTAAAGATCTGAAAACTGTCGATGCAAGAACCGTAAGTGGTGGCTAGGGAATCCTGGAGTGCCTTAGCCTTGGGATACCTTGAGAAATTCCCTACCAAGGCTGGTTCTAAGTTCTGCAGGATCCAGCTACTTACCATCTGATCTTCTTGTAGCCATCTAGAGTAGCCTTCGTCTGTGGGTAAGGGGACTGAGGATCCCCGGTCAAGTGGGAGCTCCTCCCTCGTCCCCCGATATCTTTCTATACAACACTAGTCCATAGCGCATAATTGTCCTCGTTCAATTTAATCCCAGTGATTAGATTCTCTGGGCATAAGGGAGTTGGTGTTGTAACCGTTGAAACTGGTGGAGCAGTCTGAGGTATCATACTGCTCCTGAACATTCCCATAAATCGCAGGAACTCTTCTGAGAATCCTTTCGAGTCCGATGACTGTGCGTCTGTCATACTGGCGATGATGTGAAATAACTGAGCCAACTGTTCTGGGAAACTGATTATGAACAGGTATTATTCGCGATTTGAAAAAGGTATAAAGGCAATGAAGACTCAGTGAAGAATCTGAGCCTGTTTCCGGGTAAACTGCTGGTGACTGCACCAGTCAGTATTCAAGTGGAACGATGAAGAGAACCTATTTTGAGTTTCCTACACGTCACAACCATGCTTTGATACCATGTTAAGAAGTATTAAGCAGAAATGTGATTTTATTTCTTAATTTCATTCTGTACATTCTCCTAGATTAAATACACGTTTTGAGTCTCTTTACATGGAAAGCTAATTACTCCTTCCCCCTAATTGATCGAATCAAAAAATACAATCAGAATATATTCTTTCTATGCTAATTATGGGATGCTGTCAATCTCTATACAAGGTAAGATTATTATTGTTCTATACATGGTAAGATTCTTAACATCACGTTGAGATAGTTATTTTTGTTCTATTGATATTCATTCATTGTATGACACGAAGACTTCGTGATTTTTCAAATATTTTATTTTTTGAGTCATAGTCAGTCATGCATTTATCATGTAAATAACATTTCAATCGTTGATCTAACCGTCAGCTATTTGGATGAAAATTTTGATGACACAATCGAAGATAATAAGTCAATAGAAACAAATTAATTTTTTAATTAAGGAAAAAATAATAATAAGAAGAAGAAAGATGTTTAAAGAAGAAATCCCAAGTTCCCTATGCCGTTAAAACTTAAATTATAACGGCAGTACATTTTTTTTTCAGATGGCATTATATGTTGGCTTGTAATTCAAATTAATTAACATATGAATTTTTTAATATCACGACGTGTCAACGTTTATTTTAAGCACAGCTAGCAAGTAGCCATTGCTTTCGTTCCTCGGTTTCTTCGTTTTGTTCAACATCAATCATTTCAGTGCAGCTGTCTGTTTTCTTTATCATTCTTACGCCGTGACTTACATTTCAATGAACAAAAAACCCTATTTCTCGTGGCCTTTTTGGATAATCTGTGGAAAAAATCATATGACAAAGAAAACAACAAAAAAACTTTTGTTCGACTCAAGGTGGTTCAATTAATTGAAGAGTTGACATGTCATTGTAGCGACCCGTCCCAAGCATTAGTACCCAGAACGACTCACCAGCCGTATTTCGCTAAGGAAGATACTAGGCGTCGATATCGATGCCAAACACGTCAATAGCGTGACGCAAACCGATGTCAGCGGAAGTCAAATAAAACCTCAAATCATTATAAATAATAAATGCGTACAATAGTCTAATCAATGGTCAACAGTACATTATCGAAAATAAAGGTGAATGTCTAAATCCCCAACAAGTTCATCAAATGAAACAATGATCTCTAGTCCAACTATCAATAATGTCCTCAGTCCAGCGACAAACGTCCTCACTCAGCATCATCCTCGACATACACTAAATCGTACTCCTGCTCATCTGAAAAATGATAAAGTGTGGTATGAGCGACACTTCGCCCAGCAAGTAACCTTAACATATTTAATATGGGATCATGCACGGAGAAGCAAGGGTAATAATAGTAAATAACAATACCGAAAATCACATGCTTCTCATTTGCAAAAGACTTTACAGTTTTAACCCTAACATCTAAAACAACGATAGCAAATAGACCCAACAAAGACATACAATGAAATCGACCAATAGCCAAGCCAAACCAAACGATAGCCAAGTAAAGGTTAGTCCAAGACAAAACGTGATGCAATTTTTCAAAACGATGCAATGTCAATGTTCCATTATTTTATTATCACTGTTTCCAATATCAATGTCCAATGTCCAAATCCAATATCCAAAACCAATGTCCATATCCGATTAAACCGGTCCAAAAATCCAAATAACCAAAATCTGATTTCATCGGTCCAAAGTCCAAAATCAAATGCAATGGCTATAACACTTTCTCTACAAATGACTTATACCGTAAGACTTACGGATTGGTCCCACAATAGTCAATATGCCCCAGCGCTCTATATCACAATAGCCAATATGCCGGGACGCTCAATAGCGGCCAATATGTCTGGGCACTCTATATCCAAAACAGTCAATATGCCCGGACGCTCTGTTCAATTGGAACCAAATCTGGCTTAACAATATATTTCACGTTGCAGGGGTGAATTTCAAAATATGAACGTAAATTTTCCAAAATTATTTTCCAAGTACAAAAGTTAGTCCAATTTACCCAAACTCAAGAGAAACACTCAGCCCACAAAATATAACATCAAATATACACGAAACTCATTTGAAACATAACATCAAATATACATTAAATTATACATTGCATACGCATACCTTACATGCATTAGATATACATGAAACGTAATTGCAAATGTACCACATCGGATGTCCCATAAATTTACAATGCATTCTGAGAATATGCATTTTTGAGAATTGTGAATGTATTTGGAAATAATCATTTTGCATATATGAAGTGAATTTTGAAAATAATCATTTTGCATTGAAATGAACATTTAACTTTGTTTTTCTTTTCTCTGCCAAATTGCATTTAGGCCAGTGCCCCTCGCAACCAAACACAATTCATGTATTACTTAAAACTCCCACGTCGTCAGCAGGCAAGCATTCATGTGAAATTCCAATATGCAGAAAAGATAACAACGCTGTCCATTTCTTTTTCTTTCGGCCAGTGCAACCGAAAATACCAAAATAGACTCATACTTACGCCTAATTCATTTGTCTACACATATACAAATAGTACAAACATATATATAAAAGTACTAATACATGATCCAAGATGGTACTGAAAATATAAACATAGATTTTATCAAAACACATAGTAAATACACCAAAGTTACTTACCTCAAATGGATTATACTATACCGTAAATGGATTCGAAATGGATTGAAGTTGATATTTTTCTTTCTCTCCAATGATACTCTCAGCAACTCATATTTGGGGGAAATATTTTTGTTTCAATGGATATTAGGGATGCTCAGGGAAAAGGGGGACAGCATGGGAGAATTTAAGGGGCTAAAAGATTATATTTTTTTTAATTGAAAGGACATAACTTATGAAGTGGGGAGGGAGTTTCGGCAGGTCAGTTAGTGGGGAATAAACCGCCCCCACAACTGACCATTTTTTTAATTAATTTAATTTTTTTGACATTTAAAGTACTTCTCTTTTTTTTTTCTTGTCTGTTATTTCAATTATTATTTTTTTTATTTCTGTTCAGACACGGGGTGTAACAGACCTTCCCCCTTACAATAAGTTTCGTCCTCGAAACTTGCATATTACGTGATCCACATCTTAGTGTAGTCTTATTTAAACCATTCACCTAGTATACATCACAGATATATTCATATCAACCTGACTTTTAGGTTGTTAAGCCATCAAGTCCACTTATATCACCAAATATGTTTCATTCAACTAACGTACTTATAATCTACAATTCCGTGTTCTTAAGCTCATCATTTATGATTTACCTCCTAGATATATAACCAAACTAAATATCCATTGAGTACTCCAACACGTTAATCACTACACTTCCTCAATACAAAACTGAGTCCTCAAATCACTTCTTATATACTTACGAACTAACTCTATGACTATGTCTTTACTCCTTCGGCATATTATCAGTAGCATAATAAGCGAATATGAGAATGAACATGTTTTTCTGCAATTATAAAGGTAGCTTGCATATCTATAATTCAGAATATGGTTTTAATTATTTAAAATAATATTCAATCATCATTTTTTTTAAACACAAGATCCAACGTATTATGTATCTGTTTTCGGAAAGCAGTGTCTCAAGTGGCCTACTAAAGAGCAATATGAATATAACTCACTTGTCAAAATATTTCGATGACATAACATTAACCAATTTGAAACTCAACAAGTGATAGGTATTTTAAAACGATTGGACTACGGTATCTTTCTCTTTTCTAACAGGGAGTATATATTTTGAATGCTATTTTTTGGCTTCAAATAAGTTTATTGCAAGCAAGTATATAACTTCAAAAGACTTAATAGATAAAATGATTGCAATATCGATAGTCGACAATCAAATTTATTTCGAGAAAATGGTTGTCACCGAAATTGGAAGTTTGCAATATTGTTGAAACATATCGTTCTTAGAAAGCATCAACATCTTAAATATATATATATATATATATATATATATTGAGTAGTCAAAGATAGTTGGAGCTTCATTGTGTTGATCCACAAATTTGAAACAATAATTAAATAACTAAATACATAAATAGCCTTGTAATGTTAATAGATTATAAAAAAATAAATTAATTTAAATATCTAGAAGCAAAATCATTAAAGTACCCTTGAAATATATAATATATCTTAGTGTACGTGTTTATATGAAAACAATTGGTTACTTGAAAATTTCAGTCTAACACTTCGTATAATTTTTCCTAAGTCATCCATACGGTCAAATAAAAAATCTACGTACGTATCGTGTCTTACAAGTCTAATATTCGTTACTCATGGTAAAATCTTTAACTTAGATTTCCCGATCCTAGCAAGGTATACCAAATTTTAATCGATTTGGAGGCATTCTAATTCTCCATACTTCCGCTACGCCACTCTAATCCACTGTACTTCTTTACTTAGTAATTTCAACCGCTAAATTTAACTTTGTTAAATCTCACATGAAAGGCAACCCCTATTTGTTTATGCTTACTCTATTTCAGTTCAAGCCTACTAGATTCAAGCCAAATAACTCAATGTTTTCTAGACATCAACACTTAACTAAAGATTTTGTGACAATTTATCATTCTAAGGCATATACTATAGTTGGTTCTCCATGTTGCCATTGATCAATACCTCTAATAAGACTAATATCGTCGACCTATATATATATATATATATATATATATATATATATATAGTATGATGATGATCAACCCTGCGGCGATGGCGAATTTCGGCGCTCATTGACCTGCGGCTTCCGGCCGCCGTCGCGGTTGCCGGTGTGGCCTCTGCCACCGGCCCAATAACTCTCTGCCGGCATTGTTTTTTCTCCGATCGCTACTACATCTTTCTCCTTCGACATGTCTACCACGGCGCCGTCTTTTGCTGCTGTGGTAACCGGCGCCACCACGTCTCAAACGATCAACATCTCTCCCAAAACGGTATCTCGGTATAAAGGTATTCCATTGATATCCTTTTTAGACTCGGAAATTGATGACCTTGCTGCTCCTTTCAAATTTTCGTTAGTGGGTACTTTTTGGTATGGGAGACCTCCATTGAAAGTGATCAGGGAAGTTTTTGAAAAGATTGGTTTTCAGCCAGATCTTCGTATCACTCTCATTGATCAGACGCATATACTTCTCAATTTTCGCAATGAAGCAGATTATTTACGTTGCTTTTATCGGAGATCATGGCATATTTCTGGATGTCATATGCGGATAACAAAATGGACAGTAGATTTTGATCCGTCTACTGATGTGCCAATTGTGCCAGTTTGGATCGCTTTTCCTGGCCTTCCTGTTCATCTTCACCGAAAGGAAGCATTATTCGAAATTGTGAAGGCCATTGGAAATCCTATCAAACTTGATGTTGCGACAGCGGAAGGCCTCCGACCGTCAGTCGCACGTGTGTGTGTGGAAGTTGACATCTCCACAGAATTACCGCAGAAAATTTATCTAGAAGCTAAAGGAAGATTTATTCTGCAAACTGTTTCTTATGAAGATCTACCTTTGTTTTGCACTTCTTGTCGACGGTTAGGCCATGCAGCCTCCACTTGCCTGCCCAACTCAGCGCATACAATTCCTCCACCGCCGCCACCCCCTCCACGTCGACCACAGACGCAGCGATGGACTCCTGTTAAATCACGCCCTGCGGCTCCATCAAATCCGTCGCAGCAGGCTCCGACAGCGTCAGAAGTGATTCCTCCGTGCCCTGTTGCACCATCTAACCCTTCTGAGCCAGTTACTGATTTGCCCGATGACCCTCCCTGCGAGGTATCCCCCACTCGCGACGTCATTCTCACTGATCATAATTCAGCAGATAATTTGGAACCATTGCGCGATTCCACGGAATCCGGTGATATTGGACATTCGTCTGATACTGACCTTCCGGTTACAGACATCATTGAAATCACTACTGTGCCGGAAGAGATTGCTACTCGCATCCAGCAGTTGCCTGCTACTCCTGATACGGATATATTAATCTCTCGACTACAGGACTCGTCAGATGATTTTATTCAAGTGGTACCACGTCGAAAACGCCGGTCAAAAAAGGATCTTCCGCCATTACCACCGTCGTCTATTCTCACACGCAGCGCTTCGCATGCGATTCAGGGAAGTAACACGACCCTTTCTCAATGAATATTATGATATGGAATACACGAGGCCTTCGTGCCTCCAAGCCTCGTTTGCATCATTTAATTCATGAACATCATCTAAATTTACTTGTAGTTATAGAGCCTAAGCATGCATCTAATACTGTTTCTCGGTATGCTTTAGAGTTTGGCTTCTCCAATTCATATGCATCGCAGTCTGAACATATATGGGTTTTCTGGCGTGATTCTTACTTCGAGTTGGTCTCATTACAGGATGAAGGACAAATAGTACATTTTACATTACTCTTTCGGCAATTGCAGCGTGTCTTTGTCCTCTCGGCAGTCTATGGCAGCCACACGCCACTTTTGCGTCGTGCATTGTGGGCTTCTTTATGTGATTTCTCGGAGAATACAACGCTTCCTTGGGTTTTAGGGGGAGACTTCAATACATTCCGTTCTCTCTCAGATCATGAAGGGCGATCTCAGCCCTCACTATCAGTTTTGCAAGATTTCAATGATTGTATAGAATCATGTGGTTTAATGTCGCTGCCTTTTCAGGGTTCTAGGTTCACATGGTCGGATGGTCGAGGTCTCGGCAGATTACGTCGACGATTAGATTGGTTGTTTATCAATTCTGAATTTCATGATATCTTTGAAGATCAGCAGCTTACGCATCTCCCTAGAATTGCATCAGACCATACGCCATTGCTCTTCATATGTCGACATACCATGAGTTCACAGCGCCGCCCTTTTCGCTTTTTAGACTCATGGTTGCAGCATCCTGATTTCACAGCTTATATGCGAGATGTGTGGAATGCTTATCCAACAATGGGAGGCATGTATGGTTTCTATGATAAATTATTTAAGTTCAAAAAGGATGTGCAGCGATGGAATAAAGACATCTTTGGTAATATTTTCTCACGAGTTCAACATGCTGAGACTAGGCTTGTGCAAGCTGAACAACAGTGGGACAGGCAGCCGACTGAGGAGAGCCGAATGGAATACCATCGTGCAAAGGCAGAATATCAACAAGCAGCCTCTTATGAAATGCATTACTGGAAACAAAAAGCAAGAGTCCGATGGTTGAAGGATGGTGATGCAAATACTCGTTACTACCATTCTATTGTCAAAGGCAGGCGTCTACATCTTAAAATTCAGCAAATTCAATCATCTACTGGTCTTATCTGCTCTACCCCGGATGATATCATGACTGAAGCAGTGTCGTTTTACACATCTTTATTTGCAAGAGAAACAACGGGCAATTATGATCAAATTTTATGTCATATTCCATCCCTGCTTTCAGCAGATGACAACGCCTCCTTAACGCAAATTCCCATGCCTGACGAGATTAAGGCGGCGGTTTGGCACTTGGATCCACACAGTGCAGCGGGGCCTGATGGCTTTGATGGTAACTTTTATAGAGCTTGCTGGTCTATCATACACAAGTATGTCATCTTAGCAGTTCAAGAATTTTTTCTTGGTGTACCGCAACCCAAAGTGATGGCGAGTGCTCTGATCACATTAATACCAAAGAAAGCTTCTCCCACAACATTCAGTGATTATCGTCCGATCTGTCTCACAAATTTTATCAGCAAAGTTTGTACTAGAATTGTTGCTAGTCGATTGAGTAAGTTGTTGCCACGTCTAATATCTCCCGAACAAACTGGCTTTCTTCCGGGTATGGATATCGCACAATCAATTTTGCTGGCTCGAGAGATGATTCATATGCTTGACCATGGTGGTTCACAACTCTGTCTTAAATTGGATATGATGAAAGCTTTTGACAGAGTAAGCTGGGAATACTTGGAATTAATCCTCAAGGCATTTGGCTTTTCGGGTTTTTTTACGCGTATTATTCTGAATCACTTGAGTGCAACCACACTTGCAGTTTTAATAAATGGACAACCCTCAACATATTTTCGGCCGTTTAGAGGAGTAAAGCAGGGAGACCCTCTATCTCCATTATTATTTATTTTAGCAGCAGAGGGTTTCACCAGAGGTTTGAAAGCTTTGACATCAGCGGGTGTGTTGGAGCCATTTCGCATGGGACGCATGCCGTTTCCAGTAACGCATTTGGCTTATGCGGATGATCTTCTCATATTTCTTCGAGGCACACAGCGAAATTTAAGACATTTTCATATGTTTCTTAAACAATATGAAGCTGCCTCAGGCCAGAAAGTAAATTTCCAAAAGAGCAGTATCATTCTTTCTTCGGCTGTTACTCCACATCAGCGTCAATGTTTCATGCAAATTTTGGGCATGCGTCTTGCCACTCTTCCGTTTCGATATCTTGGATCATTTTTGCATAAGGGTATCTCTCGTTCTCAACACTGTGTCTCGCTGTTACAGCATATTGATGAAAGACTTCAGGGGTGGCAATCTAAATTATTATCTCCTGCAGGCCGGCTAGTGCTTTTACAATCGGTCATAGCAGCAATGCCTCTTCATATTATGGCCGCAGGAGGAATACCTCAATCGGTCATTAAAATTATTCATCGCAAAATGGCTACGTTCTATTGGGGTCACCGACATCATTGGGTCTCATGGGCAAACATTACTAAACCAAAATCTGAGGGAGGTTTAGGCCTCCGAGATTTAACTGTTCTTCAAAAGGCATATCATTGCCGTATTTGGTGGTCTTATCATCAGCATTCGACTTTGTGGAGCCAATTCATGCATGCAAAATATGGTCGCCGACAGGATTATACCCCTCGGCTCACTGACTCACCAATCTGGAGAACAATCTGTCGTATTCATTCGTTCTGCTTAATGCACACCATAAGACAGGATGATCAGCTCACATGGATACCAGAGACACTGGGGGAATTTTCACTCAAGAGTGCATATGAAGTCTGCCGCACTTCCTCTCCTACTATGCTGTCGTTCTCTTTTATTTGGTCCAAGTATCATTCACCCTCTATTAGACTGTTCTTATGGAGAATTTTTCACTCAGCATTGCCTTTTCAGGATTATATTGGCCGATATATTGCGTCACAGCCAACACAATGCCCGTTCTGCAGGCGCGATTCGGCCACGATCGACCACGTTTTCATCTCTTGCTCTTATATTCATCCTATATGGTCTTACTATGCAAGTGAGCTGCATTGTCCCCCTCCTTCATACTTACACCTACGCCATTATCTTCTGGCTTGGTGGTATCGGTCATCTTTTTCTTCTCTTATTGGGGTGTATAAAATTGTGATTCCCGCGATCATAGTGTACAATATTTGGTGTGCTTATACGTCCATTGTCTATGGGGACAAAACAACCTGTACAACATTTTCACTACAAGCCAACATCCGATATGATATTACTCTATGGCACAAAAAAATAGCAGGTTCTAAACTTTGTGCCTATCCACGTCAAGTATTCCGATGGCTACCTCCTCCTCGGCCGCCTCGACCAGTTGTAGTTCGTTGGGTCACTCCGCCTTCAGGTAGATTGAAACTAAACGTGGATGCTGCAGTGGGCCGACACTTTGCAGCGGGCGGTGCCATATTACGTAACCATACAGGATTATGTTTAGGAGCAATTTCATTTCGACTACCACAATGTACTCCTCTTCATGCAGAAATCCAGGCTGCACTTTTCGGTCTTCTTTACTTCCTTCCATTATATCGCACAATAACCCTCGAGTCAGATTGCGTTCAGCTAATTGAACGTATCAGCCAGACGAACACACCCCATGGGAACTACCACATCCGTTGGCTTCTTCATCTGGTTCATTCTCATCGACTCTCTAGCAGTCATATTTATCGTGAAGCAAATATGGCAGCTCATTATTTAGCCCAGCAGGCCATGCTAAACCCGATTACAAAGTATTATTCCTCAGATAATCTACCGTCTTTGGTCAAGGCAGCTGTTACTTTAGATCTCACGTCGGCTCATCTCCGATACCCTTGACACTTGAGGTCTTCCATATGGATTGGCGCTATTCTGCTTCACCTGCCTGCACCACTTTGGCTGCAGGCGGGCACGGTATGTTTTCTCATCCCACTTTTTATGCATTATGTGGTTTCATATATCAATATAACATGCTACTTTGTTCCATGGGAGCGATGTGGATATCATATTGGTGCATATATGGTACTTTCATTTTGGCATTGCTGAGTTGGGGACGATCATACGATGTCATGGAACGAAATTCTAGGAAGATCTCTGCTGGAATTTGCATATTGTCGCCTTGGCTAGATAGTCAAGGCGACTTGGGTACGCAATTACATATCTTGTTTATGCTTCTTGATTATGGACTTTCTATTCTATTAATGTGTTCTTTTCATCCGCGCGAGACTTCACATCCGACGATGACTACCATTTTTATGGAGCAAATGCGCCCTCTCATCGGTCTCTCACGATGGCATACTACTTTCTCTGAAGACTTTGTCACTGGGTTTAACTCTCCACAACACATATCAAATGTCGACGATTATTCTACTTGGGGCCTTATCTTCTTCGCCTATCTGCCTGCAGCACATTCTTGGTTGTACATATTTTTCCACCAGCTTCATATCAATGACAGCCGTATAAATATGTACGCTTTTTCCTTCGCCAAGGTTTTATCCACAAGGGTGGTTTTACTTGGCAAGGTTTTAATGCGGCATATCATATACGACTGGAGATATGACATTATTAGTTCTTTATTTCATTTATTCACATTCATAGACTTTTGTAATATGGTTTTCCTCCGCCATAAGTGAGGTTTTCCGTAATAAAATTTCTCTTACATAAAAAAAATATCGTCGACCTATTTTGATAACACTATATTCAACATCTTAACCTTAGACTATAAATTCCTTCGTACGATATCTTGCACTAACTCTACTAATCATAATGCTTATAAATCGTTACTTAGCTTCTATCCTTCTACTATAAATCATTCCTTAGTAGCTACAATCTCAACTTACGCCTAGTCGCATTCCGACACTACTGTCAAAGTATAGGTATGAATCTGCTTCACTTACCCTAATCGTACTGGATCTCATCTTGCTGCTATGGGGAAGCAGCCCTAGTAACTTCCGAGCCATCTAAATTCATACACCAATCCACGCCTGTGGTGGGGCATCCTAGTTAACATTGCAATTTATGCAATTTAATTATATACTACTTACTTAGGGTTACGAAAACCACGCCTAAGGGTATGTCAAAAAGTTATGATCAAAACTTAGATGGTATAATTAACTGAAACCACATGGATATAATATCGTTCTAGGTATGTGTACCCATTAACCGATCATCACCTAAGTCTAAAATCATAATTTATTGTTAGGGTCATTCTTAGTATCATCATTTCTTAAATCTAAGATCACGTCTTATTTCTGAAATCATGCCTGCCATAGAATCATCGCTTATGACTAAAATCAGTACTTATGTTCAAATCATCGTCTAATGTTCAGATCAACTCTTAATCAAAATCGTCACTTATGTCTAAGATCGTGACTTACTAGCAGTTAAAATCGTCACTTATGTCTAAGATCATGGTTTAGGGGCAAAATTGTAATTTAATTTCTAAGATCATGACCTAAATCTACGTTTCCGCCGTGGATCTAGAGCCATGCTCTGATACCAACTGTAGCGGCCCGTCCCAAGCCTTAGTACCCAGAACGACTCACCAGCCGTATTTCGCTAAGGAAGATACTAGGCGTCGATATCGATGCCAAACACGTCAATAGCGTGACGCAAACCGATGTCAGCGGAAGTCAAATAAAACCTCAAATCATTATAAATAATAAATGCGTACAATAGTCTAATCAATGGTCAATAGTACATTATCGAAAATAAAGGTGAATGTCTAAATCCCCAACAAGTTCATCAAATGAAACAATGATCTCTAGTCCAACTATCAATAATGTCCTCAGTCCAGCGACAAACATCCTCACTCAGCATCATCCTCGACATACACTAAATCGTACTCCTGCTCATCTGAAAAATGATAAAGTGTGGTATGAGCGACACTTCGCCCAGCAAGTAACCTTAACATATTTAATATGGGATCATGCACGGAGAAGCAAGGGTAATAATAGTAAATAACAATACGGAAAATCACATGCTTCTCATTTGCAAAAGACTTTACAGTTTTAACCCTAACATCTAAAACAACGATAGCAAATAGACCCAACAAAGACATACAATGAAATCGACCAATAGCCAAGCCAAACCAAACGATAGCCAAGTAAAGGTTAGTCCAAGACAAAACGTGATGCAATTTTTCAAAACGATGCAATGTCAATGTTCCATTATTTTATTATCACTGTTTCCAATATCAATGTCCAATGTCCAAATCCAATATCCAAAACCAATGTCCATATCCGATTAAACCGGTCCAAAAATCCAAATAACCAAAATCCGATTTCATCGGTCCAAAGTCCAAAATCAAATGCAATGGCTATAACACTTTCTCTACAAATGACTTATACCGTAAGACTTACGGATTGGTCCCACAATAGTCAATATGCCCCAGCGCTCTATATCACAATAGCCAATATGCCGGGACGCTCAATAGCGGCCAATATGTCCGGGCACTCTATATCCAAAATAGTCAATATGCCCGGACGCTCCGTTCAATTGGAACCAAATCCGGCTTAACAATATATTTCACGTTGCAGGGGTGAATTTCAAAATATGAACGTAAATTTTCCAAAATTATTTTCCAAGTACAAAAGTTAGTCCAATTTACCCAAACTCAAGAGAAACACTCAGCCCACAAAATATAACATCAAATATACACGAAACTCAATTGAAACATAACATCAAATATACATTAAATTATACATTACATACGCATACCTTACATGCATTAGGTATACATGAAACGTAATTGCAAATGTACCACATCGGATGTCCCATAAATTTACAATGCATTCTGAGAATATGCATTTTTGAGAATTGTGAATGTATTTGGAAATAATCATTTTGCATATATGAAGTGAATTTTGAAAATAATCATTTTGCATTGAAATGAACATTTAACTTTGTTTTTCTTTTCTCTGCCAAATTGCATTTAGGCCAGTGCCCCTCGCAACCAAACACAATTCATGTATTACTTAAAACTCCCACGTCGTCAGCAGGCAAGCATTCATGTGAAATTCCAATATGCAGAAAAGATAACAACGCTGTCCATTTCTTTTTCTTTCGGCCAGTGCTACCGAAAATACCAAAATAGACTCATACTTACGCCTAATTCATTTGTCTACACATATACAAATGGTACAAACATATATATAAAAGTACTAATACATGATCCAAGATGGTACTGAAAATATAAACATAGATTTTATCAAAACACATAGTAAATACACCAAAGTTACTTACCTCAAATGGATTATACTATACCGTAAATGGATTCGAAATGGATTGAAGTTGATATTTTCCTTTCTCTCCAATGATACTCTCAGCAACTCATATTTGGGGGAAATATTTTTGTTTCAATGGATATTAGGGATGCTCAGGGAAAAGGGGGACAGCAGGGGAGAATTTAAGGGGCTAAAAGATTATATTTTTTTAATTGAAAGGACATAACTTATGAAGTGGGGAGGGAGTTTCGGCATGTCAGTTAGTGGGGAATAAACCGCCCCCACAACTGACCATTTTTTTAATTAATTTAATTTTTTTGACATTTAAAGTACTTCTCTTTTTTTTTCTTGTCTGTTATTTCAATTATTATTATTTTTTATTTCTGTTCAGACACGGGGTGTAACAGTCATATAGCTAAATATCGTGAATGAGAGCTGTTTTGTGACATACTTCAACTTAATATTTCTGTAGACGTATGAAACCTCAAACTTCAATGGTTCCGCGAATTGTGATACTTTTTTCGAATTGCTTATGGTATACATAAGAGCGCGTGTGTATATATATGTGTGTGTATATATATATATATATGTACGTCTGTGTATGTATGTGTGTATAGCGCGAGAGAGTGAGAGTGAGAGAGACATATGTATATGTTGTCAAGGCAGTGATTGAGTACATACCAAAAATAGAGGATCTGATTTGATTCCTTAGAATTTGATTTGATTGATAATGTAATTAAATGTAATTGATATGTAATTAGTGTGATTGACAGTTACCTTAGATAGGACAATAGTTGTACCTATAAGATACAGTGTAATTTGTGTATAGAGAAATACGAAAGAAATACAACAAGTTTCTTGTATCCTCTACTTGTTTTCTTTACATGGTATCAGAGCAGGTTTGTTTCAGTTGAACCTGATCTGCAAGTTTGAAGAAATTGTTTGGCTCAGAGGAGTATCTCATCATAGCCTTTACCATCCTCTGACCAAGTACTATACCTGTTTGATCTGTGCTAATCAAGGCTCAGATCAGTATCCTCATTGCCTTTAAACTTTATACCTTGTCTCAGTCAGCTTTGATCAAGCCCGCTGCTGTTCAAATCAGTTTCTTCCTGCAAAAACACAGACCAAGATGTCACAAACGCCAGATTCAACACAGCAAGAAAGTTCCGAAACAAAACCCAACTTTCCTGCCAACTTTGATTTAACCGAACAGTTTGCAAAATTCCTCCAGCAAAGTCTGAATGTTCCATCACCTGTGTCCCCAGCAACATCCGCTAATCTTGTCTTAAAGGTTAAACTCAACAGCATCAATTACCCTTTATGGTGCAGACTTATGAAAATCGCTCTTGGAGGCAGGGGGAGGAGCGCCCATATCACAAGGGTTCCTCCACCCCCTGCTAACAGACCCAGCTTATCCAACGTGGGAACAAAGTGATCAACTAGTATTTACCTGGTTGATTGGCAATATTGACGAAAGTCTCGTAAATAACGTGTCAAGATACTCAACTGCCAAAGCCCTGTGGGATGGGCTGGCAGTCACATATGGGTCAGGAGGAGATCTCCTTCAAATCTTTGACTTACACAAGCAGTGTTACACTATTAAACAAGGGAATCGACCGCTTGAAGCTTTATGGGACCAGTTTCAAGGATTGTGGACGCCAATAGATTCCATGGATCCAAATCCCATGGAATCTCCAAAATATATAGCTATGTATACGAAAAAAAATCCAAGAACAGAGATTGTATCAACTGCTTCTAGCAGTTGATGACCGCTTTTCAGACTCTAAAAAGGAGATCTTGAAAAGAGAGCCAAGACCAACGGTGGAGATGGCATACAATGAATTGAGGCGTTCAAATATCCAGGACAGGGTCCTGGCTTTAGACCCATCAGAACACTCGTCATCCCTTGAGGTAGGGCAGGGTCTCGCTACCAGAACAACAGACAACAAACAGCGCAAAGAAGGGGACAATCAACATCCACGCTCAGCCCAAGCATCACGGCATGGGGTGGAAGAGAAGGCCAACATGGAGTGTAGCCATTGTAAACGAAGGGGCCATACGAGGGACAAATGCTTTAAGATTCACGGGTACCTTGAGTGGTGGAGCGATTTCTCAAAAAAGGTCAAAGCTTCGGTGGCTCAGACCATAAAAAATGATGCTGGAAGCCAAGATCTTGATGGAGCAGCCAGAAGAAACCGCCAGCACAAAGAGCAGATGCACTGGCGGCAATGGGCGCAGAAGGAGATCAGGAGGCCGCCGCAGGAGGTAATGGGGTTAGGGTTAACCCTAACCCCAACTTTCCTCTAAATACCCCCATAATTAAGAAAATTACCTGTTACCTCCTGACATTAATTAGAATATTATTTCTAGTTCTATATTATCTGCAGACGACGGATTGGCCCCAGTTTCTTCCAAAATTCCACCCAAGTCCCAACAGTCTCAGAAATGTCTTTCCAAGTCCTTATTGCCCTTTTATTACTGGACCAGTCCCAAGTTTTAACATCAAGCCCAAAACTGCCCCTTACCCTAATTAAATTACCACATCAGTCCCAATGTTACGCAACTCAAAGCCAATCCCAATGGATTTTTGACTGTGGGGCCACAAACACAATGACGAATGATCCATCAGACATAATCACTCCTAATCCTCCTACTAAGACCATTGTTGAAACAGCTAACGGGGCCACCATCCCCGTAGCTGCAGGTGGTTCCATTATGATTACCCCTACTATCACACTTAAAAATTGTCTCTACGTTCCTTCATTGTCCACTAAACTGTTATCCGTCAGTCAAATCACTAAAGAATTAGATTGTATTGTTTTGATTTATCCTAATTTTTGCCTTTTGCAGGACATTCGTACGGGGGAGATCATTGGGCGTGGTACTGAGCGCCAAGGGATGTACTATGTTGATGCGGTGGCGCAACAGGACAATCTAATCTTGCTACCGGGACGATAAATCGCCAAGTGTGGTTATGGCATTGCCGGTTAGGGCATCCGTCATTTGGTTATTTGCACCGTCTGTTCCCTACTTTATTTACTTCCTCTCCATCTACTTTTACTTGTGATACATGCCTCCGGGCAAAACAAACTCGGACGTCTTATCTTACTAATAATACTCGTGTTGATCGTATGGTTTCTCTAACACACTCTGATGTTTGGGGTCCTGCTCCATATAATACACCCCTTGGGTTTCGCTACTATGTTATCTTTGTAGACGACTTTTCTCTTATGACCTAGTTATACATCATGAAACAAAAATCTGAAGTCCACCAGAAATTTACTCACTTCTATAATATGATCTATACTCAGTTCGATACAAAAATCAAAATTCTTCGCTCTGACAATGGCGGAGAATACCTTACCAGTGATCTAGTCTAGTTTTTCCAAACAAATGGAATTATACATCAAACTACTTGTGCATATACTCCCGAACAAAACGGAGTTGCTGAACGCAAAAATCGTATTCTTCTTGAGATGACACGAGCCATGATGATTGATTCACACGTTCCTATGAGTTTCTGGCCGGAGGCTGTATCTACTGCCACATACCTTGTTAACCGACTTCCCAGCAAAATTCTCGACTATCAGACACCTATTCAAACCTTCTCCACTCAACATGATATACCCTCCATCTTCACCTTGCCCCCGTGTGTGTTTGGTTGTACAGTCTTTATACATACTCCCAAACACGAACGCAATAAACTTGACCCATGTGCCGAGAAATGTATTTTTGTCGGATATGCATCTTCCTAGAAAGGCTACCGCTGCTACAATCCTCAAACCCACCGTATTCATATTACCATGAACTGTGTCTTTCTTGAAACCGAATACTATTATACCTCCCCATCTCGGGTTCAGGGGGAATGCACTTATCCAAATAATGGAACCCTCGATTGGTTGGTGCCACAATCCACTTGCCCGACAACTGTTCCAACACAGAAAGTAGATGGCACCGATTATGTTATAGCTCCCGACATTGTGCCACCTGAGCCGCTGGTACCGCCACCTGATGATTCCCCTCCGACGAATGCACCGTCAGAGGTAAGATATTTCGATACAAGCAATGATCAATTTAATTCTTTACCTGCAAATGATTCAGACCCACCAAGTCCACATACACCTACCACCACTTCCATTGAACCCACTACAAATATAAATGTTCCTGTTGTCTCAGAAGTGTATGCAGGTGATAATATTCCGGTTGAGCAAAGGGGAATACAGGTTCTACCCCCTAGAACAGAACGAGGAATTCCTCCCTAAAGATACTCTCCCACTCACATATCAAAGGCATCAAGGTATCCAGTAAATACTTTTTTAGAAGGAATATCTAATATGGCTCGAGGTTTCTTTGTGTCTTTATGCTCAGAACAGGTACCACGGCATGCTGAGGAAGCACTTGAACATCCAGCTTGGGAAGAGGCCATGTTAGCAGAAATGAAAGCTCTGGAGAAAAATGAAACATGGGAAAAATGCATTCTTCCCAACGGAAAAAGAACAGTGGGTTTCCTATGGGTGTTCACAATCAAGCACAAAGGAGATGTGAGTATTGAACGATATAAAGCACGATTGGTGGCTAAAGGTTACACCCAGACATATGGTATCGACTATTCAGAGACTTTCTCACCCGTGGCTCGCATTGATACCATACGAGTACTATTCTCCATTGCATTAACTCAGAATTGGCCCCTTCACCAGTTTGATGTCAAGAACGCATTTCTGCACGGTGACTTGAAAGAAGAGGTTTATATGGATCCGCCTCCGGGTTTCTCTGCAGGGTTTAAACCAAAAGAGATTTGCAGGTTAAAAAGGGCACTATACGGACTCAAAAAATCTCCTCGAGCCTGGTTTGGTAGATTCACTGGAGTCATGAAAAAGGATGGGTGCCGACAAAGCAATGCTGATCACACACTGTTTGTCAAAAGGAGAAAAGGATTGATAACTTGCCTGATTATTTATGTTGATGATATGGTGATTACTGGAAATGACACTGAAAAAATGAGCTGTCTTCAAAAACACTTGTTCACTAAGTTCGAAATGAAAGATCTTGGAGGATTGAAGTACTTTCTCGGAATCGAAGTACTAAGGTCAAAGGATGGGATCTACATATCACAGCGAACGTATATTTTGGATTTACTAACAGAAGTGGGAATACTTGATTGCAAACCTTGCGACACACCAATGATGACTAATCACAAGTTGGAAATAGTTGATGGAGCACATTCTACTGACAAAGGACAGTATCAACGATTGGTTGGCAAGTTGATCTACCTATCATATACGCGACCTGATATTGCTTTCGCAGTGAGTATGGTAAGTCAGTTCATGCATAATCCGCAGGTACATCACACGGATGCAGTAACACGCATTCTACGCTATCTAAAGGCACACCGGGAAGAGGTACTGTATTTCGCAATAATGGACATCTAAATATTCAGGCATACACTGACGCTGACTGGGCAGTCAGCTTAACAGATCAGAGGTCCACGTCTGGGTATTTTATGCTTGTCGGAGGGAACCTTATGACTTGGAGAAGTAAGAAGCAGAAGGTTGTTGCCTTATCAAGCGCAGAGGCAGAGTTTCGCGGAATCGTGAAAGGAATCACTGAAGTATTGTGGATACAAAAACTATTTAAGGACATTGGATTACAAGTAAGCCTACCCATGCCTTTATTCTGTGACAACAAGGCTTCTATTAGTATATCGGAAAACCCAGTACAACATGACTGAACCAAGCATATAGAGATTGATCGACACTTCGTCAAGGAAAAATTGGAAGAAGGACTGATTGAGTTACCGTTTGTGCGATCAGAAGACCAGTTAGCAGACATATTAACCAAGGCAGTTAATGGGAGGACATTTTAAGCTATCTTGTCCAAGTTGAACTTTGTGGATCCCACTGTTCAACTTGAGGGGGAGTGTTGTCAAGGCAGTGATTGAGTACATACCAAAAATAGAGGATCTGATTTGATTCCTTAGAATTTGATTTGATTGATAATGTAATTAAATGTAATTGACATGTAATTAGTGTGATTGACAGTTACCTTAGATAGGACAATAGTTGTACCTATAAGATACAGTGTAATTTGTGTATACAGAAATATGAAAGAAATACAACAAGTTTCTTGTATCCTCTACTTGCTTTCTTCACAGTATATGTATATAAATATGTGTGTGTATACATACATACATACATATTCTTTTATGGAAGGACAGGCGGTACCAACCGGGTGTTTTATGAATAAATAAAACTCTCAATTGTGACGGAAGAATACTATGGTTACATGTATGGTCCTAGCGCTATGGGAGACTCTACCAAAAAGAAAAACAGAAACAAAATATAGCAACTTGCAGGTCTAAGCAATGACAATGTGTGAATAGTTACAACGGAAAAAGGATATAAACGAGCGGAATATATCAAAAACAGTCAAATGATACGAGCAAAAAGTAAGCGCCATGAATGAAAGGAGTCAATCAGTAAGTGGTGTAACGATCCCAAAGGCAGAGGATTGGACGATCGTTCACGTTGCCTGGCCCCAAACAGGACGCGGCAACCAATCAAAGATATCGTCAACCCAAAGGAAGTCTTTTGAGTGCCCATAGTTCCGCCCGAAGAGCATATACCCGAGAATACAAACCAGATGAGTAGCTATGAGTAGTCCCAAACAAAACAGAAGGCAATGAATAATAATAAAGCAAAAGGAGTACCAAGGTTGTCCGTAACAATTACTATTACTGGCAACAACATCAAATGCATGCCAACCCAATGGTACACATCCTTCCTGCAGTCGCAAACGCATGCGCAACTCCAAGAGTAACCTCCCCAAGGACAACAGAGACATGGAACATTATGCAGTAATACGAAAGGTAAAGCATATAAGAGATAATAATGATAAGCATGCGACAAAGCATACCATGCCGCCTGCACCAAAACGATGCAGGTGAGAGGGCACATATACGCTACCAGCGAGAGACCCCTAACGGCAAATGTAATATGTATGTGCATCAGTACGCAAGCATCCTCGGGCAGCTGGAGGTAGATCTGAGACTATACGAAAGACGCATGTTCGACCCATCATGAACCCATAATATGCAAGAGGATGCTCCACTGAATTGGCTTCGCGAGGCACATAAGTAAGTGTGGCCTGCCTAATCCTTAAGAAGAGGGACACGAGGGCCACATCCACGCCCAACCGTGCTGTCACTGTAGATGTCGTGGTAATCAACGAGAGGAGAGGTAGACAATCTACCTTAATCTGCAATCTAGAATAGTCCTGCGCAAAAGACATGAGGGAGAAGAGGAGGGCTTGTAGCTCCGTATGCATCGGAGGAAGTACTGGTAGGAGAAAACAGAGGGCATGTACCAATTGACCTTTATCATTGTGCAACACGGCACCACCAGCCGCACCACAACAACCCGCAGTTGCATCAACATTTAATTTCAGCTTACCAAAAGGAGTCAACTGCCAGCGAACAAGACGTAACAGGCGTGATCGCAGGATAGATGAATAATGAGCCGCCAGTAATGGCTGGATAGAACAGGCAAACTTTGATCTAGAAATCGATGAAGACCATGTGAATATGCTAACGCGAATGTGCTCTCGAAGACGGGCATATAAGAAACATTCTTCCCCAAACTGGATGACTGCGTACTCCTTCCATATTGCCCAAGTAGCAACCATAGGAACCACAACAGAAAGCCGCCCTGACATAGATGTAACCTCTGTAGAAGACCACCAAGCTCTGAGGTGCTGCCTGTAAGTTGATGCCACTGGAGGCGGCCCGCTGAATAGACAAGCTAAATGAAACCAAACGTCTCGGATTACCGAACATGCATAAAAGATATGATTCTGCATAGCCGAATCTCTATGACAAAAAACACAACAAGACGGGAAAATCGCAAGCCAGGAACAAAGATTATCAGGCGTAGGCAGAGCACGAGATCATAACTTCCATAGAAATAGCAGTCCAGCAGGCGGCGGACCTCTCCACCAAATATAGCATGGTAGCTGAAAAGGCAACATATGTGGGCGACATACCTCGTATGTACTCGTGAGACTAAATTGCCCATGCGCATCATCACGCCAATATAGGCCATACTCAGTGGATTGAACATGTATCTCACAAAAAAAGTTAATGCGACACAGATGTTTCCAGTCAGCTGAATAATAAATATAAGCAACTAGCGTGGCTCGAGACCCATATTTTTGCCCGAGGTACGAGGCCCAAACCATAGCTGATGTATGATACGACCACCATAACTTACACTCATATGCCTGTTGCAGCGCCTCCAAATTGTGACAACCATAACTTACACTCATAGACACATGCAGATATATATACTGTGTGTGGATGGATGGGTGGATGAGTGGGTGTATGTATTATATATATGTATGTCTATATGTAGACCTATTTATATATGTGCTTGTGTATGTGTGTGTATATATATACACATATGCATATGCATATATGTTTACACATACGTATTTATATCTATAAAAATTTAAATTCTCAGAATAATCTACCCCCCTCCCCTAAAAAAAAAGAAAAAGAAAAGAAGCTCACGTTTGATTGTCAATTCATCGTTTTGGATCTATTTAAACTATTATACGAGTAAGCCAGAGATGGTATGGAAGCGCACGCCTCTTGTTTTAGGTGGTTTTGTACCGCCTCCTGTTTACCAGCATGATTATATAATTAATGAAAGAATACAAAATGAATAAGTTGCTACTTTTTGGTCCAAACTATGTTGGATGAAGATTCTCTTTTTGGACTTCTAATTACATTTGTCTTTGTTAAAACAAGAGGCGTGACCGGTCAGTTTTGTTCAGATTATCTGGTAAACCTTGTCTTCCATTTTGCAATCTTTTTTTTTTAACCGATGCAGATAAGGACACATTCTTTCTTAATTTTAAAATATGATGGAATAAAGCAAAATGACTCAGTAAATTAGCTACGCTTTTTATATTGTGAAGTAGCAGTTGATCGACACAGTTTGACGCAATTTTCATTATGGGTTATCAGGAAACAACCTCTATATGTTTGTAATACATGGGTATGGTTACGTACATCTGACTCTCCTATAATCTGCCATAGGTGAGAGCTTTATGAGTTAATGATGTTGTTGTAATTGATACTCGCTAGTTAAGATATTGAGTGAAGCCGGACGCTTGAAGAAGGTTCTCTAAACATATAGAAAAATTAATAATATGCGATAATTCTTATGCATACTATATACTATTTTCTATGTAACAAAGATATCGTACCTGATTCTTTTTTGACATTTAGTCTAACCATAAACTCTATGGGTACATTATTTAAACAAACTGACTACAACTGGATACAGAGAATCAAGGAAAAGTAATAAGTGAAAATTCATTATTTATAAGTGGTCTAAGTTAGATTTTTGTAACTTACAATCATCTTCATCCGAGTCTTTACATCTTTAATTTTGAAAATACGGTTTAGTTTTTTAAGTAGGAAGCAAATTATAGACAATCAGCGAAGATCAAATTTATTTAATAGACATTCAAATATGGGGAGAGAGAGGAGATGTCCCGGGAAGTTATCTTATGATTTCTCTTATTTACAAAAGTTAAACAACGTCTGTAGCATATATTATTTCTACGAATCCAAAACCTTTATTCAAGAAAATGGTAAATTATGGCCAACTACAGAATTTGATGTAAGCTATTGTGCTAAAATTTATTTGCGTTAGGCTACAATATTTTTCTGAAAATAACATGAATCGTGGACAAAACAAATTTGGTTGTTGTTAATGCAGAACATGATATCTATACCTTAATTACGATGTAATGTTGACTAATAGATACATTGTGTGACGGTGTCATACACATCAGATTCACAATGATCGCAATAAGTAAGACACCGTGGTGATGACCTTTGACTGCATTTTATTGCTATATGGTGTGCTAAATAGGTACACCGCGAATTGTTGTTTTCAGGCACCATGCTCGTGGTTTTTTTTTTATCATGCTTGCTTTATTAGTTTAATGCTCTTGTTAATATAGATTAACAAAACAACCTATAGATACGTACTTACATACAAAATATGTGAAATTATTTCATTCAATTTGAAGTAGGTGAATGGGTTGTCAAAAACATCCTTACTATAACCAACACGGTTGGCGTGGTGGTTCAGCACCTCGTCCTTTAAGCATGTGGTTGGGGGTTCGATCCCCGCTCATGTGAATAGAGAAAACCATTTGGTCAGTCCCCTACCACTTCGTGTGCTGACCGCAGGGACGGATGATTAGTCTTCTGGCTTTCGGGTGGGAAGATACCTCGGGCCAACCCATTAAAACATCCTTACTATTTTAGCACTATAGTTGTGGGATTCAATCTATCCCACCTCAGTATTTTGTGGAGATCATGTATATAATGTAATTTTGTATCATCTTACAAACAACATTACAAACGATAAGCCAAAATAAATTGGTAAAAGTTGACATGAAAAGGTGACTGAGCCAAAATGGTCTCAGTCAAAAGGAAAAAAAAGAAGAAGAGAAACATAAGTAATTCAAGTTTTGATAAGTGCAATAAAGCTCTACCAAAATCATGCAAAGACGAGCAACTAAGCACAAAAACCCATTCATTCTATGGAAAGCTTTTGACATGTCCAGCTTAATGGATGATGATGTCAGATTTATCACCAAGTAATACGTGGGGGTTATGCCGTCAACTTTCCGTCAATTGTCCGCTGTGGACTGTTACCTGACCTGCACAAGGAACAAGGTCAGAGGACCCGGGATCTATGGCCCCGGGTAATACCCTCCGACGGTCAAGTCAGTGGAGGCCATTTGTGGTGAAATTCAGGTGCTGGAAAAACAGTATGGACCTTTTTCTGGTGAACTTGGTAGTGTTTTCACCGTGAAGAAGATGAGTCCGAATTGTAATTTGTGAATTTTTCACTTGTCTTTCTCTCTCCTGTTTTCTGCCTTTTATATGGCGGCTTGGGCCAATGCATGGGCAGAGTCCAGAAATAGTGACAGGCAAGGAGGTCATAAGGATGACTCTTGCTCTTGCATGCTTGCCACGTGGCATGGTACTGAGTTGAGTAAGCTAGCTTGTAACACCTGGCTAGATGTTTTACCTGGTGGAATTACCCAGGGTAAACTCCTAGAACCAAGACCAAACCTTCCAGAAATACTCAGAAGTGCTCGGGATGGCCTATGATGTGGGGTCTGCTTGCTGAGACGTAAGTGGCCTGAGATCATTGGACGAGACGGAGCCGAGGCCAAGATGCGGCCTTTTGGCCGAGGTGCTCTATGGCCGAGATAGAGCTGATGTCGAGATGTGGCCTTTAGGCCGAGTTGGCACTGTGGCCGTTTGGCCGAGATGGATTATTTGTCAGTATATGACCCTGCTGAGCTCTGGGCCGACCCGCGGAACTTAACATTTTTATGTCCATACCCTACCGTTGACTGTTGTTGACTAACATGTGGTATTTTTTGGTTCATCAATGGAGATAAGCTCACATGAGCCATGGGCTCTCTTTCAGGCCAAATGATGGACCTCATGCTCAATCAACACATTGTATGTTATAAGCCGTCAGGAAAGAAATGCGAATCGGTAGTGCGATATCTTTTAAGGATATCCGAGAATATCTTCTAGAAGATCACTAATCATCAGCAAATATTTCTTTGTATGTGTGATTTGATTTATGTCCATAAATTCTAGATATGTATATCATAGAAGATGACATTATCATAATAGATCGCTTAGCCATAATTTGGGCATTATCTTAGCCGCACATGTCCATTTTATAACCCTATAAATTGATGTGATTGAATAGAAGAAAAGCAGATTATGATTGTCAAATATTTCATTATATTGTATCAGAGCCACTGTGTGCCACCAATACTTCATCACCAATGTAGCCTACCCCTCGGCCAAGGTTCGCCTATGGCAGTCGAAATATCCCAATCTTCTCTACCCTTCTTCACAAATAAAGAAAATTATATCACCATATGATCTTCACTCTGGAGATCATCATGGACTGCTGATCACTCCTATACAATTGACGGGATCGAATTATGAAGAATAGGCTCGGGCATTCTGAGGCTCCGTTCTTGTCCATCGGAAATTCGACTTTCTTGATGGCACCATTGAATGGCCGAATGCTAGCTCTCCAGACTTCGTGGATTCAGAGCCAATTAACTCGATGATCATGGCTTGAATTCTGAACACCATTGAACCAAGCTTGCGTTCCACTATTTTTTATGCGGAGGAAGCTAAAGACTTGTGAAATGAAATCAAGTAGCGGTTTACTGTGATGAACGCCCCTCGGGTGCAACCGTTAAAGAAAGCACTCGCAAATCCTTATATGGCCTCAAGAAATCTCCTTATTGTTGGTTTGCCAAGTTCTCTGACACCCTGCGCACTTATGGTTTCATTCAAACCTATTCCGAGTATTCTTTGTTTCGCTATATATGTGATCATTTTAAACTTTACATCTTGGTTTATGTTGATGATCTCCTTCTGGTGGGTAATGATCCGCGTGCTATGGAAGTTCTGGAGGATTATCTCAGCCATTTTTTCTACATGAAAGATCTCGGACCCCTACAATATTTTCTCGTTTTGGAAATTGTTCGTAACAAGACTGGTCTCTTTGTATCACAATGTAAATATACCCTTTATATCATTTTGGACTGTGGATTGCTTGCTTCCAAGTTTGCGGCCAACCCCTAGAACAGCAGCATCGCATGCCGCAATCCGATAGCTGACTCATGGATGATCCACTACCTTATCGCCGACTTGTCAGGCGGTTAGTTTACCTCTCTGTCATACGTGTAGCGACCCGTCTCGAGTCCTAGTACTCGAAATGACTCACCTGCCGTATTCTGCTAAGAGAAATACAAGGTGTCGGTACACATGAATTACACGTCAGCAAAGTGATGTAAACTGATGTCAACGAAAGTCATAAAATAAAAATCCTTGAAATTATCATTAATCAATAAATTATAATGCTTAGGAAATTCTAAAACAATACAAATATCAAACGTAGGTAAGAAATACTAAGTCTCCAAATACATAAACATCAAATATCAAAACAACTGTCTCGACTAAATCATCAACATGTCCCATCAGAATATCCTCGAACCTCAGAATCTCCATTCCTGATCATCCTTAACGTATAATAACTCATAGTCCTGCTTGTCTGCAAAATAACATTAGGTATAGTATCAGCGGCAAAACATCGCTCAGTAAGTAGCCTCATTGTACTTACCATGGGATCATACACGAGTAAACAAGTCTTATAAAATAAATAGCAATATATAAAATAGTAGGTTTTCCATTCGCAAATAAAATTACTAATTTACCCTTATAGCAATCAATCAACAAAGTCAATGATCCCAATCATCAAGTCAAACCAAGTCCAATCATCAAATGGATGAAGTCTATAGCCAATCAAATGTTAGCCCAAGTCAAAAGCGATCATGCAATTTTCAAATCGATGCGATGCAAGTCAAATCAAATTTCAAATTAAATCCAATTCTCAAATGTTGATGTGATATGGTACGATGATCAATAAGATATGATACGATTTTCGATAAGATACAATGCGATACGATTTTTTGATGAACGATACCAATACGATTTCATTGCGATGGCTATAGCACTTTCCTAACTAGTGACTTATACCGTAAGTCTTACGAATTGATCCCCCAATGGTCAAACATGCCACATGCGATCTATCGAAATAGCCAAATATATTTGAGAACTCCGATTGGCAGTGAAATATGCCCGAGCGCTCTGTTTGTTTGGGACCAATCTGGCTTACCGATATATTTTCTCTGTTAGGGTGATTTTTAAAATATGCGATGAATGACTTCAAAACGACTTTCAAATAATGATTTTCCAAATATTTTCCATCGAGTCAGTTCCAAATGTCCAATATTTTACAAACGATACCAAACCCGATCAAATCAAATAACAATCACAAATATCAAATACAAATATCAAATATCGATTTACCAATTTCCAATTTACGATATCCCAATGGCACTACTCACGTGCATATACATATATATTTCTACGTCCATACATGTGTATATATATGTATATACATATACGCACCTCCCTCAGCCCACTTTTCTCCCAACACACTTTTCTCCCAACCCACTACTCAATTCACCTCACCCCTCACCTTAACACCCTTGGCATAACCCTCTCCCCACTCCTCACCAACAATGTCGCCAGCCCTCCCAATCCCTCGGCCCAACCTTCTCCAACTCCCAAAAACCCTAACTCCAGCCAACCCACTTCCTATCTCTCATGCTCCCTCCAAAACACACACCACTCATATTTTCTCACATCTAACACCTCATACAACAAGTGTAGCGCCCCGGCCCGACAGTGGACATTGGTACCAGTGCACCCGCCGTAGCCTACTATGAGAACTACGAAGCGTCAAAGCAGATCAAGCACACGTGATCCACGACGTAAGACAAATCAGCTGACACGTCGTAGAATTAAAACTTCACTAACATCAATATAACCAATAGAAACACAGTGGAAACAAAATGTGACAAGGAGTGTGTCTAAAGTATCCCTCGATACAAAGCTTTAACAGTAAATCCTTCAACTAAAAGATAAGGACTGTAAGCTTGTCCATTTTAGTGACCATCGTCCCAATGAGCACACTCGCCGTTATCTTCTACAAAAATCATCGTACTTTGGTTCACCTGAAAAGCAGATAGAGTAATTGTTCTTAGCGAAAACATCGCTAGCAAGTAACCCGTCTATACACCTTACGGGATCACACATGACGAGTCACCAGTACATAAATCAATGCCCAAAATAGGTGCTCGAGTTGGCAAATAACATCTTTATAACAACTCATCAAGCCACATAGGTCACGTAAATGTTACACAAAAATGGAACCAACACATATTGAGCAAAACGTAGTACATAAACAGAACATATGCGAATGTCACTTCTTGCATGTCATATCTTATGCTTCGTGTAACATGATGCATGTACTTCTTCAAAACCACACACAAAACTCATGCATATGTTCTTTCGTAAACATGTCATGCGTGTCATTTCATAAAACTTTTCATAATTCTTTTTATCATATTCTTCACGTAGCAGAACTTTATATCCTGTGGGTGATCAGTCCACAGCAAGCAGTAACTTTATACCCCGTGCTGAAAGATCCACGGCCCCATAACATATAACTTTATACCCAGTGCTGATAGGTCCACGGCCCATAACGTATAACTTTATACCTTGTGCTGATAGGTCCACGGCCCCATAACATATATCTTAATATCCGTATTGATAGGTCCACGGCCCCATAAAATAATTTTGTTTTCCGTGCTTATAGGTCCACGGCCCCATAAAATACTTTATACCCTGCTGTTGATTCACAGATCACGCTTTTATACCCTGCTTTCGCAGGCGTGACTTTTATACCCTGCGATCAACCAGCAGTCATAGTTTGTCTTTCGAAAACTTTAATCTTCTTTTGCAAACACATGTTCTTTCGCAAAAACAATTCTCATGTCGAAATACAAAGTGTTCATGCCGTGATGCAGAATGCTCATGTAACATCATATCAAACGTGTAAACATGCATACACACTTTAAATATCAGGTACAAAGTCTTGAACCTTAAGCACACCATGCTCGTATCATTTCATGCCCTTTCATATCACAAATTCACTTCGAATTTATACTTAACCTTACTCATTCACACTTAATGTTAACACCTCAAGTATACCTCAAATACCCTCGTATTTTATGACCAAAGGAAGAGAATATAGTTATCACACACACATTGGGCGCTTAGTGGGTCAAAGGGACTTCTAGTACACTTGGAACGCCTACATGAGGCACCTAAAGTGACTTTGAGCGCATATACTAGGCGTTCAAAGTGTTCTGGAATGTGCTGGTATACATCAAACGCCTACATAAAGCGCCTCATGTGACATCGAACGCCTTTGGAGGTGTTCGAAGTATTCTGGAATGTGCTGTGACACATCGAACGCCTACATGAAGCGCCTTATGTGACATCGAACGCCTTTGGAGGTGTTCGAAGTGTTCTGAAATGTGCTTTAACACATCGAACCCCTACATGAAGCGCCTTATGTGACTTGAAGCGCCTAATGTAGGTGTTCGAAGTGTACTGACGGCTCCAGAAACTGCAAAATTCTGGAGTAACTCCGCCATCATCTTCCTCCTTCACCCTTCATGTCAAACACTTCAAATTCCATCTTACCATCTAGATTCCATCATGCTTAACACACACGTAACACCGATTGATCCTTAAATCTATTGGTTGCATCAACCTTAAGCCTTCTATCATTCATATTCCCGGATGTATCATCAATCTTCAACACATGCCCAACTTGCAGTACACATCATCTAAAACTTCTTCAATCCATCTCAAATCAACTAAAACAACTCTTAGGAAACATAACAATTATCACAACACAATATTTACAACAAAGATGATACTTTAAGGGCATGTTTATCAACAATTAAGCACAATATAGATACTTTCAGATTTAGGCCCAAAAAACACAACTTTACTCATCCAAACAACAACAAATACATAAAGTGGAGCATTTAACATAAACACATCAAAATTACCAATGTGTGATCCGAATTTTCTCTATATAATAATATAGGGCATGTTAAAATCAAAATTTGCGTAAAGCGTATAGAAAGATTACTTGCCTTTGTCTCTAGATAATCTTACGAGTGTATGGCAGCAGTTCGAGAAGGATTGAACATAGGTTGACCGCTCTTTCTTCTTCTTCTTCTTCCTTTCTTATTTGTTCTTCCTCTCTTTCCTTTCTCTCTTTCTTTTCTTCCCTTTTTCTCTCCCTCCAGCCGTTTTCCCCTCTCCCTTTTTGTTTGTAACCGGCGACTAGAGGTATAATAGGGAGTTATATTAAATATTGTGTAACTCCCCCACTATTTAGTTAGGGGCAATTTTGGTATTTTGGCCTAATTTTCTTAATTTCCACATTTTTCTATTTTTTCCTCTATAATTTATTTCACTAACCCGCATAAACCTATATAATTACTATAGTTGTATTTTAAGTTATTTTAATTTATTCCACGTTGGACTCAAAAATCACGAAGTATGACATTCCACCCCCCTTACAAAAAGTTTCGTCCTCGAAACTTACGTACCTTAGTTAAAGAGTTGAGAATACTTCTCCTGCATCCGTTCCTCAAGTTCCCAAGTGGCTCCTCGTTCCGTGTGATTGCTCTACTGAACCTTCACATAACGAATCACCCGCTTTCTCAACACCTGTTCTTTCCGGCCCACGACTTTCACCAGTACCTCTTCGTAAGTAACATCACAATTGAGTTCCAACGGTTATGCTTTGAGAACATGACTCGGATCCGTCATGCACTTCTTTAACTATGATACGTAAAAGATGTTATGGACTTGTGCCAATACTGGAGGTACTGCCAATCTATATGTCAAGCCTCCTACTTTCTCCAGTATTTCATAGGGACCAATTAAAAAACAAGGACTTAACTTGCCTTCACTCTAAACCTCATAATGTCCTTTGTAGGTAATACTCTCAAATAAAACTTTTCACCTAAAGTAAGCTCCGAAGGCCGTAGCTTGAAATCTGTCCAACTTTTGTTACGATCATGAGCTGTCTTGAGTCTTTCCCATATGATCTTCACCTTTTCTAGTGTCTTCTCAAGTAACTCAGGTCCAATGATGGTCCTCACGCCGACTTCATCTCAATAAACTGGGGACCTATACTTCCTTCCATACAACGCTTCGAAAGGTGCCATATCATTTGCATTGTGGTGACTGTTATTATACGAGAACTCCATTAATTTAACCATTCCGTCCCAACTTCCTTTGAAGTCTAGAACACAAGCCCCTAGCATGTCTTCTAGGGTCTAGATAGTCCACTCAGACTGTCCATCGGTTTGGAGATGATACGTTGTACTTAATCTTAATTCCATCCCCATGGCTCTCTAAAATAATGTCTAGAGCTTGGAAGTAAACCGTTGGTCTCAGTTACACACTATGCTCATGGGAACACCGTGCAGGCTGACAATGTTGTCCATACCCAAATTTATCAACTTATCGAGAGATATTTCCCTCGAGATAGGTAACAAATGTGCAGACTTGGTTAACTGATCCACAATCACCAAAATCACGTTATATCCACTTGTTGTTCTCGGTAAACCAGCCACAAAGTCCATCGTGGTACGTTCCTATCTCTACTCTGGAATCTCTAACGGCATCGATAATCCACCAGGTCGTTGGTGTTTAGCCCCAACTTGCTGACACACCAGACATCTCTCAATGAACTCCACAATTTGCCTCTTCATCTTACGCCACCAATAATATTATCAGAGATCCATGTACATTCTGGTGCTACCATTATTTATCGATAACCTTGAGCTTTGAGCCCCTTGCAAAATTTTCTTTCCTTAGCTCATCTAAATCAGGTACACACATTTTTTTCTAAACATACGCTCCCGTCCTCATTGGTCTGAAATCCAACAGCCTGACTATACCTCAGTTTCCCAGCAATATCACCCACAGTCTTATTCTTCTTTTGAGCTTCTTTCACCCAATCCATCAAACTCGGGGTGACGGTCAATGATGCGAAAACATCAACTATAGAGTCAATCAAATCCAAGCTAAATTCTTCTATTTTTTTTCTCTCAAGTGGTGATTGTCGCGCATGTTTAGATTTTCTGCTTAATACATCGGCCATTTTATTGTCTTTTCCTGGATGGTAATTAATGGTCAAGTCGTAGTTCTTTTGTAGTTCCAACCATCTTCGCTGCCTCATGTTTATATGTCTCGAGGCATATGCGATAACTCGTTCGTGTTGCATCAAAAACACAACCAAGAACTTTTTTGATGCATCGCCATTGTCGAGAATCCTTTGACCAACTTCTTGTAATAATTAGCTAGATCCAAGAAACTTCGCACTTCAGTGACATTTGTGGGTCTAGACCATTCGGTAATAGCTTCAACCTCCTTTGAATCAACCGCAATCCCCTTGGAAGTTTATATCTTCCATCTCAGGATTCTTAATTGTTACTTGTTTTAGTCGATAACCAATGTTGGCGTGATACTTGGCAAATCTGTACATTCCCAATACGACGTCGAATTCATACCTCTGAATAAGAATCAGTATGGCGGCGAACATTTGCTCTCCGAACTCTAACCCATAATCCTTATGTTGCTGGTGTGAAATCACAATTTAATCTCGGCCGCTTGTGCATGGTACGGAGTCTCTAACCATTCTAGTGAAACACAAAAGCGCTTAGCGAATCCCTTTGACACGAAAGAGTGGTTCATGCCACTATCGAGAAGTACATTGGCCAATATCTTATTTCCTAAAATTGTACCTCATACCACTTCGATAGCTTCTTAGTTATCCGTGTCAGTCATGACATGGACGTGGGTATTCGTCCTCAGCTGCTGAGCCGCTTCTCCTAGAGCATTCTTCCTCATCTCTAGCAATCTTTAATGAGATGACCCACCTATCTGCATCGGTAACATACTTCTGCCAATCTCCCACATTCATCGACATGGCTCTTATTGCAAGGCGACAAACTCCTACAGTATGTCGTGTAATCTGGGTAATGTGGTGGGGGTCTCTGAAAATTTCCCGACCTGTCCTCTCTTCTGAATCTTAACCTAACGTCCGGGCCTGCCACCAACTCCAATCTCCTCTATTGGCCTCTTACCTCTGTTAGAGTATCCTGCATCGGCCTCTCTTGCCGCAATTCTACAAGAATCACTCTCGACGAGAAAGCACACATCCAACATGTCCTCTTAGGTTCCCATCCCCGCATTTACAATTGCTGACTAAATTCTTGAATCCAAACCTCGCTCAAATCTTGTCATCTTTAAGCGATTATTAGACATAATTGCAGGAGCGAATTTACCTAAAGCATGAAAACGGTCGGCATACTCCGACACTGTCCTCAGACCCTATTTTAGCCTGTCGAACGCCCTTATCATGTCTAAGATTGCTACCTCGAACATGTAATACTTCAGAAAGGCATCACAGAATTGTGTCCAAGAGATCGGTGGGGTCTGAAATTTAAATTATTACAGAAAGTTAAATGATATACGCGCTCGCACACACGCAACCCAGATCATACTTAGACTCTAGATAATTAGCACTTATACCTAAGGATCAAACTTAAGGGGAAAATCATATCTTAATGGCTAAAAAATCATGAACCTAAGTTTTTGAAATAGATCTGAAGCCTAGTCTTTGATACCACCTGTAGCGCCCCGGCCCGATACTAGACATCGGTACCAGTGCATCTGCCGTAGCCTACTATGAGAACTACGAAGCGTCAAAGTAGATCAAGCACACTTCACTAACATCAATATAACCAATAGAAACACAGCGGAAACAAAACGTGACAAGGAGAGTGTCTAAAGTATCCCTCGATACAAAGCTTTAACAGTAAATCCTTCAACTAAAAGATAAGGACTGTAAGCTTGTCCATTTTAGTGACAATCGTCCCAATGAGCCCACTCGCCGTTATCTTCTACAAAAATCATCGTACTTTGGTTCACCTGAAAAGCAGATAGAGTAATTGTTCTTAGCGAAAACATCGCTAGCAAGTAACCCATCTATACACCTTACGGGATCTCACACGACGAGTCACCAGTACATAAATCAATGCCAAAATAAGTTGCTTGGGTTGGCAAATAACATCTTTATAACAACTCATCAAGCCAAATCGGTCACGTAAATGTTACACAAAAATGGAACCAAAACATATTGAGCAAAACGCACTACATAAACAGAACATATGCGAATGTCACTTCTTGCATGTCATATCTTATGCTTTGTGTAACATGATGCATGTACTTCTTCAAAACCACACACAAAACTCATGCATATGTTCTTTCGTAAACATGTCATGCGTGTCATTTCACAAAACTTTTCATAATTCTTCTTATCATATTCTTCCTATAGCAGAACTTTATACCCTGTGGGTGATCAGTCCACGGCAAACAGAACTTTATACCCCGTGCTGAAAGGTCCACGACCCCATAACATATAACTTTATACCCCATGCTGATAGGTCCACGGCCCCATAACGTATAACTTTATACCCCGTGCTGATAGGTCCACGGCCCCATAACATATATCTTAATATCCGTGTTGATAGGTCCACGGCCCCATAAAATAATTTTGTTTTCCATGCTGATAGGTCCACGGCCCCATAAAATACTTTATACCCTGCTGTTGATTCACAGATCACGCTTTTATACCCTGCTTTCGCAGGCATGACTTTTATACCCTGCGATCAACCAGCAGTCATAGTTTGTCTTTCGAAAACTTTAATCTTCTTTTGCAAACACATGTTCTTTCGCAAAAACAATTCTCATGTCGAAATGCAAAGTGTTCATGTTGTGATACAGAATGCTCATGTAACATCATATCAAACGTGTAAACACGCATACACACTTTAAATATCAGGTACAAAGTCTTGAACCTTAAGCACACCATGCTCGTATCATTTCATGCCCTTTCGTATCGCAAATTCACTTCAAATTTATACTTAACCTTACTCATTCACACTTAATGTTTACACCTCAAGTACACCTCAAATACCCTTGTATTTTATGACCAAAGGAAGAGAATATAGTTATCACACAAACATTGGGCGCTTAGTGGGTCAAAGGGACTTACAGTACACTTGGAACGCCTACATGAGGCGCCTAAAGTGACTTTGAGTGCCTATACTAGGCGTTCGACATGTTCTAGAATGTGCTGGTGTACATCGAACGCCTACATGAAGCACCTTATGTGACAGATAATGCCTTTGGAGGTGTTCGAAGTATTCTGAAATGTGCTGTGACACATCGAACGCCTACATGAAGCGCCTTATGTGACATCGAAAGCCTTTGGAGGTGTTCGAAGTATTCTGAAATGTGTTGTAACATATCGAACGCCTACATGAAGCGCCTTATATGACTTGAAGCGCCTAATGTAGGTGTTCGAAGTGTACTGATGGTTCCAGAAACTGCAAAATTCTGCAGTAACTTCCCCCATCATCTTCCTCCTTCACCCCTTCATGTCAAACACTTCAAATTCCATCTTACCATCTAGATTCCATCATGCTCAACACACACGTAGCACCGATTGATACTTAAATCTATTGGTTGCATCAACCTTAAGCCTTCTATAATTCATATTCCCGGATGTATCATCAATCTTCAACACATGCCCAACTTGCAGCACACATCATCTAAACCTTCTTCAATCCATCTCAAATCAACTAAAACAACTCTTAGGAAACATAACAATTATCACAACACAATATTTACAACAAAGATGATACTTTAAGGGCATGTTTGTCAACAATTAAGCACAATATAGATACTTTCATATTTAGGCCCAAAGAACACAACTTTACTCATCCAAACAACAACAAATACATAAAGTAGAGCATTTAACATAAACACATCAAAATTACCAATGTGTGATCCGAATTTTCTCTTTATAATAATATAGGGCCTGTTGAAACCAAAATTTGCGTAAAGCGTATAGAAAGATTACTTGCCTTTGTCTCTAGATAATCTTACGAGTGTATGGCAGCAGTTCGAGAAGGATTGACAACTAGGTTGGCCGCTCTTTCTTCTTCTTCTTCCTTTCTTATTCATTCTTCCTCTCTTTCCTTTCTCTCTTTCTTTTCTTTCCTTTTTCTCTCCCTCCATCCGCTTCCCCCTCTCCCTTTTTGTTTGTAACCGGCGACTAGAGGTATAATAGGGAGTTATATTAAATATTGTGTAACTCCACCACTATTTAGTTGGGGGCAATTTTGGTATTTTGGCCTAATTTTCTTAGTTTCAACTTTTGTCTATTTTTTCCTCTATAATTTATTTCACTAACCCGCATAAACCTATATAATTACTATAGTTGTATTTTAAGTTGTTTTAATTTATTCCACGTCAGACTCGAAAATCACAGGTTATGACAGCAAGTACAGTCCACACCCATCACACAGCACTTACACACACGCCGTCGTGCGCTGTCAATGTGCCGCTACTCACCGGTGCATGTAGCCCACACATCGCTGCTGACTGCCAGCGTCGACCATCAAAAACCACCTTTTCAATTTCCTACCTATTTCCATCATCAAATCATACAAAATCTCCTCTTACATCACCATCAAATTCATTCAAAATAAATATTAATTCGCCAATTTAATCCCAAATAAAATCATACAAATTCCATAGATCACAATTCATATGCCTATTAAATTTGGATCAAACTTATGCCATAGGACAGCATTGGCCGAAAATACATAGCTCCTCATGTACACCCTCCAAATTTCAGCCATACACCTATAATATCACAAATCTTATCCACATACGTATATATACACACATATATACACGATATAATACATATATTACCATATACATATAAAAGTCACAACTTAAATTTATACTTTACAAAAGTCAGCCATGTTCATATACAATACAACAATTATAATTTTTGTAACGTATATATATGTACAACGACACACACACCACACAGATATATATATATATATATATATATATATATATATATATATATATATATATATATTGTTATGCCCCGCACCATCCGTTGGATAATTAAAAGGCGAAGAAGGAAATTAAACGGAGTTTAATGATAGTCAACGGAAATAAATGAGGCATTAAGTAAGAGGATTAATTAGAAATTAATGATAAGAATAAATAGTAGAATTAAATTATATTTAATTTTAGAATTAAATAATTAAGGTTTATCCTTTAAGATAAATAAGATAATAGATATAATTTAGAAACTCCAAACTTTCTCCATTCCATATATAAAACTGAGGAGCGTCAGTTTCTTTTTCCCATTCACAGAGAACGACGCATCCTCTATTCCCATAGGCGATTTTCTCCTCTCAAACCTAGGCAAGGATTTCTTCAAGATCCGTCATTCAATCTTTGTCCGACCTTCCTTTCTTCTTCGAGTAATCAAAGGCAAGTAATCTACTTATAAGTTCCTACGTTTTATGAAAGAAAAAGGCCTACTTTTGATATTAAATGGATCACCATGCAGTAGTTTCTTTCCGTGATTATTTGTATATGATTTATGTGTTTGGTGTTGACGATTTGGCCATTATATGTTGAAATCTTGTTTGTTGTTCATGGTTTATATGTGATCATGTGAATCCCTACCCCTTGAATCCCACTTGCTTGATGATGGCGGCTGAAGGGAGGGATGAGTGAAAAGGTTAGGTCTTTGGGGGGTTGATTTGATGAAAGATTCGAGTTTTAGGATTGAATCGTTGACGTGCGTGTGAAGGATCTGGTTTGAGAAGGTTAAGAAGGGATTGATAGGGAAGACTAGGCTTGGATTGGTGGGAATAACGTTGGAAAACGATTGGAATATAGGTCTGTAGTTGATGCAGAAATCGCAGGATGAAGATTCTGAAAATTCTGGAGGTGAGAGATCGACGTGCCTCAGATGCACGTCGATCGATCGACGTGGAAGGAGTGAGAGATCGACGTGCCTCAGATGCACGTCGATCGATCGACGTAGTTCAGAGTGAGGGTATGACGTGTAGTAAGTGAGGGTATGACGTGCAGTAAGTGAGGGTATGACGTGTAGTAAGTGAGGGTATGACGTGAGGGTATGACGTGTAGTAAGTGAGGGTATGACGTGCAGTAAGTGAGGGTATGACGTGCAGTAAGTGAGGGTATGACGTGAGGGTATGACGTGTAGTAAGTGAGGGTATGACGTGAGGGTATGACGTGAGGGTATGACGTACATTAAGTGAGAGATCGACGTGTCTCAGATGGACATCGATCGATCGACATCAGGGTATGACGTACGTCGATCGATCGACGTCAGGGTATGACGTCAACCAGTTTTGTGGGAAAGTAAAGGAAGAAAGAGAGAAGCTAGGGGACCCTTTGGGTGACCTTAGGGACTTATTAGGACCTGATTAAGACTAGTCTAAGTCTTGGGAACATGACTTAAGATGGTGAATCAAATTTGGAGAATTTGAAGGGTATTCGAATCGGAGTTCAACGTGGATGACTTAGGAGGGTTAGGAAATGAACGTACGAGGTGTTTCAGAGTTCAATAAAGGATGGTTAGGGACACTTGCCTTAGGTTGTGAACCTTAGAGTCAAGACTAAGTGTTGACGTGATGGTGGAAGCCT
Source organism: Eustoma russellianum (assembly GCA_036186865.1). NCBI lineage: Eukaryota > Viridiplantae > Streptophyta > Magnoliopsida > Gentianales > Gentianaceae > Eustoma > Eustoma russellianum. Next base: position 30,350,400 of record AP025052.1, read on the forward strand.
AAGTTATGATGTGTAAGTTAGTGAAAACTTGTGTGTGCTTATACTTGCGCATGTGTACATGAACTACTTGTGAATTGCATACGAGAATGAGAAATGAGAATGAAACGAGGAGTCTTGCATCATGACACTTGCATTTGCATATTGATTTGAAAAGAAAGGTGCTTCGGCACAGATTTGCGAAGGTGACCTGCAATGTTAACCGGGATGGAAATTTAAGCCGGGGTGCATTGCAGGGCACAAAAGACTGTAACGTTAACCGGGATGGAAATATAAGTCGGGGTGCGTTATAGGGTATAAAGTCCTCTGCAATGTTAATCGGGATGGAAATATAAGCCGAGGTGCATTGCAGAGTTTTACGAGTCTGTGATGTTAATCGGGATGGAAATATAAGCCGAGGTGCATCACAGAGCATAACGAGCCTGTAACGTTAACCGGGATGGAAATTTAAGCTGGGGTGCGTTACAGGGTTACGAGTTACGAGACCGGACATTGTGACATGCATTGCACTGATTTGAAAAGAAATGGCTCATGCATTTGTGATTGTGTAGTGTAGTGCATATTTTGACATGCATCACGAGAGTCAATGTGGTATGAATGTGAGTGTTATTTGATTGCCAATGAATTGTTATTTGCGTGCAAACTGCTGTACTTGCTTGATTACGTTATTCGTTTTTATATTTGAAAGTTACAAGACATGTGCCCCACAATTCCTTTGAATTATATATTACTCATGTATTGCCATGTGTTGATCCCGTATGTCTTATAAGCGGGTTATTTGCTAGCGTTTTTCGCTAAGGGTACTGCCTTTGTGTTACAGGAGAACCCGAGTACGATATGATCTTTATTGAGGATGACGGCGAGTGGGCTGAATGGGATGCATAGAGATATTGTAGGAGCTAGTTGAGAAAGTTATTATTAACTCCAGTTCTTGTATATACTTGAGGATTAGTTTGTTCTGCCTTTTGAGATTTTATTATCATTTGATACGCGGAAATGATTGTGGAGATTTATTAGATATATGTGTTTCCGCACTTGTTTCTCTTACGTCATTGCTGATGTGTATTCGAGAGATGAGACGTCTTGTAGTCTTCTCAGTAAGCTACGACGGGTGTACCGGTTCGGATTCCGCTGTCCGGGTCGGGGCGCTACAGGTGGTATCAGAGCCTAGGCTTCAGATCTACCTCGGAGACCTAGGTTATGACATGTAGAGTCTTAAGCTATGATTTTCACCTTAAGTTGATCTTTAGGTCTAAGTATCTAATCATATATGTAAGTTTGATTGGGATGGGTGTGTGCGAGCGCGATTAAGTGTAATCAATAATTGTAGTTATTTTAATCTACGAATTCCGCCTGGTATCACATTTTGGACCCCAAATACTTATTTTGGAACTGCTAGATACTAATAAGCGTGATCTTGCAGAAAATGCCTCCCAGAAGAGACAACCAAGGAAACGGTGGAAATGGGAACGAGAACCCTCCACCACCACCACCACCACCAGTCCTAGTCCCACAAGCGTTGATTGATGCTATCACGGTAATAGCTTAAGGGGTTGCTCAGCAGCAGCAACAACCACAACAACCTCCTCCACCACCTCCCCAACAAGGCATCAGGTACTATATTGGGGAGATGCGCAAGATGCATGCCCCCAATTTTGAAGGGACCATAGACCCAGAGGTGGCTGGGTTTTGGCTTGATGAAGTAGAGAAATGCTTCAGGCTGGTGCAAGTGCCTGAAGAACTCAAGGTGGATGTAGCCACGCTATTTCTGATTGGCAGGGCTAATGCCTGGTGGAGCGGCATCCTGCCCAAGATGACCCCTCCTATCCAGTGGAGTCAGTTTGTGAAGGCCTACAAAGACTACTACGTGCCTGAGACTACCGTTTTGGAGAAGATGAGGCAGTTCGATAAGTTTGAGCAAGGGAGGATGACAGTTTCCGATTACGCTGACAGGTTCCATGCCTTGGGCAAATTCACGCCCATGGTATTGGAAAACATTCGGATGAAAATGTTGAAATTCGAAGAGGGTTTGAACCCCCGCATACGGACAGCAATAGCAGGGTCAAGTCTGAAAACATTCGAAGAGATGCTGGACGCATGTTACCGAGTGGAGAGTGACATGCGCAGAACACAACCAAGAGAGGCTCGTGAAGAATCGAGCAAGAGGCCGAGAGTGGAGCAAAGTGGAGGTAGACCCGGACGTTGGGTCAAGATTCCTAGAAAAGGACAAGCAGGGCCAGTTCAAAGGGCACCGCAGCCAAACCAACCCAACCGCCAAGCACCAGCAGAATGCCCACACTGCCAAAGGAGACACGTGGGCGAATGTTGGAAAATAACGGGTGCGTGCTTTAAATGTGGGAAAGCGGGCCATAGGATCAAGGACTGCCCGGAATGGAACCCTAAGCCACAGGCAGGAGCAGGGCCGGCTCAGCAGCAGAGAGGCAGGCCCAATGCAAGAGTCCATGCCATGACAGACGCTGAAGTCCAGGAGGACGCTAATATTGTGATAGGTACGACTTAAGTTCAATAACAGTAACTTGAGTTGAATTTTAGTCTTTTAAGTTGATGATAAAATGTGTTTTATGTGAAACCTTTATGTGTTACCCTCTTGTGATTAGGTGTGATCTTAGTTAATAAAGTACCCGCCAACGTGTTATTTGATAGTGGAGCTAGTCACTCCTTCATTTCTAAACGATTCGCCAAAGGGCTCGACTGTTTACCCGAATGGCTTGAGAACCCATTTAGGGTGCAGGCAGCAGGCGAGCAAGTACTGGTTTCTCACCACCAGTACAAAGATTGTGAATTGGAGTTGGATGGGAGGATGTTTTCGGTGACATTAGTTCCCATTCCGATGAAGGCTTTGATGTAATATTGGGCATGGATTGGCTGACCAAGAATCATGCCAATATCGATTGCAAACTCAAGCAAGTGACCGTTAAGGACCCTGAGATGAATAAAATAACGGTCCAGGGAAACGTCAAGTTAACAAAAGCCCTAAAGAAGATATACTTGACAGCGATGAAGGCCTTTAAAGCCTTACAGAAAGGAGCTGAGGGATTTATGGTGTATGCATTAGATGCGAAGCAGGAGATTCCCTCTATGGATCAAATACCGGTAATCAATGAGTTCAAAGATATATTTCCGGATGATTTACCGGGAGTTCCGCCATCAAGAGAAGTGGAGTTTGAGATCAATTTGATACCAGGAGCCGAGCCTATATCTAAGGCACCCTACAGAATGGCTCCGGCTGAACTTAAGGAACTTAAAGGACAACTTCAGGAGTTGTTGGACAAAAAGTTAATTCGCCCCAGTGTATCACCGTGGGGAGCTCCAGTTCTATTTGTAAAGAAGAAGGATGGAAGCATGAGATTGTGTATTGATTACCGTGAACTGAACAAGATCACCATTAAGAATAAATATCATCTACCAAGGATAGAGGATTTATTTGACCAACTAAAAGGAGCCCGATGGTTCTCAAAGATCGACCTTCGTCAAGGGTACCATCAGTTGCTTGTGAAAGCGGGAGACGTCCCTAAGACCGCTTTTCGGACTAGATACGGGCATTATGAATTTTTAGTGATGCCTTTTGGACTAACTAATGCCCCAGCGGCCTTCATGGACTTGATGAACACCGTATTTCGAGAGCAGTTGGATCAATTTGTGGTGTTGTTCATTGATGACATCCTAGTCTACTCTCCCGACGAGCAAGCACACGCTGGACACTTAAGAGTAGTGTTACAAATTCTGAGGCAACAGCAGCTTTATGCCAAATTCAGCAAGTGTGAATTTTGGCTAAGAATTGTAGCCTTTCTCGGTCACGTGATTTCGGAAGATGGGATCTCTGTGGATCCTAAGAAGATAGAAGCCATCACTGAATGGCCAAGACCCATAAATGTGACCGAAGTCAGAAGCTTCCTAGGCTTGGCAGGCTACTATAGGAAGTTTGTTGAGGGATTCTCAACGATAGCAGTACCATTGAGTCGACTTACGCAGAAGAAGACTAAGTTCGAATGGACTGCTGAATGTGAGCAGAGCTTTACCGAGCTCAAGAAGAGATTGACCACAGCCCCGGTGTTGGCACAACCCTCCGGCACCGACGGATTCGTGATCTATAGTGATGCGTCCAAGAAAGGACTAGGTATGTACATCATTACAATTAATGCATTGTATATACTTATGCAAGTCCTAAACTAACTTTATGTTTCTAGGGTGAGTCTTGATGCAAAATGAGCGAGTTATTTCGTACGCGTCAAGACAGTTGAAACCATATGAGCAGAATTACCCGACGCATGACTTGGAACTCGCAGCTATGGTATTTGCTCTTAAGATCTGGAGACACTATCTATATGGAGAAAAATGTTCCGTGTTCACAGATCATAAGAGTTTGAAATACCTATTCTCGCAGAAGGAGTTGAACATGAGACAGAGAAGATGGCTGGAACTACTTAAGGATTATGACCTAACCATCAACTACCATCCGGGTAAGGCCAATAGAGTGGCGGACGCATTGAGCAGAAAATCTAGCCACGCAAGACAATCTCCGTTAGAAAGAGAGATAGAAGAGTTTGATCTTGAATTGGTGGATTCAGTGGCAAATGTCCTTACAGTTTTGTCTATCAGCCCAGACTTGGTAGACAGAATTAAAGAAGCGCAGTACGAGGACCCAACACTGAAAGAAATCCGCGACAAATTATCCACGGTACCAGTCAAGGATTTCCAGTTGCGAGGAGATGGAAGTCTATGGTTTTAGAATCGGTTATGCGTGCCCGTTAAAGACGAACTTCAAACGGAATTGCTCCAAGAAGCGCATAACTCAAAGATGTCTATCCACTCCGGGAGCACTAAGATGTACAAGGACCTCAAGAAGAATTATTGGTGGATAGGGATGAAAAGATCAATAGCGGCGTATGTCGAAAGGTGTTTGGTATGCCAACAAGTCAAGGCTGAACATCAACGACCTGGTGGCTTGATGATGCCGCTAGAGATTCCGGAGTGGAAGTGGGAACACGTGACGATGGATTTCGTAATGGGACTACCCAAGACCCGAAATGGAAATGAGATGATCTGGGTGATAGTAGACCGATTAACAAAGACGGGTCATTTCATAGCCATGCCACATGGTACCTCGTATGAAAAGTTGTCCAATATATATGTGGATAACATTGTGAGCCTACATGGAGTCCCAGTTAGCATTGTGTCGGACCGTGATCCCAAGTTCACCTCTAAGTTTTGGAGGGCGTTCCAGAAAGCTATGGGTACGGAGTTAAGAATGAGTACCGCATACCACCCTCAAACGGATGGGCAATCCGAGAGAACCATCCAAACCTTAGAAGATATGCTGAGAACATGCGCCTTAGATTTTAAAGGAAACTGGGATAGCATGTTGAAGCTAATGGAGTTTTCATACAATAACAGCTACCACGGTACAATTGGTATGGCACCATTTGAAGCTCTATACGGGCGCAAGTGTCGGTCCCCGGTTTGTTGGGACGAAGTTGGAGAAAGAACAATCACTGCACCTGAGTTGGTTGAACAAACGGTTGAAAAGGTGAAAGTGATAAGAGAAAAACTCAAAGTGGCTCAAGATCACAGTAAAAGTTGGGCTGACACCAAGAGGCGACCCTTGGAGTTTGAGGAAGGTGAGAAGGTTTATTTACGAGTTTCACCAACCAAAGGAGTCGTAAGATTCGGAATGAAGGGCAAGTTAAGCCCTAGATATATTGGCCCTTACGAAGTTCTTGGTAAAGTTGGTGAAAGAGCATACAGACTTGCCTTACCTCCGAATTTGTTTCAAGTCCATAACGTATTTCACGTATCCCAACTACGGAAATACGTATCGGACCCGAGCCATGTCCTTGAAGCCCAACCCTTGGATGTGAAAGAAGATGTCACCTATGAAGAGCATCCAATAAGGATTGTGGATAGAAAAGATCAAGTCCTACGCCGACGCGTCATTCCGTATGTCAAAGTTCAGTGGAGTAACCATACAGAGCGCGAAGCCACGTGGGAGCTTGAGGAGCAAATGAAGGAGTTATATCCACATCTCTTTCAATAAGGTACGCTAGTTTCGATGACGAAACTTTTTATAAGGGGGGTGGAATGTTATGCCCTGCACCCTCCGTTGGATAATTAAAAGGCGAAGAAGGAAATTAAACGGAGTTTAATGATAGTCAACGGAAATAAATGAGGCATTAAGTAAGAGGATTAATTAGAAATTAATGATAAGAATAAATAGTAGAATTAAATTATATTTAATTTTAGAATTAAATAATTAAGGTTTATCCATTAAGATAAATAAGATAATAGATATAATTTAGAAACTCCAAACTTTCTCCATTCCATATATAAAACTCAGGAGCGTCAGTTTCTTTTTCCCATTCACAGAGAACGACGCATCCTCTATTCCCATAGGCGATTTTCTCCTCTCAACCCTAGGCAAGGATTTCTTCAAGATCCGTCATTCAATCTTCGTCCGACCTTCCTTTCTTCTTCGAGTAATCAAAGGCAAGTAATCTACTTATAAGTTCCTACGTTTTGTGAAAGAAAAAGGCCTACTTTTGATATTAAATGGATCACCATGCAGTAATTTCTTTCCGGGATTATTTGTATATGATTTATGTGTTTGGTGTTGACGATTTGGCCATTATATGTTGAAATCTTGTTTGTTGTTCATGGTTTATGTGTGATCATGTGAATCCCTACCCCTTGAATCCCACTTGCTTGATGATGGCGGTTGAAGGGAGGGATGAGTGAAAAGGTTAGGTCTTTGGGGGGTTGATTTGATGAAAGATTCGAGTTTTAGGATTGAATCGTTGACGTGCGTGTGAAGGATCTGGTTTGAGAAGGTTAAGAAGGGATTGATAGGGAAGACTAGGCTTGGATTGGTGGGAATAACGTTGGAAAACGATTGGAATATAGGTCTGCAGTTGATGTAGAAATCGCAGGATGAAGATTCTGAAAATTCTGGGCGTCGATCGATCGACGTATAGCAGGTGAGAGATCGACGTGCCTCAGATGCATGTCGATCGATCGACGTGGAAGGAGTGAGAGATCGACGTGCCTCAGATGCACGTCGATCGATCGACGTAGTTCAGAGTGAGGGTATGACGTGTAGTAAGTGAGGGTATGACGTGCAGTAAGTGAGGGTATGACGTGTAGTAAGTGAGGGTATGACGTGAGGGTATGACGTGTAGTAAGTGAGGGTATGACGTGCAGTAAGTGAGGGTATGACGTGTAGTAAGTGAGGCTATGACGTGAGGGTATGACGTGTAGTAAGTGAGGGTATGACGTGAGGGTATGACGTGAGGGTATGACGTAGATTAAGTGAGAGATCGACGTGCCTCAGATGGACATCGATCGATCGACGTCAGGGTATGACGTACGTCGATCGATCGACGTTTGGGTATGACGTCAACCAGTTTTGTGGGAAAGTAAGGGAAGAAAGAGGGAAGCTAGGGGACCCTTTGGGTGACCTTAGGGACTTCTTAGGACCTGATTAAGACTAGTCTAAGTCTTGGGAACATGACTTAAGATGGTGAATCAAATTTGGAGAATTTGAAGGGTATTCGAATCGGAGTTCAACGTGGATGACTTAGGAGGGTTAAGAAATGAACGTACGAGGTGTTTCAGAGTTCAATAAAGGATGGTTAGGGACACTTGCCTTAGGTTGTGAACCTTAGAGTCAAGACTAAGTGTTGACGTGATGGTAGAAGCCTGAGTTATGATGTGTAAGTTAGTGAAAACTTGTGTGTGCTTATACTTGCGCATGTGTACATGAACTACTTGTGAATTGCATACAAGAATGAGAAATGAGAATGAAACGAGGAGTCTTGCATCATGGCACTTGTATTTGCATATTGATTTGAAAACAAAGGTGCTTCGGCACAGATTTGTGAAGGTGACATGCAATGTTAACCGGGATGGAAATTTAAGCCGGGGTGCATTGCAGGGCACAAAAGACTGTAACGTTAACCGGGATAGAAATATAAGCCGGGGTGCGTTACAGGGTATAAAGTCCTCTGCAATGTTAATCGGGATGGAAATATAAGCCGAGGTACATTGTAGAGTTTTACGAGTCTGTGATGTTAATCGGGATGGAAATATAAGCCGAGGTGCATCACAGAGCATAACGAGCCTGTAACGTTAACCGGGATGGAAATTTAAGCTGGGGTGCGTTACAGGGTTACGAGTTACGAGACCGGACATTGTGACATGCATTGCACTGATTTGAAAAGAAATGGCTCATGCATTTGTGATTGTGTAGTGTAGTGCATATTTTGACATGCATCACGAGAGTCAATGTGGTATGAATGTGAGTGTTATTTGATTGCCAATGAATTGTTATTTGCGTGCAAACTGCTGTACTTGCTTGATTACGTTATTCGTTTTTATATTTGAAAGTTACAAGACATGTGCCCCACAATTCCCTTGAATTATATATTACTCATGTCTTGCCATGTGTTGATCCCGTATGTCTTATAAGCGGGTTACTTGCTAGCGTTTTTCGCTAAGGGTACTGCCTTTGTGTTACAGGAGAACCCGAGTACGATATGATCTTTATTGAGGATGACGGCGAGTTGGCTGAATGGGATGCATAGAGATATTGTGGGAGCTAGTTGAGAAAGTTATTATTAACTCCAGTTCTTGTATATACTTGAGGATTAGTTTGTTCTGCCTTTTGAGATTTTATTATCATTTGATACACGGAAATGATTGTGGAGATTTATTAGATATATGTGTTTCCGCACTTGTTTCTCTTACGTCATTGCTGATGTGTATTCGAGAGATGAGACGTCTTGTAGTCTTCTCAGTAGGCTACGACGGGTGTACCGGTTTGGATTCCGCTGTCCGGGTTGGGGCGCTACATATATATATTCGGCCACATACGAAAATGTATATACATTCATTTATGCATTCATATATACTTATGTATGATCCATGATTTGATACAAAAATATAATTATAGATTTCACAAATTCATAGTAAACACTTGTAGAATACTTACAGTGATCTGTATATATTATACCGTAATAACGGATTAGGGTTTGTTTGGTGCAAAAGTCTCCCTTCTTTTCCTATGTGATGTCTGGCCGACTGGTGGAGGGTGGAGAATGTGGATGGCCAAAATCTATATAAGTGTGGGTAGGGTTTAGGGTGTGTGTATCTATGTGTGTGTGTGTATGTATGTAGTTGATGGATTAGGGTTTTTGTTTGGATAAATCCCCTTCTTTTTCCACCAAAGGTATGGTTCGGGCAGCTGTGGGGAGTAAGGGTGGAGGCTACCGGCTTTTGTAGAGGTTGTAGGGTTTTTGTGTTTTAGTTAGGGTTAGATACCTATATACCTATATATATGTGTGTATATATATATGTGTGTATGTATATCTGTGTATATATATGTGTGTGTGAGTGTATGTGTGTATATATGTATGTGTGTGTGTGTGTGTATGATCCGGCCGGGCCTCTGTTCATCTTCTACAGACGGTCATATAGCAACGGAGAAACGGAATTTCACCGACGAGGCTAGCAACAAGTTGAAAATGTGCAGTGGCGCTTTTCAAATCAAAGCTTCTTCAAAACCAAAAACATCCTTCGGATTCGGTTCCGAAAGAAGATGGTCCTCCTGAAAATTCTCAATCAGACGATGCTTTGAAGTGGAAACGCAAGGCGAAGGAGCGCAAGCGCGAAATACTGAGGCTTCAAGAGGATCTAAAAATTGCTGAAGAAGATGGAGTGAAATATGATGTATTTCCTCAAAATGCTTCATGCAAATGCTATTTCTTGGATGGCGCGGCGCAATTCAGCAAAAATAATCAATCTGATGATGACTCGGGTAGTAGATTTAAGGATGTGTTGCGTAGAAGATTTCTCATACAAGTGAGGATAAGTGAGAGAAAGAGGAGAAGAAATGGCAGTTCCACGTAAAAATATATTCCACGGACCAATATCGAAAATGAAATAGAGTAACTAAGTGCTTCAGTTGATTTTCTGGTGGACCTTTGTGAGACTTTCCCTCCTGTCAATATGGAGGTGAAAATGCACAAAAACTGGTCACATCAAGCTGTAGACTTTATTCTATCCACTTTAAAGTCTCTATTGGAAGAAGGAAATTATATAGAAGCGGTTGAAGGGATTGTCAGCAGTTTAGTGATCCGTCTACTCCGGAGAATGTGCGATGCTTCATATGCTGATGTGTGAAATTTACCACGATCACCAAGAAAAACGACAAAGAACTCAAGAACTAAACATTCATGCCTGAAATTAAACGCATGCGAAGCAATTGTGCTGAAGAATAGCACGAGATGGCAGAGCAAATTTTGGAGAGAAAACTAAAAAATTCTTGATTCTTGGCAATAACCGTTTTTGTACAGACTCCGGTATATATATTCGATGTGTAGAAGATAAAGAACAAAAAGACAAAACTACCCCTCAACACAACACTAACACAAAACTTAAGTGAGGGCAAAACAGTCATTCTACTGTATTTGAACTTCTCCCGCCATCGTCCTGCGCCTTCTTCTTCCTTGTGCTCTGCGCACTTCCTTCACCCTCTGCAGCTCCAATCTCAGCTGCTCACACACGCAACCTCCTCACGTCACAACTGAATCCATCACTTAGTTGCTCAATTAACGATTGTTACTACAAATTCACAACAACTGCACCGAACACATTACGGATCATTGATCACCAATTTCATCTTTAACATCCCCCCTCAAGCATAGCTTGTCATAGAGATTGTGTGTTCCAAGCAATCTTATCAACTGTGTCATCCTCTTGGAATCCAGTGCCTTTGTAAATATGTCAGCCAACTGCATCTCCGTGCGTACTGGCATCAACTTTATCACACCTTCCTGCACTTTGTCCCTGACTACATGGCAATCTATCTCAATATGCTTTGTTCTTTCATGGAAGACAGGATTCTCAGCAATGTAAATTGCGCTTTTACTGTCACAGAAAAGTTCCACTGGTGTCTGATCTTTCAGTCCCAAATCACTCATAAGATACAGAAGCCATTGTATCTCACAGGTAACCATCGCCATAGCCATGTACTCTGCTTCAGCTGATGAACGAGACACTGTTGTCTGCTTCTTCGCTTTCCAAGAAACTAGAGCATCTTCAAAAAAAACACAATACCCCGTGACTGGCCTCCTAGTTTCATGACACCCTCCCCAATCAGCATCCACAAAGGCTTTTAGTTTTAAGTTCCCATTTCTAGGAAACAATAGCCCTTGTCCTGTGGTACCCTTGATATATCTGAGGAGTCTATGTGCAGCCTTAAGATGATTCTCAGTGGGACAGTCAAGAAACTGACACAATTGCTGGACTATAAAAGCAATATCAGGCCTGGTGATAGTGAGATAGATAAGCTTCCCTATTAGCTTCCTGTAGTGTATGACATCCATCAACTCTGGAGAATCTTGGTGTGTCAGGCTAAGATGGCTCTCCATTGGGCTTCTGGCTGGTTTGGCCTCTAAGAAAACCGCCTGTTCCAGAAGTTCTAATGTGTACTTTCGTTGATTCACACTAATCTCCCCCTTAGCCTGAGCCACTTCTATACCCAAGAAGAACCTGAGAAGGCCCAGATCTTTAATTTGAAATGCCTGGTGCAATGCATTCTTGATCTCAGCTATAAGGCCTTCATCACTTGATGCCACTATGATATCATCAACATACACCAAGAGCAATATGAAATCTGTATTAACCCTTTTGGTAAAAAGAGTGTAGTCACATTTAGACTGACAGAAGCCCATGAACAGCAAGAACCTGGTCAGAGTGGCATTTCATTCCCTACTGGCCTGCTTCAAACCATACAATGACTTATTGAGCTTGCAGACCATGTTTGGGCCACCCACTGTCATGCCAGAAGGGGGTAACATGCAGATGTCTTCATGTAGATCACCGTGTAAGAAAACATTATTGACGTCCAGTTGGTGAAGATGCCAATGAAACCTTGCTGCCAACGACAATACCACTCTAACAGTTGTCATCTTTGCAACTGGAGAAAAAGTGTCCATATAATCAATGCCATACTGTTGGGTATACCCCTTTGCAACCAATCTGGCTTTATGTCTCTCCATAGTGCCATCTGCCCTCAACTTCACTTCATAGACCCATCTGTATCCAATGGCCTATTTATCTTTGGGCAAGGGTACCATAGTCCATGTATCATTTGCCTTCAATGCTGCTAGCTCCGTAGCCATAGCATCCTGCTACACAGACAAACTAGAAGCTTCTACATAGTTATTAGGCTCAGCATGTGTATTTAAACCCAAGATATATGACTTGTATTTTGGGGCTAAATATGCATAAGTCATGATCTTACTGAGTGAATGTGCTGAGGTATGCTTATGATGTTTGTCAGAAGAGATAATGTTGTTACAGTGGTAGTCTTGTAGATAGAGAGGTACTTGCTTGTTTTCGACTGGTCTGTCATGAGGTAATGATTCTTGAATAGGTGGTAATTCTATACTGATGTTTCCACCCCCCATGTGTATGTTGTGATCATCAGACTGAGCATATGGGCACTCGAGCGGACTTGCAGACTCATCAAAAGGCAAGGGTGATTGAGGGCTTGAACAAACTGGGCTGGATGTAGGCTGAGAATTTTGAAGCAATGACTGGGTATTGGCTTCAGATGAAGAAAGGTTGGATGGCTGGGTATTGAGCTCAGAAGCAGGAGGATTTATAGGACAGGTTGGCTCGTTTGTTAAGTAAGGAATTAGGGAAGGCATGGGTCTTGACATGGCTGAGCTTTCAGGTGTGGGAGAATCCTGAAGATTGAAAAGGAATGTGGTCTCAAAGAAAGTGACATCTCTGGATATGTAAACACATTTTGCATCAAGGCCTTGCAAGATATATCCCTTCGTATTGTAGGGTAATCCCAAAAATATAGTCCTTTTTGCTCTTGCAGCAAACTTTTCCTTGTGCTTCTGGGTGTTGGTTCCAAATGCTAGACAACCAAACACCTTCAAGTCTCTGTATGCTGGAACTTGTTTAAACAACATTTCATATGGGGTTTTCTGGTGAAGAACAGGTGTGGGAGTTAAATTTATGAGGTAAACTGAGTGTTGGATGCAAAATCCCCAATATGGAGAAAGGAGATAGGATTGAAATCTAAGTGCCCTTGCTACAGTCACGATATGTTGGTGTTTACGTTCAACTACACCATTCTGCTGAGGTGTGTTCGCACAACTGGTTTGATGGATTATGCCATTGTCTGCATAAAACTGATTCATCATGAACTCAGACCCATTATCAGTCCTGATCTTCCTTATTTTTGCATCAAACTGTATAGAGACATATTGGTAAAAACTTTGAATAATGGATCTAGTTTCACTTTTGGATTTCATCAAATAGACCCAACAATATCTGCTGTAATCATCTATAACAGTAAGGAAGTAATGCTTCTTATACATTGTAGGGAATTCGTACGGCCCCCAAATATCTATATGAATAAGAGAAAACAAACTTGGAGCTACATACTCAGAAATGGGAAAAGGTGTTCTCTTCTGTTTGGCAAGAGGACACAGAGTACATTGCAGGGATGGATCAGGTATTACAAGAGGATCTATCTTATGAATTTCTCTTATTCTTGGACTGGACATATGGCCCAGTCTTGAGTGCCATAACCATGCGTCTGAAGAAGTGACAGCATATGTCAAAGAAACAGGGAGGTAGCAAGATGGATGTCTGGTTCCTGGTTTGAATGTCCCATGAAGATAATACAGGCCTTGATCTACCTCAACTAAACCAATCCTCTTCTTGGTTCTGAGGTCCTAAATCAAGTATGAGTTAGATTTGAACAGAACTTCGAATTTGTTTGAATGAGTGAGCTTGCTCAAGGATATGAGATTAAATGAAAATGCAGGAATGTAGAAAACGTTGGTAAGGATCAAATGTGGATTTACCTTCACTGTTCCTATGTGTGTGACCTCTGCAAGGGATTTGTTAGGCAATTCAACAGATAAAGAATTAATTGAGGTATAAGACTCGAACAGGCTGATGCAAGAGCAGACATGATCACTAGCCCCAGAGTCCAACACCCATATATTTGAATTTAATTGCAATGCCTTACCTGATTCCTTTGCAGAAGTTATAGTCTACTGTGCAGACATGACGGCATGACGTCCACCTGTGTTACTTGGCATCACAGCAACACCTCCGTTAGTGTTTTCTTGACGTTCCTGCAACAAATTCATCAATTGAACGTACTGATCTTGAGTCAGAACAGGTGATCTCACACTGCTTGGTTCTGCTCCTCATCCCAGTCTGTCTGACTGACTCTATCACCCTGCTGGCCTGCTCCACCATCATTACTCACCATGTTAACTTGATCCTTAGACTTAAACCCCGGAGGATACCCATGTTTCTTATAGCATTTATCAACAGTGTGTCCCAACTTATTGCAAAAGCTGCATACAAACACTTTAGAGTTATTTTGATAAGTTCTTGATTCACCTCTCTTCTGTTGTCTACCAGTAGGTTTATTATTACTAATACCAGAAGTATAGGCACTGTTTCCAGATGTATTACTCACATTCATCACAGACGAAGGATTATTATTAAAATGTCCTTGAGCACCAAAATAGTTCAGTTTTCTCTCTAGCTTGATAGCCATTGCAAACGCAGATTTCAAACCTGGCAGCGGGTTGGACAATAGGATCTGTGACTTCACAGCCTTAAATTCATCATTCAGTCCTTTCAAAAATTTTATCACACAATCATTTTCAACAAACTTGTTAATCTCCACCGTTAGATTACAAGTACACCTACGGCCAGAACAAGCTGGAATGAATCTAAGGACTATCCATTCCTCCCAAACACTCTTAAGTTTAGTGTAATATTCAGTTACAGTGTTGTTTTCTTTCCTAATAGCATAAAACTCTTCCTGTAAATCTAAAAGCCTAAAGGAATCAACATTTCCATATCTAGACTTCAAATCATTCCAAATTTCAACCGCAGAATCCAGCCACACAACACTCTGCCCAATATTTGGAATTAAAGAGTTTACAAGCCAAGAAACCACCATATTATTAGCTTTGAGCCAAGCATGATACCTGCAAGCGTTCTCTGCTGGCTTCTCAATCGAACCGTCCACAAGCGCAAGCTTATTCTTTGACTCCAAAGGTCTTCTCGCAGATCTACTCCAGCTGTGATAATTATTTCCATCAAGCAACGGCTGAACCAGCACCATTGACGGATTATCACTTGGATGAATGAAATACGGATCATCCAACGGATCAATGATAGAATTAGATGTGGAGGCCAACATCGGACTGTTATTGTTTGCATTTGACGCCATGAAGGTTCCAAAATTCATGGACTAAGTCTCTGATACCATGTGAAATTTACCACGATCACCAAGAAAAACGACGAAGAACTCAAGAACTAAACATTCATGCCTGAAATTAAAGGCATGCGAAGCAATTGTGCTGAAGAATAGCACGAGATGGCAGAGCAAATTCTGGAGAGAAAACTCAAAAATTCTTGATTATTGGCAATAACCATTTTTGTACAGACTCCGGTATATATATTCGATGTGTAGAAGATAAAGAACAAAAAGACAAAACTACCCCTCAACACAACACTAACACAAAACTTAAGTGAGGGCAAAACAGTCATTATACTGTATTTGAACTTCTCCCGCCATCGTCCTGCGCCTTCTTCTTCCTTGTGCTCTGCGCACTTCCTTCACCCTCTGCAGCTCCAATCTCAGCTGCTCACACACGCAACCTCCTCACGTCACAACTAACTGAATCCATCACTTAGTTGCTCAATTAACTATTGTTACTACAAATTCACAACATCTGCACCAAACACATTACGGATCATTGATCACCAATTTCATCTTTAACATGATGACCTACGTGACGTGGACACAGATGTCCAGATTTATATTCAGCTCTTGTTACGGAAGCTTGGAAGTGAGCCCTATATTGGGCAACGTCTGATCCTCTCAGTCTCGCTGAGCATTTCCACTGCGGCTGAAAGTTTACTGTTTATGGATCCATTTAATGATGCTTTTCCAAGTCTGCACAATTGTATGTACATATTGATCCAGATTATTGAGTTCTTGATTTCGGATTATTTTTTAAATTGGTCAACCAGAGCGGAGTTTAAACTTGGGCTTTTGGAAGAATGGGTGGCCTCAGTGCTTCAAGCTAAGAAGGCATTGGAACTCCTAGAGAACAGTAACGGACTTTACGTTTTATACATTGACCGTGTCATAGGTGGCATAGCAAAGCAAGTCGGTCAATCCTCATGCTTCCAGAGTCTGAACCCAAACCTGCGTTCTATGCTGTTCAGCTGACTCCATATAGGGAAAAGATGCAACTCAAGCTTCTCTGCAAAACAGTTCATGATTAGACGGTTCTTCCACTAGCCTTCTTTTAACTGCCTCTCTTATAACCTACACTTTTCTCCCTTACATTTAACATATCGTGCCTACGTTGCTGCTTAGTGTTAAAAGGCTTAGAGTTGATCAAAGAGAGAGGAGTGCCAACGGTTTTGGTAAGGTGGCACTACAAAAAAAAAGAGCATATAGCGACAGACAAAAAACGTCGCTATTTCGTCGCTACAGGCATATAGCGACGAAATAGCGACGAAAAATAAATGTCGTTATACGGGTTGTCGCAAAGCAAATTTCGTCGGCAATGCGTCGCTGTATAGATAAGGCAATCTCTTCAATTTGAATGGAGCGTGCTTGATCTTGGATAGATAAGGCAATCTCTTCAATTTGAAGGTGGTCTACAATGAAAAATTATGCACAAGAGAAAAAAAATGATCCGGCCGACTGTGGGGAGTAAGGGTGGAGGCTACCGATTTTTGTAGAGGTTGTAGGGTTTTTGTGTTTTAGTATAGGTATAAGTGTAGATAGAAATTAGATAGTTTCCTAATAGGGTTATGATACTATTCTTAAGGTAATCTTCTAATTCTCATCTCTCTCATAAATCTCCTTCATATTGTCATCCAAATCACCTAAAATAAACACCACCTTATATTTATGTCTCTTCTTACTTGTTTTATTTAACTTATGCTTTATATTTATTTCTTTTTTTCTTTCCTTCCTCAGCCAGTTGACTTAATGTATAATTTATAATTTTGGGAGGTGTCGGGCCGTAACATCCCTTCCATCTTACAAAAGGTTTCGTCATCGAAACTTGCATACTTTAATCGAGATACTTCTTCCACACTTTTTCTTCGAGCTCACATGTCACTTCTTGCTTCGTATGACTAGTCCACTGAACTTTTAGGGGTGGGATCACTCACCTCCTTTTCTCTCAACACTATTACCACAGCTTCTCCATACGGACTAAGTCCCCCAAAATCATTTTTTGTGTACTCACAAGGTAGTTTTTGAGTCCATTGTTCTCCGCTTGTTAAATCATAACCGAATCTTTCTATAGTTCTCGAATCAAACTTAGGGTATTGTCACCATACTGAGGGTTCCATAACCCAATGGTCAGTCTATATAGTACTTATATCTGCTACCATGAGCAACCCTCTATAATCAGTACTTATATGTACTACAATCTTACTTAACGTCTTATTCATGAACTAATCCCTTAAACCGTATGTATTTTCAAAACACGTTTGATTCTAATACGATTCAACTTAAATGATCATTAGCCTAGGCACCTTAAAGCATTCTAATCCATCATGCTCCCGCATGCCACTCTAATTTACCTTCAAAATTGATCCCTTCACCGATTGTAATTGGAAACACACTTCATTACGGCGTTTGCAATAAAAATATGATGAAATATATAGAAGAAATTTTTTCTAAGGCAATGGGGTAATATTGTTGCTGTTGTATATAGAAGAAATTTTCATTAACGAATATGTTTGGTGACTGGAACACCCACTATCCAATAGAATCGGTTCAGTTGAGATACAAGTTAATTGCCTCCTTAATTTTGAGTTCATGAGCAGTAGCTGATATCATTTCTGTAGCGCCCCGCTCCCGAACTCTAGCATCGGGAATGGTGAACCCGCCGTATCTCACTAAGGAGAATACAAGGCGTCGAATCAACTTTCTACATGTCCGAAAATACGTAGAAATTTTTCTCGCGGAAACGAATTGCCATAACATTAAATTACCCGAATAAAGAAATCATCAATAAAACACTAAATCCATAATGACAATAAAGTCACTGTGCCAACCTCTAACTGCTATCAGTCTAAACAAGGTAGTGTCTGATGAAACCCTAATAAAATAATGACAGACAGCCGCAAGGTCCCCTCGTATCCTAAGTGCGACAGTCAGTATGCCCATACTACCGTGTCAGGCCCGTCCTCAGCAAAGATATAGTCGTATGCTTCTTCGTGCTCACCTGGTGGGGGGCGGGGGAAGTAGGGGTGAGTGACGGGAAATCACCCAGTAGGCACCTGTCTCCAAATAGTACAAGTCGAGCATCCAATAATGATATAACACATAGCACGTAAAACATGATATCACATAGACATATGAAAAAAATACGGAAAAGTAAATCACTCCAGGTAAAGAATGCGCAACATCGTGATGCATGTCCTACTATGCATGTCACACGCAACAAAGTCATGTCACACAGAATGTCGATATCTCCGCCATGCAATGCATGATCATGGGACCTACTGAGTGGCTGTGGGTTGTACCCACCCACAGTCACCATCCTGAGTGAACGTGGCCCTGCCACTGAACACTAACCTGAGTGTGTGTGGCCCCACCGCCGTACACCATACTGAGCGTCCGTGACCCGTACGTCACGACCCACCATCATGCAATGCACGTGCCATGAATGCAAACAACACAATCGTCTGAGGCCATGGCCCATCCTCACCATCCTCCGGCACTCAAATCTAGGTTTATTATTATCCAAGTAATGATTTAATGTTGTTTGAGGTTAAACTTATTTTTCCATGGCTTGTATACATTTATTGTGCATTTTCTGTATTTTTCCTCATTTTTCCCTAATTTATTTCTCTTTATTAACTAATTATCCTAATTAAATAAATTATCAAAAATACTGAAATTTAGCGAAAATAAATTAATTTCAGCATTTTATAATTTTTGAAATTTATTTATAATTTTCTGATATTTATATTTTTCCTGTAATTATTTCTATTTTAAATTAATTAAATAAAAATTACACAATTTCCAGAAAATTCAGAAACATTTTATTTATTAATTTTGTCAAAGGGCGGGCCTGCCAACCACCAGCCCTGGTCCGACCTGTGCAGGCCCGGCCCGCTAAGGCTGCTGGCCTGCCCCCTGCCCCCTTTCTTTTTTTTGTTTAAACTGTTAATTGGGCCGGCCGGTACCTGGCCCGGTCAGCTGGCCATCCGGTCTGGCCCGCTACCAAGCCTGCCTTTTTTTGTGTATAACATAACTGGGCCAGGACTGCTGAAATGCAGCTAGCCCGTTAAGGCTGGCCTGTCCGGCGGTCAGGGCCTTCGGCCCTTTTGATTTTTTTAACAAAAACTCCAAATTCCAGAGCCTGGATACAAGAGGCGCGTGCAGTCGCTGCCCGCACGTGAAGGCCACACGCGGCCACTTCCAGCAGTGCGTGCGGCGCACCGGCGGTCTCCGACGACCGTTTTTCGACCCCGATCTATATTTTTGCCTATTTCCAGTCTATGGGAACCTAATCTAAGGCCAAAACAAAAATGAAAATCTCTAATCATGCTGCAATTTTACCATTTTTGATTATCAAATTTTTCCCTAAAATCAAAAATGTTTTACTATTTTGATTATCAAATTTTTCACTAAAATCAAAAATCCAATCCACGCAAAACCACAGTCATCAAACGCATTCGACAGAAATCAAACACATTCCACAGTAATCAAAACTCATGCTTTTCACAGATTAAGCAACATAGTATAGATTTCAACAATTAACAACAACAACAAAACACGTAATATATCACCAAAGCATGCTTGAATTTGTACCAATTGGAGGGGAAAAAGAGAACCTACTTGGTTGCAGTCTGTTTCGCAATTATCCGATTATCAAATGGGTTCGAACGCCGTGATACCCCTTTCTCCTTCCCTTCTCTTCCCTTCCTCTCTTCCTCTTTTCTTCCTCCCCTCTCTCTTCTCCACAGTCGTTGTTCTTCACTCTACGTTACCCTCTATTCTTTTTTTTTAATATAGACTCACCCAACTCTGCCGCACCCCTGTTGCCATTTAACGTCCTTTGTGCGAAATTAGGGGGAAATCGGTTATCCACCCCCCCACACGTTGCCTTTTTTTTCCTTTTTTTATTTATCTTTTTTTTTGAATTCTTATCCAACCATCCCCCTTTTTTTTTCTTTTTTTTTTAAAATTTGTTATTATCTTAAATATTTAGTCAATTATCCATTTATTACCTTTATTTAATTATTATATTATTATTATTATACTTTTTTTTAAAAAAAAACTATCCTACGGAACTTTTTTTTCCTTTATCTTATATTATATATTTTTGTATTTTATCTTACTCTATGCGTATGTGACAATTTTACATAGTTTTTCCAACGACTCAGACATAATCGTCACGCTACGTACGGTTAATTTAATTTTTGAGGGTTGTTACACCCAACAACTACTCTAGTTTTAATTTACCCCCTAACGGTTAACTCGAAAATTTCTGGGGTATAACAATTCCCTACCCAGCGGACTACAGAAAAACTTTGCGCAGAGGTCATCTGGCAGAAAAGGGTATGTTCCATCGTTCCTCCATGAGACCATTTGTAAGAAAATCAACACTTTCTTGTATAGGACAAATTTGTAGAAGAGCACACAGAGGAGTTGTCATTTTATATTTAAGAAAGGAGAAGTTAAAAAGAGATGATTTTGACAAATTTGGTAGAACAACATACCATGGTTATCATGTTCCTTAGTGTCACATTCACCGTGTTCACAGAGCATGTGACTGACTGTTCGAAGAAATAATGGTGCACATCTATTAGTAACCATTCAAAGAAAGTATGAAAATAAAAGACATGACGATAATTAATAATTCTGTCAACGAAATATTTGAAAAGACAGAACAATTACATCTATTTGATATCAGGAAGGACTAACTTATCCGGATATCAAATCTAGTTGTTTACATATAATGGAGGGTCATACGTTTTGTTATAAATTAGAGATACTTCCATGCATTTTGCTATAAATAAGGTTTTCCCTCTATTTTTCAAAAATACCTTGAATCGTAGATAGACATAATTGTTTGGTGTTAATGCAGAACTTTTATACTATGATACCTTTGTACTAGCCATTAAACCATACACCATCATGACGGTGTTGAGAATGTTGTGTCTGAATAATTTTCAAAAGCATGATTTTAAGTGTTAAATGCTTAAAAATACCACTTTATATTATAAAAGTATCAAAAAGTTGAAACAAATTTGAAACAAATGAAAAAGTGACGTCGATCTCTCATGCAGAGACACATGGATCGATCGATGTACATCATCTCCTAACATCGATCGATTGATATTGGACAGAATAAAACCAAAAACTTACTGTGAGACGTCGATCTCTCACGTAGATCGATCGAAGTACGTCAGCCCCTCACGTGGATCGATCGACGTACGTCAGCCCTCACATATATCGATCCACGTCTCAAAAAATCAAAAACAAACCTCACTGTGAGACATGGATCTCTCAACTGCATGGACATCGATCAATCAATGTATACATCAGTCTCTAAAATTGAGATATAGATCGATCGATGTCAATGGATTTTTGAAAAATTTCTCCAACATATGGCAAATTAATACTCATTTTTGATATACACATGATCTTCTTTGCATGAAATGAGTTTTTAAACATTCCATATATGTTTATCATGTTTCATTACTTGGATTTTATGTGTTCATGAGTTCATATCTGCATGTGTTATATCACCAACTTGCCAAGGAAGTTATTACAACTTACCACAAGGACAAAGGAGTATGTTTTGAGCTTTTTTAGGGTCTTATCAAATGGAGAATGTCCATATCCATGAAAATACAAAGTTGGAGTATCTATACATCCATTTTGACATATTTGGCACTCAAGGGTATTTTGGTCATATTGGTGCTCAAGGGTATTTTGGTCATTTAAACAGATTTATTTTCTGTGTAATGCTAAAATAGTTTCCCTATGGATGTCTCTTATATCATATTCATGATCTTCATATTATTCTTGGTGATTCATGAACTTCATATCTATATTGACCATACATATTATGGTTTTTAGTTTTCTCGGACTTCTAATGTTGTGACATTTATTTTGTCACATTATGTTGTCATCATGGTGTTATCACACACATAATGGATATTGAGAAAAAGCTGAGAAACAACCAGGAGAGAAAAGAGAAAGTAGTTTTGACCCTTGGTGATATTTACTATGCAACTGATTCTCATTATTATCCAGCCATTATTATCTGATTTTCTACTCGTTTTGAACATTAAAAACGTTCATATATGTATATGTGAGGTGGACAAATCAAGGAGTTGCATTCTTGGCACCCAAAGATGCATTAATTTTGGTTTTGACAGCTGAATAACTGCAGATTTGGTCAACCATTATCCGTCCAAAGTTGTTGAAGAGGTTGAGCAAAAGGTGGAGGAAGAAGTGGTCATCCAAACCACTTAATCTTTCCTTAAAATTCCTATAGAAATTTCAGCATTCAAAATGGTCCAATCACATTTCTTGAAAATGACAACTAAGCAAAGTTGTGATGTGGTCTTCCAATCAAATGAAAACAAGTGAGATTGATGATATTGATGATGACACGTGGGCATCCTAATCCACAAGAGGCTACTCAAACCTATAAATAGAAGTGGAGTTGAAGAAGGAAGACACACCATTTGAAGCTATCTTTTTCTGTTATTCTTCTTCTTCTCCATTCTCCATTCTTGTTCTCGCAGCTGATATTATAGGTGATTTTGATTATTATTGTGCTACATACACACCTCTTGTACTCGTAAACATTGTAATTGATTTGCCATTCAATAAGGCTACATCAATAGGTGGTGAGGTGATTATATTCTTGAGTTTGTAAGGTGTTGTGATCAAGTCTTGATTAGGGTTGGTGTATAATCCAAGAATCAAGTACTTTGTAAGTTGTAAGGCGTTATTCTCATAGTGAAAATCCAAGAAAAGGTGTTCCTTGTGACTGGAGTAAGTCACATTGACCGAACCAGGATAATTCTTGGGTCTGCTTCAATATTGATCATGTTGTAGAAAATAGAAAGAAACTGAAATTGGACCAAGTTGTAAACTGCAGTTAGAAACATACTTTGAGCTAAGATTATGATTAGTTTTATTAATGATATGTGAAAACTAAAGAGTCCTTAATTATCTACGCGTCGAGTAGGTAATTTTAGGCTTTCGCATCACCCGATTCCGATACCAGGTGAATGAGAAATTAATACTCAAAATGAGAGGTAAAGTCAGCTCTGCTCGCCCTGTACATGCTCAGGTAACAGACTGAGCTGATGGGCTCAGGTAGCGGACTGGGCTACAGGCCAGGCTGCAGGCTGCAAGCCAGAACCTGTAGCACCGAGTCAGATCTTATCAGTTGGGGTGAAGTTTGTTTCAGTTCAAACTCTCCAGGTTGTTAAGTTAAGCTAAGGTTAAATTTTGAAAAGTTGTTGGAACTTTAACCGGCCGAGCTGACCTGAATTTGTTATGATCTGACGGGCTAGGTTGAACATTTATTTGATCTGACGGCTGAGGGCAGACCTAGTGCGGTTATCTGATCTAATAGTTCAGACCGAGCTGGTATCTGATCTTACAGCTAAGACTAAACTAACTATAACAAACTGAACTCAGAATTTCTCTATCAATAGTGGCCAGAGAGACCTCTGTGGTCATCGACATTGACTCATACATTCTTCTCCTTTCCTCTGCAATCTCCTTCTGCATCTCCACATATTCTCTCAAACACCTCTGCATTTCTATATACTGAGAAGTTCAGGACATCTTAACAGGTTCGTAAAATTCATACGTTGCAATGCCGCTCATCTAAACAGACGTCCGTTGTATCCTGAGAGACGATTGCTCTATCCGGTTGGGCACAATATACCATAGCAATACGTCTTGAGGACAGATTCCTGGACTCATCTCGGATCTCTGCTCAATAGAGCTGTGAAGGTTACTGCTGAGCTGAGCTCTGCTTTGTGCTGAGCCCAGCTGATCGTGGGATAGCACAGCACTGTTGTTGTATAGTGTTGTCGTGCTGAGCTCTACTATTTGGCTGAGAACATTCGTTGTTCTGTAGCACTGTCGTGCTGAGCTTTGCTTTATGTTAAGCTCGGTTGAAGCGGCTGAAAGCACAACTGTTGTTTGTTGTGCTGAGGTGTCAAGATCGGCAGGTCCGTGATCAGCCCAGAATACAAATACAATTGTGATGACTGGACTGATATGACCAGTCTGATCAGTATGGCTTTAGTTCATCTCGGATGGAAGGCTGATACATAGAACTGTTGTTCTAAAGTGCTGGTCAGTTCATGTCGGCAGGTCAGCTAACTGTTCAGAATGCAAACTCAGTTTTACTATCTGAACAGTCTTGACTTGACAGATCGATCTAGCCTACCCTGAGCTCGGTAGATCGGCCACTACTTTATTCCAAATGCAAAATGTACATAAGTCAATCTCACTTGAATTAATTACAACAATTCTAAGACGTATTTGTTTTAATTCTATACTGATTCAAGTTTGTTTCTGCATCTTATAGAAGCTAAATGGAGAACGCAAGCTCTAGCTCGGTTCAAGGTGCAGATGTACACAATTCTGCTCCAATGGCACCAAATGCAGGAGTGCCAAAGCATGCTCCTCCTGCACAGGGTCCTGCAGTGGCCCAAGTGGAGAAACCTGAGAAGTTCAGTGGGAGCTTCTTCAAGCGCTGGCAGTAGAAGATGTTGTTCTTCTTGACTACTATAGGGTTGGATTCGTTCCTGACCGAGGACCCGCCTGTGGGGGGTTCTGAGGAGGCCCAAATCCAAAATATATAACACAAACGTTTTGTTGAAGCATGAAACTTCAACGAATATATTTGCTTGAGCCATATTCTGGGGTACTTGACAATGCCTTGTATAGTCTGTACTGTACGTACAAAAACGCAAAGTCTTTGTGACAGGCTTTGGAAAAGAAATATCGTATAGAAGATACCGGCACTAAGAAATTTATTGTCGGCAAATCTTGGATTTCAAAATGTCAGATTCACGCACTGTCGTTTCTCAAGTTAAGGAACTTCAGACGTTGGTAGTCGAGATGAAAGAGGAGGGCATGTTGCTCAGTGAATTTTTCGTCGTGGCTGCTGTGATTGAGAAGCTACCTCTTTCGTGGAGGGAGTTCAGAAGCTATTTCAAGCACAAGATAAAGGAAATGACATTAGAAGATCTGATTGTCCGACTCTGCATAGAGGAAGACAATCGCAAATCTGAAAGGAAGCCACATACCAGTGTTGGTCAGGCCAAGGCCCACGTTGCAGAGGCCAAAAGAAAGAAGGGCCAACTTGGGGTGAACAAGAAAGGCAAACAGATCTCCAAGAAGTTCACCAGGAATTCTACAAATGTGGCATTCAGAGGCATGTCAGCAATGAGTGCAGAAAGCCCAAGAAGAAGCAGACTAAGGCAAAGGCTAACATCGTTGATGCCATGGACTATCTGAGCCTCTGTGCGGTGGTCTCAGAGTACAACGTTGTGGGGAACATGCGCGAATGGTGGCTCGATACAGGCGCCATGAGACATGTCTGCTCCAGTAGAGAGATGTTCACGAAGTACCAGTCCGAAAACAATGAACAACTTTACATGGGGAACTCGACCTCTTCAAAGATTGAAGGCGAGGGTAAAGTTGTTCTGAAGCTCACCTAAGGGAAGCATCTGACTCCGCAGAATGTGCTGCACGTCCCCGATATTAAGAAGAATTTAGTATCTGGATCTCTTCTAGTCATGAATGGGTTTGTGCTAGTGTTAAATTCCAATAAAGTTATTCTTTCGAAAAATGGTATGTATTTGGAGAAGGGGTACTTGTCGAATGAGATGTTTAAATTGAATGTCATCACTATTGTATCCAAAATAGATTTGCCCGCAGAGAATAATAATAATGCTTCCTCTTCTACTTACAGGCTCGAGTCTTCTTCTTTATGGCATTTTTGATTGTGACATGTTAATTATAAGTCAATACAATGTATGGTTAATCTTGAATTGTTGCCCAAATTAAATTTTGATAATGAGAAATGCCATGTGTTGAAGTGAAGATGGCAAAGGCGCCATT
The DNA here is from genome assembly GCA_036186865.1 of Eustoma russellianum. NCBI lineage: Eukaryota > Viridiplantae > Streptophyta > Magnoliopsida > Gentianales > Gentianaceae > Eustoma > Eustoma russellianum. Next base: position 30,376,624 of record AP025052.1, read on the forward strand.
TTCTTCAATAGAAAGAAACACTGAACCTTTGGATTTAATTCATACCGATGTGTGTGCTTTAAAGTTTGTGCAAACGAGAGGTGGTAAAAAGTATTTCGTAACTTTTATCGATGATTGTACAGATTACTGTTATGTCTATTTGCTAAGTAGCAAAGATGAGGCCATTGATGCTTTCAAAGACTATAAAAATCAAATTGAGAATCAACTTAGCAAACGAATTAAAGCAGTTCGTAGTGATAGAGACAGCGAGTATGATGCACCGTTTAATGAATTCTGTTCAAAACATGGCATTATTCATCAAATGACCGCACCATATTCACCTCAACCGAATGGTATTGATGAACACAAAAATCAAACTCTAAAAGAGATGATGAATGCTATGTTGACAAGTTCGGGCTTACCTCAAAACTTGTTGGGGAGGGGGGAAGCTGTTCTCTCAGCTAACGTCATTTTGAATAGAATTCCATCCAAGCAGATGGATGAAATCCCATACGAGCTTCGGAAAGGCCACAAGCCTAGTTACAAATGCTTGAAAGTGTGGGGGTGTCTGGCAAAGGTTGTTGTGCCTAAACCGAGACAAATGAAAATTGGGCCTAAAACGGTTGATTGCATATTCATCGGATATGAAACAAACAGCAGTGCGTATCGTTTCTTGGTGCACAAACCGAATGTTCCTCACATACATGAAAATGTTGTCGTAGAGTCAAAGAATGCAGTGTTCTTCGAAGATGTCTTTCCGAGGAAAGACAAGAACAATGAAGAAACAAGAGCTGGTAAGCGAATGCATGAGGCGACTCCTCAAGGAGATGAGGAACTTTGTCAAAGCAAGCGTGCAAGAATACCAACTTTGTTTGTCTAAATTTTCTAACCTATATGGTAGAAAATGAGCCAAGGAACTTTTCCGAAATGATGTCAACTTCAGAAGCTCCACTATGGAAAGAGACAATTAACAGTGGGATAGACTCGATTCTTCAGAATCACACTTGGGAGTTTGTAGACCTTCCATCAGGAAGTAAACCACTCAGGTGCAAGTGGATTTTCAAGAAGAAGATGAAAGAAGATGGGTCTATCGAAAAGTACAAGGACAGGTTGGTAGCTAAAGGCTATCGACATAAGGAAGGCTTTGACTTTCTTGATACCTACTCACTAGTAACTAGAATCACTTCTATTAAGATGTTAGTTGCTATTGCTGCGGTCTCTAATTTAGAAATCTATCAGATGGATGTAAAGGATGCTTTTCTGAATGGCGAGTCAGATGAAGAAATGTATATGGAATAACCCGAAGGGTTTGTGGTTCCAGGACAAGAGTTGAAAGTCTGTAGAATTGTAAAGTCACTATACGGACTTAAGAAAGCCCACAAATAGTTGCACTTGAAATTTGATCAAGCTATGCTAACTAATGGTTTTAAGATTAATGAGTGTGACAAGTTTGTCTACATCAAGAACGCACAGACTGCATATGTGATAGTATGTCTCTATGTAGACGACATGCTGATCATGGGAAGTACTCGGGATATCATCTTAAATACAAAGAAGATGTTGACGAGGAAATTTGACATGAAGGATATGGGAGTTACTAACATTATTCTAGGAATTAAAATTTCTAGGATAACCGAGGGACTCGTGTTGTCACAAACTCACTATATTGAATCTGTTGTAAAACATTTCAATATGCTTGATGTGAAACCCGTGAAGACTCCATTTGACTTAAGTATACTCTTAAGAAAGAACCGAGTCAAGCAAGTAGCTCAATTGGAGTACTCGTAAGTAAGCAAAAGTCTGATGTACATAAAGAACTGTACAAGACCGGACTTAGCATACTCGGTAAGCAAGTTGAGCAAATTTACCAGTAATCCAAGTAATGATCATTTGAATGCTCTGAATTGAGTGATAATATACTTAAAATATATAATGAATCTTGGAATACATTACTCGAGATATCCAACAGTATTGGAAGGCTATTGTGGTGCCAACTGGATATCTGACAGTAAAGATTCAAAGTCCACGAGTGGATATTTATTCACTGTTGGTGGAGGTGCTGTGTCGTAGAAATCCACAACGCAAACGTGCATAGCTCGTTCCATGATGAAGCAGAGTTCATAGAACTTCATAAGGCCGGAGAAGAAGCTAAATGGCTTCAGAATTTTCTGGAAGACGTGTCATGCTGGCCTAAGCCAATCGCTCCTATCAGTATACATTGTTATAGTCAGTCAGCTACAGGACGAGCTCAAAGCAGTATCTATAATGGTAAGTCTCGACACATGCGTCAGAGACATAATACCATTAAGCAGTTGATCTCTAATGGCGTGAGTTTCATTGATTATATAAAATCAAGGGAGAATCTTGTGGATCCGCTTACAAAAGGTTTGCCTAGAGATTAGATGTCAATTTTGACAAACAGAATGGGACTAAAACCTATATTGTATGAATCTTTGTAACGATAACCCAACCTTGTTGACCGGAGATCCCAGAATCTTGGTTCAATGGGACAACTAAGTTATGAAGTTCAGTAAGCACTTACGCATTCTGTTAAATAAAGTGTTGTCTGTAGAGGAATGAGGGTAAGCTGAGGCTTTTAATGGTTCCTATATCTCGATATATCAAATAGGGTATGGCAGAATACTCTTGATAGGAAACACCTATGTAAGTGTGAAGTGTGGCCGCTTCTGTGAGGATTTTGTAAGGACAACGTTCTCTAACACACTTTATGAAACCAGACGGTTCATGGCCAAAACAAACACAATCATGAGAACCAAAAAAGGTGTTAAAAGAAATATTATGTGAGTATTACTGTCTAGGTTCACACAAAAGGCCGGTTAGTTCAAGACATCAAGTTCACTAATTAGCCGAGTGGATCCAATAGTATTTCACTAAGAAAGGTTCAAGGCCAAAAGCTACCTCATCTGATGCAACATTTTTTTGTCTGAATTTTCGGTAGAGTCTGCATAAACACTTGCATTAATTTCCATTCATTTGGGGGATTGTTGGAGAAAATGGAAAGAAAATTGAAATAAGGCCAAGTTGCAAACTGTAGTTAGCAACGTATTTTGAGCTAAGACTATGATTAGTTACATTAATGATATGTGGAAACTAATGAGTCCTTAATTATCTACGCGTCAAGTAGATAATTTTAGGCTTTCAAATCACTCGATTCCGATGCTGGGTAAATGAGAAATTAATGCTCAAAGTGAGAGAAAAAGTCAGCTCAGCTCGGCCCATACGTAGGCATGGGCTCAGGTAGTAGATTGAGCTGATGGTCTCACGTTGCAGACTGGGCTATAGGCCAGACTGCAGGCCAGGTCCTGTAGCACCGAGTTGAATCTTTTCAGCTAGGGTGAAGTTTGTTTCAGTTCAAACTCTCCAAGTTGTTAAGATATGCTAAGGTTAAATTTTGAAAAGCTGTTAGAACTTTAACCGACCAAGCTGACCTAAATTTGTTATGATCTGACGACTCAAATTGAATAGTTATTTGATCTGATGGCTGAGGGCAGACATGGTGCGGTTATCTGATCCAATAGTTCAGACCGAGCTGTATCTGATCCTACGGCTAAGACTGAACTTACTATAACAAACTGACCTCAAAATTTCCCTATAAACAATGGCCAGAGAGACCTCTGTGGTCATCGACATTCACTCAGAAATTCTTCTCCTTTCCTCTGCAATCTCCTTTTGCATCTGCGCATATTCTCCCAAACACTTCTGCACTTCTGTATATCGAGAAGTTCAGGACATCTTAACAGGTTCGTAGAGTTCATACACTGCAGTACCGTTCGTCTGAACTGACCTCCGTTGTATCCTAAGAGATGATTGCTCCATCCAGTTGGGCACAAGATAAAGGAGCAATATTTCTTAAAAACAGAGTCCTGGACTTACCTCGGATCTCTGCTCAGTAGAGATGTGAAGGTTATTGCAGAGCTAAGCTCTGCTTTGTGCTGAGCCCAACTGGTCATGGGACAGTGCAGCACTGTTGTTGTACAATGTTGTCGTGCTGAGCTCTGTTGTTTGGCTGAGAACATTCGTTGTTCTGCAGCACTGTCGTGCTGAGCATTACTTTGTGTTGAGCTCGGATGAAGCGGCTGAAAGCACAACTGTTGTTTGTTGTGCTGACGTGCCGAGGTCAGCAGGTCGATGATTAGCCCAGAACGCAAATACAATTGCGTTGACTGGACTGATGTGTCTGATCAGTTTGACTTTAGTTCAGCTCGGCTGGAAGTCTGATAACACAAAACTACTTTTCTGGAGTGCTAGTCAGTTCAGGTCGGCTAGTCGGCTGACTGTTCAGAACGCAAACTCAGTTGCACTATCTGAACTGTCTTGACTTGACAGATCCATGCAGCCTACCATGAGCTCGACAGGTCGGCCACTGCTTTATTCCAAAAGCAAACCGTACAAAAGTCAATCTGACTTGAATTAATTCCAACAGATCCTATTTCCTCCTGTAATTGATACCTACTCCCGTATCTATTTAGAATAGCTTGGTAGTAATTCTCAACCCGAGTATCAATTGAACTACGTCCAGAAGCAAGAATAACTGGGTTTTATTTGGTAGCATAACATTCTTAACCATGCCATATACACGCTCGGCTTTCAGTTTTTCATACATACCTGTTGGCCTGTAATTACTTTGGGGAAAAGACCGTGACATTTACATTCAATTGCTATCATTGAGTACCCTATAAGATAAGACAGAAAAGAAATTAGATGATCTTTTTCCATCACATTCATCGGCAAATGATTTTTTAACATTGTTTTTGGTCTTATCTCCTATTCCATCAATAACTAATTGAAATTTGACCAACCATATTATGGTTTCTATCATAAAGTAACCGTCCATTTCAGAGAAAAACAAAAGCTTAGAGTAGTTTTTATTTTTATACTGATGCAAACATTCCCAAATTTAGATGCAAATATGTAATCAATGTGAGGTGATGATAGCACACAAGAAGGGGTCATTTCCTCAGGCAAATCTAATGGGTCTGCCGGTTCGCAGAAATTCGGAATTTGTTATATACGGTTTAGTATCAGCTGTAGAATTTGCATTTTTATGTTATTTTATTTGTTTCTGTAGAAAAAAAAAAGCCAAATCTGTGATTTTGTGGTTTTCCCTTTCTCAGTCCTATCAAGTTGTGTGAAGGATGTAAATTAGGAACTCAATGGTCTTCTAGATTGGTAAGATGTTACAAGACAACTCACACAAGGAGTGCACTGAAAACCAGACCGGTAACTCAACATCCAATTGGATCGGATTCAGGCATTTGGGCTTCAGACCCAGATATCAATATTATTTCCACGCTGTGCTTGTCTTGTTTCGAACCTGCGCCTTAATGGAGCAATGTCCCAACCCGGATACCTTATTGTTTACACGTTGTGCATGTCCTGGTTCGAACCTGCATCTTTCTATAACAAAGTCTCAATCCGAATATCAACTGAGCTGTGTTTTGTTGTCCTTTTTTGTTTGCTTTTGATAAAAAATACCCCAAAAAATTCACTAAAATATACAAGAAAAACCATAAAATATAACACGAACTGAAAAAAGATATTATCATATGTATCAAGATGTGCAATACATCATAAAGATAAGAAGATACCGAATTTCAACTATTTGTTCTTAAAGACGTATCTTCTTTTATCTGGTCAATGGACAAGTTCAAGGCAGAAATCATTAAGGAGGCAATCGCCTTAGCAACGTCGAATCTGAATTGTGTTAAATTTGCCATTGGCATTCTCAATGCAAGCTTCTAAAAGACATTCTTAAGAGTAATTTGGTTGCCCTACAGTACTAATTAGTGTGGGGAAGAGTGTTGTTCCGATCTAATAAGGTTTATAATTACGGGATAAGATCTTCTCACTCACAAATCACTCATCCTCTCTATCGTGCGACACGTGTCCTCTACCCGTTCGTACACCCATTGCTGACATCTTTCCATCATTTCGGTCTGCCAAATAATAATTATTATAATAGCAATAACAACGACGATAATAGCAATAATAATAATAATAATAATAATAATAATAATAATAATAATAATAATAATAATAATAATAATAATAATAATAATAATAAAGACAAAAAAATTTGACTTAGTTAGACCGGTGAAAAGATGCCCCTACGATAAATCACATTTTATTACTCAAATGTTTTTCTCTTTTTGCTAAAACTTCTAAAATTATAGTTTTCAACCACGCATTATTATTTTTTCATTACAGGTACATATAGAGACGGGACTCTCACTGGAAGCAGACTATCTATCCCTTGGAACAGCGGTATTGTTTGCCTACGACTTACCCTCCCCAGACCCTAGCGATAACTTTTGTTGTCGTTGGGATATACTGGGTACGGATGATGATGAAATATTTATTTTGTATAATTAGTGACAATATGATTATCAAATTAGCGACAATTTGGCTGACAAATGAGCGGCGATTCGACTACCAAAATGTATATTTAGCATAAAAATCAACTAGATTTATATTAAAAAAAATTGTAATTTCAAAAGTTTTATATGTTTTGTGTAACGAATAAAACACACTGGGAAAAAAAATATGATTAACTTCATAAGATAATGAACCTCATTCCCGTGCCTGAGAATCGCCTTAAATATAAAAGAAAAGGATTCAAATTTTCTTAACAGAAATATCGTTGTACTTATGTAAGGTTTCTCCCTTTCCGTTTCTATTAGTAGCAAACAAAGCAAAGAAGTTGCCGGTTTTGAAGAATTCAAGATGTTGTAGCTGATGGTTTTGGGATAGGATCACCTCACCGCAAGGGGATGCGGTGACGCGTGACCGTGCGACACGTGGCAGCAAGGGGGTGGTGAGGCTAGATGACGGTCACCCTCATCTAGCCTCACCACCCTCCTTTGCTGCCACGTGTCGCGTGGTCACAAAAGGAGTGAGGAAAGTTGGGGTGAGAAGATTTCAACCCGATGGTTTTACCCAACAGAAAAACAGGGGGCCATCAATATTCAGATGATATTATATCTTTCCACTTGTTAAAACCTTGTACTAGAACAAAAGTTGTCCTCGAATAAATAAGCATTATGCTTTGTTGGATTACAGACAGGCATCAATACTATATAAAAATATATTTTTTTTCTTGAATAAGTTTAAATTCGAAAATATTCAAACTGAAACTTAAGATCGAATAATATTTAAAAATCGTTTTTGAGTTTGAATGTTAAATTTTTAAAATGCGCGATTCGATATTTTAATTCTCGAATTGGGGTTGAGATCTTCTCACCCCCACTTTCCTCACCTCCTTTGTGACCACGCGACACATGACGGCAAAGGAAGGTGGTGAGGCTAGATGAGGTCACCTGCATCTAGCCTCACCATCCCCTTTGCTGTCACGTGTCGCGCAGTCACACGCCACTGCACCCCTTGCAGTGAGCCCTCGAATTGGCTCACTCGTTTTTAGAATAACGAAAACCAAGCTGTGAAGTTTTGTTGAGAACATCCACACCAAATATGAGTGACCCCTCCCACTGCACCTTCTTCTTCGCTTCCTGTCCTCTGCATGACACAGGGGACCCGAGTCTACCCTTTGATTCGACCCCTCCCATCGATTCAGTCTTCATCCTTAGATGGCCGCCAAGATTAGGGTCATTTAATTTGATCAAAAGTCGAAATCTCTCGTTTTGGGGTCTTAACTGTCCCATTTTTAAAGAGCATTGTGGAGGACGTAAATTAGTAACCCAGCAACTTTTAAGATTAAGTGAGGAATTACGTAGTGACCCACACAAGATGCCACTGCAAACCAGGCCTTCGGCGTAGCAGCAGTAGAACATTCATCTGTGCATGTCTCTGGAATCGAACTCTTGATCTTTTGAAGCAAATCTCAACCCAAATACCAACTGGACTATGTCATAAGGATAATTAGGGCCATTTCCTCTGTCTATACTTGGGTTTTCCTTTTCTGTATTTGGGTTCATATCTTTTCCCTTTCCCTCCTTAATATGTAGATTTTCTTTCACCTTCTACTTGATTAGTTTTCTGCCCAATAGGTATGCTTTTTGTTAGACTTTTAATATGTTGGAAATTTGGTTGCTGAATGGATGGATAAAAGGCTACAAATAGGGAATTAAATTCGACCATAAGGAAATAATTAGATTAGTTAACGAATTATTATAGTATGGATTGAAGCATACTTTTGTCTAACTGATTCATTGAACTCTTTCTTTTCCCTTTGACTGTTATAATTTTCTCTTTGTTCTCAACTTCCCTGGATATTGTTTAGGTATCGTTTTTTTTTTTTTTTTGATGTCGTATATGTTAAGAATAACGAAACATTCACATATATTGTTATACCCCGTGCACTGAGGGTGCAAAAGGAAAAAAAATAAAACAAAGATAAAAACCCTAAGAAACCTAATATGACTAGGAAAGTGAATAATATAGATTTTATTGAATTAATACAAATCCTAATTACATTAGAACAAGGTTACCTAAATATCCTAGGATTCCACCTAAACCTGACCTATATCTACACACATACATCACACAATTCTTACCCTAAGACTAAACAAAATCGACAGCCACCCTTATCTCTCCCAAAGGATCAATTTCTTCAATCTTCACAGCAACAAACAAACGGCAACCCTGTTCTTTTTCTAAAAACTGAGCCACCATCATTCTTCAATCTTCATAATGTCACAAACGGCCAGCCCCTTAATTTTCATCAACAGCCAGCCATCTCCTTCTCCGAAACACAATTGCTGCCGCCAGCCATAAGAGCCAAAAAAACAATAATTTTTCATCCGATCTTCATTCCGTTCTTTGCGTAATACGTTTAATCGAGACACGAAGCAAGTACCTTTGCTATATTTACTATGATTTTCTAATATTAGGTTATTATTTTTGTATTAAATCGGATCATACGTGATTTATTTGTGGTTACATAGGTTGTTGATTCTATATGTGTGTGTATTGAAATCATAAAATGATCATATGAAATTGAAAGAGTCGAAAGGTAAGCCTTACAGTTATGCCTCAGTAGATCAATTCTTACCAATCAATTTCTTATCAAACACCTTCTTTTCTATTTTCCTTTTTCCTTGAAATTATATTACATTTGAAACACGGATTCCGAGCCATTTTCCTTGATCTCCTTCAAATCTCTTATATGTGCAAATCCCATAGAAGAAAGTGTAAACGTGATGACCGAATGGCCCGCAATTTCCTGTGTATCGATTTAAAATATATATGTGTTAGGATGGGAAAAGAATAATATACCTGATGTCCGCATGCATATGGGCAGTGGGTTAGCATCACTTTAGTTAGATTATACTTATTAAAATCCATTATACTCCCTGTAACCAACCTTCCAAGCCAATATAGGGGAGACAAATCAATCTCAGTGCCTAAATCTAACTAATTCATTGACTATGCATAATTATTTGTAAAGGCAAAGGTTATATTGCCTTAAGTTTTGCTTATAAGGATACAGGGACAGTGGTGCAAGTGTATTTTGGGTAAATGATTTACATGTGATTTGTATGTGTATATGATATACATATGTTATAATTACATATATAAATCAATATATATATATATATGTATATCGACCGATTTTTATGAAATTATTTAACCGCTGGCCGTCCACCTTATTTTTGAGAATACATATATTTTGATTGCCTTAGTTAAAAGTATAAATTAATATATTTTATTTCGTGTATATATATGTTGGTATGATAAATAGAAAAGAAAAATAGAAAGCTATGAACTAATTATTTTAAGTAAGCCAAATTAACTTTATTATTAGGTATTGATGTTTATATTACAATTGTTTGAATTCGAGCCTAGAGGAGAAGGAATTTAATTCGTCAAAAAGGTAGGTGCCTCTTCTCCCTCAAACAGATATGATTCATGCATGCTTTGATGGTATACTAATGTGTTTCGTTGTTTTATTTGTTTAAGTTTTAAAGTTTGTTTCGTTGTTTTTATTTGTTTAATTTGTAAATTTTGTCTATGTTGGAAAGCATGAGATACATTGTTTATAGCTGCTATGTGCGCGTATGTGTGTGTGAAATTGGTGGTATGATTGAATCGAAAACAAAATATTCTAAAAAAATGGGAAAAAAGGGGGAACTTTTACATTAGGAGAAAATGAGGGTTGGGATCGAAAAACAAATCACAGCGCGCATTGCTATTGGTGGAACATCTAATTAAATAAATAAATAATTAATTAAATTAAGGCAGAGAACAGGCCAGCCAACGGACCAGGTCGACTGGCCAGCGGGTCAGACCGAAGGCGGCCCATTAACCACTCAAAAAAATGTATAGAAAAATGTAATTAAATGCCAGGAAAATTCAAATAAATTCCAGAAAATATAAAGGGTTAAAATTAAATTATTCCTACTTAATTTCTAAAGTTTGGTAAATTCAAGAAATTAAAAATAATTAGTAATAAATAGAATTAAAAAAAGGGAGAAATAGGAAAAAATTAGTAGAACATTTTAGAAAATTAATACAAGCTAAAGGAAAATTAAAGGTGATGATAAATAACAACTTTCTAATATTCGAAAAATTTACGAACCTAAATTTGAGTGCCGGAGGATGGTGAGGATGGGCCAGGGGCCTCAGGCGATTGTGTTGGTTGCATTCATGGCACGTGCATTGCATGATGGTGGGTCGTGGCGTACGGGCCACGGGCGCTCAGGATGGTGTGCGGTGGCAGGGACAAGTACACTCAGGATGGTGACTGTGAGTGGGTACGACCCACAACCACTCAGTTAGGTCCCGGGATCATGCATTGCATGGCGGAGATATCGGCATTTTGTGTGACATGACTTTGTTGCGTGTGACATGCATAGTAGGACATGCATCATGACGTTGCGCATTTTTATGTGGAGTGCTTTGCTTACCGCATTTACCTTATCTTATACATGTTATCTTATATTTATGTGCTATGTGGTTTTATTATATTTATGTGCTATGCGTTTATATCATTTCGGTATGCATGTTTTGTATTGGTTTGAGGCGGGCATCTACTGGGTGATTTTCTGTCACTCACCCCTACTTCCCAGGTGAGCCGGATGAGGACTACGAGCACATCTTCGTTGAAGACGGGACGGACATAGCAGAGTGGGCTGGTTGATAGCTGCAGCTAGTTTACGAGGGGCTCTGCAGCTATTTGTGTTTACTTATACTTGGGGATTTTCATAGACTTCTTTGTTACTTTTATTATCAGAATTTTTATTCAGTAAGGTGATGAAGATTATTGGAGTTTAATTTAAGTTATGATTTACGTTTCTGCGAGAAAAATTTCTACGTTGTTTTTGTCAAGTAAGAGATTGATTCGACACTTTGTATTCTCCTTAGTGAGATACGGTGGGTGCACTGTTCCTGATGTTAAGGTTCGGGAGCAGGGCGCTACAGGTGGTATCAGATCTGAGGCTTCAGATCCGCCTCGGAAACACAGGCTTAATTAGATCACCTAGATATAAGTTACGATCTTTTATAAAATTTCGATTTTACCCTTAATAAACAACGTAGATTTAAGATATGATCTTAGACCTAGGTTATGATCGGGTTATGGGAAGTGTGTGCCGATGGTGAGCTTTCTCTGTCTAATTACCGTTTTACCCCGTGTCCAACCCTTTTAACTCGCTATTGACTAATATGATTTCTTTTCATGAACTGCAATTACAGAAATTCCTTCACGACGTGAGCCAGCTGGAAATGGTGGTGAGAACAACCAGAATCAGGGGATCATCCCCAAGCACTTGCAGATGTCATAGTCACCATAACCAACACCTTAGCACAGTAGCACCAGGTGTTGAACTAGCATTCACCGCCTCCACCACCATCGCACTCAGACCTGAGATTCTTCGACAAGGAGATGTGGAGGAGTGATGACACAGCACAACTGACACCATCGATCACTTGGATCTAATTTCAAAATGAGTTTAAGAAGTACTACGTGTTCGACAGTGCGATCTTTCAGAGCATGGCTCTAGATCCACAACGGAAGCATAGATTTAGGCTATGATCTTAGAAATTAAGTTACAATTTTGCCCTTAAGTCACATCTTAGACATAAGTACCGATTTCTAGTCGTAAGTAATGATTATATATTAAGCATGTTATTGGAAATAAGACATGACCTTAAGAGGTTAAGTGATGACGTTGCCCGTAAGTTACGATTTTAGACTTAAGAGATGACGATACGGAATACCAAACTTAGGAATAAGTATTGATTTTAGACGTAAGAAATGATGACACCAAGGACCGATTCTAGAAATAAGTCATGATATTAGACCTAAGGAATAATCGAATAAGGGATATGCCCACATATACCTAAGACACTCTATACAACTCTGAACTATTTGCCTTGCATAAATGCTGACCATAACCCTTTGTGTAATTCCTTAGATCCAACCTGCAAACTAGGTACCGTTATGATAAATGAACCGGGTTCATGCCTCTATTTTGATAGTAAGTGTCAGAATGTGACCATGTCTAAGTTGGAATCGAAGTTCTTAAGAGATGATTGTAGTAAAATGCTAACCGCTAAGAAAGGATTCATTAGCGTTATGATTAGCAGAGTCAGATAAAGAATATCGTACAAAGGGATTTATAGTTATGATTAAGAGGTTGAATTTTAGAGTATCAAATAAGCTGAAGATATTAGTCCTACTAGGGATATCGATTGATAGTCATAAGTGAGCATTACTAAAATAAGTACAGTGGAATAACAATTATTACAAATCCGAGTTAAGTGTTGATTCATAGGAACACGTAAGTGCTGATACATCGAGTAGGCTTGAATTGAAATAGAGTAAGTATGAACAAGTAGTGTGTGCTTTTCAGGTGAGATCTAACTAAATTAGAACTAGAGGTTGAAGTAACCAAGTGAAGTACGATGGATCAGTGTGACGCGCGGAAGCATGGTGAATTAGAATGCCCTAAGTCGATCAATAATTAGTATGTCATATTAGAATTGAACAACTTAAGTTAAAGATTTATAAGAAACGGTACATAGGTGGATTCTTCATTGACATTGAGGGGTGATTTAGAAAATTTATACGAAGTATTGGACTATTATTTTTCAAGTAGTTAAATGTTTTCATATAAGCACGTACACCAAGATACATTCTATATTTCAAAGGTATTTCAAAAATTCTTGCTTCTAAATCTTTCAACTACTTTCGTTCTTTTATATAGTATACTGCTTTACAAGGCTATATTCTGTTTTGAATATGCATATCAACATAATGGAATTTCGACTACCCTTGGCAAAACTGATGTATTTTCAAATATTGATGTTTTCGAACAATGATATATATATATATATATATATATATATATATATATATATATATATATATATATATATCTCGTATATTTCTCAAACTTTTGTTTAGCTATATTTATTTTGCTAAAATAATTTTATTTGTGAACTATCGATATTGCAAGCATTTTACCATTAAATCATTTGAATATATTTATCTGCTGCGATGAGCTTATTTAATTTTGCGAAGTAGATATAGTTTCAAAATATATGTACTCATTTTTTTTGAAAAGTGAGGTACCGTATTCAAAATTGTTTTATAAAACTTTATATTTTCTGAATTTTCGATCGTTGTATTTTGAGAAACAAAACATAGTTTTCAAAATATATATTTCGTTGGAAAGGAAAAGACACCGCCATTCAAAACGTTTTGTAAGTTTTACGATGGTTGTGTCTCAATTATTTTGAAGTGGTTTTAACCGTAACTTTTGCGGACAAGTTATATGATTATTTTATAAATAGTCATTTAAGGCGTCGTGTTGCGAAAACAAATACTTTAGGTTTTATGTTTACAAAAAAAAATTGAAGGTATACTATTTTAAATAGTTAAAGCTATATCCCAAATTATATCTATCTACTTTTCTTTAAATTGAAGAAAAATATGTCCATGCACATACTTCGTATATTAGGTTGTTGATGATATCTCTGGAAAAAAAAAGTAACGACCTGATCATAGAACTAGATCGTAAGTATAAGAATTGATTTCGAGAATTTGATTCTGTGTTAAATGAGAGTGATGGTTAGTGTATTAGAAGACTGAATGGATATTTTCGATGGTCATGTCACTAGGAGATGAATCAGATATGATGAATTAAGAATACGAAATTATAGATTGCAAAAAGTTGAATGATACACGTCAAGTGGTGTAAGTAAGAACCATACTAAGTCTTTGATACACCACACACAAGTTTCGAGGACGAAACTTATTGTAAAGGGGAAGGAATGTTATACCCCGTGCACTGAGGGTGCAAAAGAAAAAAAAAATAAAACAAAGATAAAAACCCTAAGAAACCTAATATGACTAGGAAAGTGAATAAGATAGATTTTATTGAATTAATACAAATCCTAATTACATTAGAACAAGGTTACCTAAATATCCTAGGATTCTACCTAAACCTAACCTATATCCACACACATACATCACACAATTCTTACCCTAAGACTAAACAAAATCGACAGCCACCCTTATCTCTCCCAAAGGATCAATTTCTTCAATCTTCACAGCAACAAACAAACGGCAACCCTGTTCTTTTTCTAAAATCTGAGCCACCGTCATTCTTCAATCTTCATAATGTCACAAACGGCCAGCCCCTTAATTTTCATCAACAGCCAACCATCTCCTTCTCCGATACACAATTGCTGCCGCCAGCCATAAGAGCCAAAAAAAACAATAATTTTTCATCCGATCTTCATTCCGTTCTTTGCGTAGTACGTTTAATCGAGACACGAGGCAAGTACATTTGCTATATTTACTATGATTTTCCAATATTAGGTTATTATTTTTGTATTAAATCGGATCATACATGATTTATTTGTGGTTGCATAGGTTGTTTATTCTATATGCGTATGTATTGAAATTATAAAATGATCATATGAAATTGAAAGAGTCGAAAGGTAAGCCTTACAGTTATGCCTCAATAGATCAATTCTTACGAATCAATTTCTTATCAAACACCTTCTTTTCTATTTTCCTTTTTCCTTGAAATTATATTACATTTGAAACACGGATTCCGAGCCATTTTCCTTGATCTCCTTCAAATCTGTTATATGTGCAAATCCCAGAGAAGAAAGTGTAAACCTGATGACCAAATGGCCTGCAATTTCCTGTGTATCGATTTAAAATATATATGTGTTAGGATGGGAAAAGAATAATATACCTGATGTCCGCATGCATATGGGTAGTGGGTTAGCATCACTTTAGTTAGATTATACTTATTAAAATCTATTATACTCCCCGTAACCAACCTTCCAAGCCAATATAGGGGAGACAAATCAATCTCAGTGCCTAAATCTAACTAATTCATTGACTATGCATAATTATTTGTAAAGGCAAAGGTTATATTGCCTTAAGTTTTGCTTATAAGGATACAGGGACAGTGGTGCAAGTGTATTTTGGGTAAATGATTTACATGTGATTTGTATGTGTATATGATATACATATGTTATAATTACATATATAAATCAATATATATATATATGGACCGATTTTTATGAAATTATTTAACCGCTGGCCGCCCACCTTGTTTTTGAGAATATATATATTTTGATTGCCTTAGTTAAAAGTATAAATTAATATATTTTATTTCGTGTATATATATGTTGGTATGATAAATAGAAAAGAAAAATAGAAATTTATGAACTAATTATTTTAAGTAAGCCAAATTAACTTTATTATTAGGTATTGATGTTTATATTACAATTGTTTAGATTCGAGCCTAGAGGAGAAGGAAGTTAATTCGTCAAAAAGGTAGGTGTCTCTTCCCCCTCAAACGGGTATGGTTCATGTATGCTTTGATGGTATACAAATGTGTTTCGTTGTTTTATTTGTTTAAGTTGTAAAGTTTGTTTCGTTGTTTTTATTTGTTTAAGTTGTAAATTTTGTCTATGCTGGAAAGCATGAGATATATTGTTTATGGCTGCTATGTGCGCGTATGTGTGTATGAAATTGGTGGTATGATTGAATCGAAAACAAAATATTCTAAAAAAATTGAGAAAAAGGGGGAACTTTTACATTAGGAGAAAATGGGGGTTGGAATCGAAAAACAAATCACAGCGCGCGTTGCCATTGGTGGAACATCAAATTATATAAATAAATAAATAATTAAATTAAGGCATAGAACAGGCCAACCAACGGACCATGTCGACTGGCCAGCGAGTCGGACCGAAGGCGGCCCATTAACCACTCAAACAAAATGTATAGAAAAATGTAATTAAATAACAGGAAAATTCAAATAAATTCCAGAAAATATAAAGGGTTAAAATTAAATTATTCCTACTTAATTTCTAAAGTTTGGTAAATTCAAGAAATTAAAAATAATTCGTAATAAATAGAATTAAAAAAAGGGTGAAATAGCAAAAAAATTAGTAAAACATTTTAGAAAATTAATACAAGCTAAAGGAAAATTAAGGGTGATGATAAATAACAACTTTCTAATATTCGGAAAATTTACGAACCTAAATTTGAGTGCCGGAGGATGGTGAGGATGGGCCAGGGGCCTCAGGCGATTGTGTTGGTTGCATTCAGTGCACGTGCATTGCATGATGGTGGGTCGTGGCGTACGGGCCATGAGCGCTCAGGATGGTGTACGATTACGGTGCCAAATACACTCAGGATGGTGACTGTGGGTGGGTACGACCCACAACCACTCAGTTAGGTCCCGGGATCATGCATTGCATGGCGGAGATATTGGCATTTTGTGTGACATGACTTTGTTGCGTGTGACATGCATAGTAGGACATGCATTATGACGTTGCGCATTTTTATGTGGAGTGCTTTATTTACCGCATTTACCTTATCTTATTCATGTTATCTTATATTTATGTGCTATGTGGTTTTATTATATTTATGTGCTATGCGTTTATATCATTTCGGTATGCATGTTTTGTATTGGTTTGAGGCGGACATCTACTGGGTGATTTTCTGTCACTCACCCCTACTTCCCAAGTGAGCCGGATGAGGACTACGAGCACATCTTCATTGAAGACGGGACGGACATAGCAGAGTGGGCTGGTTGATAGCTGCAGCTAGGTTACGAGGGGCTCTGCAGCTATTTGTGTTTACTTATACTTGGGGATTTTCATAGACTTCTCTGTTACTTTTATTATCATAATTTTTATTCAGTAAGGTGATGAAGATTATTGGAGTTTAATTTAAGTTATGATTTACGTTTCTGCGAGAAAAATTTCTACGTCATTTTTGACAAGTAAGAGATTGATTCGACGCTTTGTATTCTCCTTAGTGAGATACGGCGGGTGCACTGTTCCCGATGTTAGGGTTCGGGAGCGGGGCGCTACATATATTAAACGAAAAGTCTTGATAAACATCTCTCATGGTACAGTCTTTGTATTTTTCTTATTCAATGATTAACATATAAAGCTTCTAGCGGAAAATTCGAAAAATATTGTAGGTTTAACTGCGATATTACATTCTTTCTTTGCAATATTTACACAGTAACAATAGCGACAAAAAAACAAAAAATTCAAATTGCTTTTTATTACAGAATTCAAACGGTAAATTCACACAATGGAATTTCGTATGATCGTCCTTCCACAAAATGATTAGGGTGTCGAATGATATTACATATACAGAGTTTAAAGAGCGAGTTAATACTATATTGGAGCTGGATGCAGATGTTGGAGTAATTAAGCTGGTTTATCGCTAGCCATTTGAGTCTAATGGGCCTAGTTACGTTTACAGCTTGGCTAATGTTTTTGACAAGAAAGGTGGACAGAGCTATTATAGTAGGATCTTCAAATGTTGTTAATGGAAGCAGCTCATCACATGTGAATATAAAAGATCAAACAAATAGAAATTGTGGTGAGATGATGATGATGAAAAATTCAAGGATGGTAAATATGGAGAAGATGATTTGGAGGACGTGCTAGATGAGGAGCACGAAGAAGAGGTGCATCATACAAGGGTACCTCACTTTGACGAAAACGTTGCCTTTTTTAGAAAACTACGAACGATCAGAAGACACGCTCATTTATGGTCGCAACAGACTTAGACATCGTCTTTGGAAGGAGAGTAGACCTAATCACATAGAAGAGACAATGTTTAAAACCAAGTTGACCGTGCAACATGTTGTACAATTATAGTCTGCTAATCATAAAAAGTTGTTCAAGGTTGTAGGAAGCATGAAAGAATATTGATACCTTAGTTGGACACGTTGGAAGACTCAAAATTGCCAGTGGCGTCTTAGAACAAGCTTAAGACAAAGCCATAACTATTGAGAGTCGGTATTTTCCGTGAATTGAAAAATGGTTAGGAGAATGATTGAAGAATACATTAGCTAAAATATAGATTTTGGAACTCATAATGTTTGTGGATACATAAATAGGAGCTTCATTATGGACATCAAACACAAAAAAAGGCGTGGTATGGAAAAAATCCGCAATGAAAATTGTGTACCATGATTGGCTGAAATCTTTTTGTGATTTGTCTCGCTACATTTTTGCAATAAAGACATTATACAAAGGGACCATAGTCGGTTAGAGACATGATCCAGAGTTGAGCATTATCGATCAGAAGGTGTTTGAAACAGTTTTTTGGACATTCCAACCTTTGATTTTGGGTTCCCAACACTGTCGACTGATTATATCAGTGGACGGTATGCATTTCTACAGGAAGTATAGTGAAAAACTATTGATTGCGGTTGCAGTTGATACTGCTGATTATATATTTCCAGTAGCTTATATTATTATTGACGATGAGAGCAAACATAAATAGGGATGGTGGTTTCGAAATATCCGACAACACAGACTTGGCGACAAGCAAGACATGTGTCTGATTTCAGATCGATCTACTCGACTTCACACTACAATTCGAGGAGATCCTACTTGGCAACCATGTTATGTATATCGTATATATTTTCTCCTTTATATCAATGCCAATTCTTAGGTAAATACTAGTAAAAATAGGATTTACGTATACTGTAGGTATTGTATTCATTATAAGTTGTTTAAGGCATTTAAATTTCATGTTTTGTAGGAAACTTTTCTGTAAAGGTTTTGAGCAACATTCTCTGGGGAGCTAGAACAGAACACAAGGTGCATAAGTTTTGTAAACGTATAGAGAAGCTGAAAGAGCTGAATGAAGACGCATAAGATTATCTTATGTGTATATCACTTGACACATGGACATTGTCCTACGACAGAGAAAGAAGAAATTATTTGATAACAACCAATTTCTTAAAGTCATGGAACAACATACTCAAGGGTGCTGGATATTTACCAATTAGTTCATGTATACAAACGGTGTTCAAAGGGATGGGAAAAATGTTTAATGATGCACGTTAAGAGGCATTGTCACATTTGACAGTAGGAGACAGATGGCCAGTCAATGGCCAACAATGGTATATTGAAAATGAAAGAAATACAAGAAAGCACATGTTGCAGTCATACGATACGCGAGAAGGCCTATAAAAGGTTGTCACTCCATATGGTACAGATCATGATGGTGTCATTCATATTGTAAACCTAACCAACATGACTTGCATATGTGAAAAATTTCAGCTTTACTATATGTCTTACTCGCACACCGTGAAAGTATTTCAGAATATGCACAGTGCAGTAGTGGAACTTGTTGCCCAATTTTACAATTTTCATGGCACTCAGCTTATTGGTCTGCAACTCCATTCAGACTCGAATCCAATCATGTTCGTAGAAAACATGATCGAGGCAGACCACAATCAACTCGCTTTCATGTAGAGATGGATCGTCTTAACAAAAATTAGAACTCTGGTGCAAGTAAGACACAACTGTAAAACATATCTTACTGCACAACATCTTTGAAATACTGATATTTAGGCAATTTTTATGCACTCATTTGATGTTGTTTGCTAGTAACTATTGGATGTTGGTTGTAGTAATATTTTTATATATTTATTTTGGCTACATGGTGATGATGTACTCATTTTGTTATGTTAATTCTTGACATTACAAATAAAATGACTCTCTTAATACTTGTAGCATAGCAAAACAAGATTACACTACATTACAATCATAGAAGTTCTAGCACTACACTGCAATCGAACTTGGGGTAAGTTCTTTGGGCTTGACCATTACATTACAATCAAAAAAGTTCAATCAACTACTAGTTTAAAGCCAGAATTTCAGCCACTATGATCTTCCACTATCTTTAAACTTCATTGACAATATTGTCAGAAAAATGGCCCAAGACAAAATCAGAATCGAAATCAGCATATTCACTTTCAACTGAAGCTCTCTTATCTGATGTTCATGTCGATTACGCTTCTGTAATAGTCTGGTAACAACATCTTTCACTCATAAGTGGATCAAACAATTCAAAGAATCTACATTCTCCACCACTAAACTTAGAAAGAAATTGTGATGTTTAACATTAGAAGGAAACACAAGTCTGCAGTCATTCAAGTTGAGAAACAACTTACCTAAAAAGTTGGATAGAAAAAGAACCTTCTTCCATAGTTAATAATAAGTCCAAGTGGTGGTCTTCGATATTATAAGCCCACAATTGCATCGTTCCGAAACTGTCCATCAATATGCAAAACTAGGGTTAGAGTTAGGATTATGGTTTAAGATTAGGGTTAGGGTTAGGGTTGGGATTAAAAATAGGGTTAATATTATGGTTAGGATTAGAGTTAGGGTTTCATATTACTGCTAGGGTTAGGGTTGGTTTTATGGTTGCACAACAATTTATTTCTTGAAAACAAGACCACGTTACAAATATCATACAATTCAATTTCAATTGCACGTTTATTGCTACAAGTTATACAACACAAATAGCATATACTACAAGTTTGACTGTAATTGAAGTTCAACAATCAGGTCTTTTTAAGAGTTTTATAATTCTTTCGACTGTACATTTACCTTTGGGATCCCTAGCCCCTCCACTGTTTTGACCATTTCTAGTAACAAAATATACAATGAATGTTATCGATTATGAGCACAATGTTAGTGTTTGTCTCATAATTTCATCTGTGTACATGGCAATGGCATCCCAATCAAACCATTACATTTGCTCAGGCCTGAACATGACCATCTACAAATGAATTCAAGGCCATCTTTATGTGCATCTTTTCCTACAGCCACCAAACGCAGCGACTACATTCATCCAATATTGCGTTTTTGAAACTTTTAAGACAATATGATCGGACTTCTTTCTAAACATACAGAACAGATGAATTTCAATTCTTTTGTGCACTGGAAAATCGACCATCTTTAAAATGATGTAAAATTTTAGATGGTGGTGTGAAATCTGGCAAAAAATTAGGATGTATTTATCGATGACGCAGGCATCTAAGGTGCCATTCACAATGGCGCCTGAGGTGTCTAAGAAGCCATGGTAAATAGCTCCTTAGGGTATGGCGGTTTTCAAGCTCCACCAGTGGTTTTAAGGTGCTAAAAGGTGGTTTTGCTGTAAGACGCTAATGTGAATGGCACCTTAAGGATGCCTCTAAGACGCCATTCGGAATGACACTTTATGGCCTCCAAATGGCGCCTTACCTATTTTTATTAATTTTTTCAAAAAACGCAATATTGTAAGGCATGTTATGTTAGAAACCGGATCGTGACAGCTGCAGACGTTGTGGAAAGTTCTGTACTGATAGTTTGGCCAAGGTGATTCAACTGGGGTTTCCCAACCTAGACAAGGACAACAAAATATTAGGCAAGGGAGACAAAGTTCTAGCTCAACCATAACATGCCTCACTAGTATAATGCTCTCACTGACCTTAATAAAATTACAAATTAATGGATCCGGTTTGTTAGAAGCTTCAGTGACTTTTGTCAAATATATTTTTAGACTGTTCTGTGTTATGGTTGAATCTCTTGCACAAGTTATGGTTCTCTCCAACAATATATTCACAAGAAAATGTTAATAACGTACATCAAGTTACTATCAATTACACGAAATCTTATAGCATCCAATGCACATTGATCTGATATACTACCTGCACGCTCAAAATGATAAATAATGAATAAAACAACGTATTCAGTAATACAGTATGGCTACTCCTTCCCATACATTTGCTTTACACATAAAAATACACACATGTCAATGTAAATGCCAATGCTTACTCGCCATTAATTTTCTAGACTTTGACCTCTGATGTCTAAAGCATGTAACGACTCACTGATCAATGGACTTTTCCTCAACTTCAATACCATATTTTACTGCAGTTATTCTTTTATTCCATGCTTTGGTTGGAACTAGTGGACTGCTTTGACAAGGACAATTCTAAGTCTATGATGGCTGAACTTTTGACTGGTTTGAACATGACCATTCAGTTATTTTGTTATGCAATAAGAGAACTATCCAACAAGTTTACCTAAAATCGTTCAATTACTATGATGTCTTATACCTGAACCTCCAGACATGTTTGTGTAAGACCATTCAAATATTGTACTTTGTTGTAACAACCATGTCGAATAGGTGTACAAATGTTACTGGGATCTTATTTTTCCTCAAATAGGTGTAAGAAAGCCGAATGAATTTTAGACTACAATGGAGTAAAATATTAATACACGATTATCCACTCAATCACCCTAATGAATTACAACCCTCCATATGCAGATTACCAGAGCCTATGTATTTACTATTATGCCCCTGAACCCCCCCCCCCCCCCCAAAACAGGATATTGCACTCGCATTCTCCGTCACCAACTAAGCTGGCTGGATTGGAAGAAAGAAGACGAGAAGTGATAACATTACGTGGTGTATGAGTGCGTGGTTCTATCATCGATTTCATTAACAACTAATGTTAACTAAGGTAAATGTGTTTAAAATTGGAGACTAGTCCGGACCATTTTTCTTCGTGATGGCTCAATATCACAAAGTAATACTAAAATTCATCCATCTATCTAATACCATTGGGAAATTCTAAATGAAACAAAGTATTGGTATTTATTCTTCATTTTTCTTTTTGTTGAAAAAAAAGTTTAGGTGAGTGATGATTTTACAAGTGTAGAAACATGACATACCACCAATTTTACCAATGACTTGCAGTAAAATTTGTTAATTGTCTATCAAAAAGAGTGTTGACATAAAGATTCGAACTAAATATATTACCGAGACGAAATAGACGAATCTTACCCGTTGAAATTAAAAGGGCCCGCCAAGAAGGATTACATAAATATGTTTTTTTTTTTTTTTGTTATAACCAATCCTCACAAGTAATTTTCCCATAGTGCATGATCGAATTACTTTACATTCTTAACTCTTATTTTATTAAAAAATACATTAAATGCTAATAACAAGAGATGACATGTAAAAAAACTCAATCTTATTACGACACACATGATGGCATATTTTATGTCAAACCATCTTGTAGAAATAAGTCCAGCGAGTGTGTCAAACTGAGGTAAGGTGGATCGACCTGAAAAAATTAATGACTGTGATGGAGAAAAGTGACCCAAGTCAGTCAGCCGAGCTGACATAGATAAGAATGGCTGAGCTGAGGTGGCATGGACAAAATAAGGTCACGCTTAACTGAAGAAGACAAACGAGCTGAGCTGAAGAAGAGCTAAAAAGAAGCAAAGCAGAACCAAAGTGAAGAAGTGATGAGCCGGGGTGCCAAGGTGAAGCACAAGCCAAGCAGCAACACTAAGGCCGGGCTGCCATACTTAGTCTTATAAATATTGTAATTTAGAACCTTTATTGTACATAAGGCAGAATTGATCAGATTACTAGTCATTACCTTATAGATGTTAGAAAACATTATAGCAGAACAGTAATCACTGAACAAGTGGAAAAATAAAATTGTTAGAGTAGAAATATACCTACAAAAGGGAAGAAACCTTGTAATTTTAAACTTAACTTGAATGAATTCTTGAATTCTTTCAATCTCGACATGGTATCAGAGGATATCTGATTCTCTATTACTGCATTTACCTACTCTGTTTTCTGCAAATTCTTAAAATCCATTCAAAATGACTACTCCCTATAGCCCTGCTGAATATATGGAGGCCACCTCCACTTCTGATCAAGCATCATGAGTGGTACGTGTTCCTCAAATCTCTGACGCTTCCTCCATTGTCATCACCAACCATAAACTTAATGGAGATAACTACCTCTCATAGTTTCGAGGGGTGAAAATGTTCAATACTGGCAGAGGCAATGAGGAATACTTATATGGAACAGTCCATATTTCATCTGAGTTGATGCAAACTTCCGACTATAAAAGTCAGAAAATAGCATGATCATATCATGATTGATAAGTTCTATGCAACCTGACATTTCAAACGATCTGCAGCAGAAATCTGGGCTACAGTCTATATTCCAAGCAGGACAACATCTCAAAACTATATGAAATTGAAGCTCATCTTCATGAGCTTAAACAAGGTAATCTTGTTGTACACAAATACCATACATTACTGACCAAGACATGGCAGCAAATTGATTCTTTCAAAACGCATTAGTGGTCATGTGCCTCTGATGCTGGATTATATAAAAAGATAATAGAAAAGAAGCGAGTTTTTTGCTTTCTGACTAGACTCAACCTAGAATTTGACAATGTCCAAAGTCAGATCCGGAGTACCAAACCACTACCGACCTTGAAGCCGGCCTTTGCAGAAATCAAACACGAAGAAAGTTAGAAAAAGGTCATAATTGGAGGAACTTGAAATTTGGAGTCCTCTACTCTGCACACAGAAGGAAGGTCATAATGTAGATGACTTCTGGAAGTTGCAGGCTAAGCTGGTCCGAGAAGGAAAACTACATCTGAAGACCAGCAACGCACCCTAGAGGCCTCAACCAAAACCATTTACTGTTGGACAAAGTGTTGCATATTAGGTCAGCAGCACAGCTCAACTTGGCGCAGCTCGGAAAAACATAACCCACCTTAGCTCATCCCAAGTGGCTGAAACTGAGGTCCCCACAAAGGATCAGATTGCTACTCTGATCAACTTACTAAACAGACAAGGTGACCGAGCTGAATCATACCAAGCTACAACGGCAGACTATGTCCAGCCGAGCTCCAGCAGTTCGTGGATCATTGACTCCAGAACAACTGACCATATGAAAAGTAATGGAAACCTTCAAAACTCTTATTCACTATTTTCAATACCTAAGAAGGTTAAGATTGTTAACAGAACTTCTTTAGAAGTTGTCGGAATAGGCTCTACAATGATTAATAATAAAATTCTTCTAAAAGATGTGTTGCATGTCCCTGGTTTAAGCTTCAATCTTGTATCACTTGGCAAACTAAATAGGGAAAATAATTGCATAGCCTAATTCTCATTTGCAGGATGTTGTTTTCTAGAAAACAAAATGAAGAAGATGATTGACAGTGCTAAAAATATAGCGGGTCTGCTTCTTCTTGAGTCAGAAAACAAAGCCTTAATTAGCACGTCGGAGCTGTCAAGAGATCCAAATTATACTAGAAGTATGTACCTTAGAAGTTCTTGTCTAGGGGATATTTTGTTATGGCATGACAGACTAAATCATTCTAATTTTGTATACCTCAAACTTTTTTAATGCCAAAGTTACTTAGCTCTGCTAATCTTGAAGATCGTACTTGCGAAACTTGTCAGTTAGCTAAACACACTAAACAAAATTATCCTGCAAAAACATACAAGCCATCAACACCTTTTAACCTTGTTCTTATGGACATCTGAGGTCCATCTAGAGTAGAAAATATCAACGGGACAATATGGTTCATAACATTTGTAGATGATCACACTAGTGTAACGTGGGTTTACCTATTAAAAAATAAAAGTGATATAGGACAAACTGTGATGTGTTCGGCTGCATCCTTAAAACACTGAGGTCAGATAATGGAATTGAATACATATATAACAGTGTTCAAGACTTTATGATAAAAAAATGGCATATATCACCAAACTTCATGTACTTATACCCCCAAACAAAATGGTGTAGCTGAGAGGAAAAAACAGGCACCTACTTGAAGTGACTAGAGCCATTATGTTTAAAATAAATGTGCCTAAACAATACTCAGGTAAAGCCCTACATACTGCCACTTATCTAATAAACAGAATGTCGTCTAGAACTCTGTCCTTTAAAACACCTAGAGGAACACTTGTTAAGCACTACCCACTCACAAAAATACTTTCTGAGATGCCGCCTAGACTGTTCAGATGGATAGCTTATGTACATGTTCACCTCGGCATTGGGGGAAAAGTGGATCCTTGGTTAGTTAAATGCATTTTCTTAGGATACTCAAGCTCACAGAAAGGTTATAAGTGTTACTGCCCTGCAAATAAAAGAATGTTTGTAAATCTAAATGTCACCTTCGATAAAAAAAACATGCATTTTACAAAACTCTTACTAAAGGAAGAGATTTAAGTATCAACGAGTATTGAAACACAATAGACAGTATAGATGAATCCAGCCTAGGTCAAACCAAGAAGCTCTGCCAAGTCTAGTAACCCAGCTGATTCTCAGGTCGGGACGACCAGTTCTCACCCAAAAACTATTTTTCCCTTCTCCCAATGATCATGAAGCCCTAGGAGAAGATAGCCGACCAGATATATTAGAACAAATACAGTAAACTTCATAAGAAAACACTTCTGATGAAATGACTGAATATGAGTCTGAAACTCACATAGATGATAGACCAATAGCACTAAGAAAGGGAACAAGAGAATGTACAAAGAATTCCATAAGTACTAAATACCCCATTGAAGAATACATATCATATAATAGGTTGAATGCTAACTTTAAAACATTCGTATGCTCACTGGATAATAAGTTCATACCCAGCAATATAGAAGAAGCATTTAGCCAACCTGAATGGAGAAAGACAATGCATAAAGAGATGAATGCCTTAGAAAATAATCGACAATGCATGAAGAGATGAATGCCTTAGAAAATAATCGAACTTGAGAGTTAACTCCCAGCTTAGCAACATCAAAACAGTATGGTGTAGATGGATATTTACTGTGAAATACAATAATGATGTGACTATGAATAAATACAAAGCAAGATTGGTAGTAAAGGAGTCACACAAACACATGAAGTCCATCATTTAGAGACATTCGCATCAGTTGCTTAACTAAATACCATTAGAATCATTTTCTCTATAGCGGTTAACATTGACTAGGAGTTGCACCAACTGGATGTAAAAAAAATGCATTTTTTAACAGAGACTTGGCAGAAGAAGTTTATATGCTATATCACCAGAATTTAATAATGAAAATAATAAAATCAAATCTGAAAGCTAAAAAAGTCGTTGTATGGACTAAAAGAATCACCTCGAGCATTGTTTAAAACCTTCACTACAACATTAACGAACCCTAGAATTTAACCAAAGCCATAGTGATCACACATTATTCACTAGAATTTCACCTCTGGGAGAGCTAACTGCTCTCATAGTATATGTAGATGATATCATAATAACAGGAAATGATATTCATGGCATAGTTAATATTAAAACAAAACTATCCCAATAATTTGAGATGAAGGACCTATGTACACTAAGATATCTTATAGAAATGGAAATTGCTAGAAACAAAGATGAGATGTATATATCACAGAGAAAATATATATTAGACCTCCTCAAGGGAAACTGGTCTACTTGGATGAATACCAACAAGCACACCAGTAGAGCCCGGTCATAAGCCTAGAGAACAGTGGGACACTACCCCAACTAATAAACTGAGTTATCAGAAGTTAGTTGGAAATTAATCTATCTGTCACATACTCGACCTGACATTTGTTATGCAATAAGCTTTGTATCACAATTCATGCACAGTCCTATCAACGAACGCCATCGAGCTGCTTTAAAAATTCTCAAATATCTAAAGAATGCACCAGGACAAGGATTTTGTTTCGAAAAGAGTGCAGACCGAAGTATAAAGATCTTTACAGATGCAGACTGGGCAGGATCCAATGTGGACATGAGATCAACAACTGGCTACCGAACCTTCCTATGGGATAACTTAGTGACTTGGCGGAGCAAGAAATAACCAGTTGTGTCCAGAAGCAGTGCAGAAGCAGAGCCGAGGGCCCTTGCACTAAGAATTTGTGTAGGAATTTGGATCAGAAGAGTACTCAAAAATCTCCATATTGAGGCATGTTTACCCATCAAAGTCTTCTGTGATAGTGTCTCTACAATAAGTATGGCAGAGAACTCAGTTTAGCATGATAAGTCAAAACACGTAGAAATTGATAGACATTTTATACGAGAAAAGATAGAAGGAAATGAGGTCAGCCTGATAAACATGCCCACAAAAGATCAAATTGCAGACATCCTTACAAAGCCAGTTTCAACAAATGTTTTTCAGTACTTAATGTCCAAGCTTGATTGTATGAATATATACAACTAAGCTTGTGGGAGAGCGTAGAAATAAGTCCAGCCGAGGTGTGACGAGCTGAGGCAAGCTGGGCCGACCCGAACAAAGTAATGACCATGATGGAGGAAAGTGACCAAAGTCAGTCAGCCGAGCTAACCTAGATAAGAATGGCTGAGCTAAGGTGGTATGGACAAAATAAGGCGCACTGAACTGAAAAAGATAGACGGGCTGAGGTGAAGAAGAGCTGAAGAAGAGCGAAGCAGAACCAAAGTGAAGAAGTGCTGAGCCGAGGTGCCGAGGTGAAGCACAAGTCAGGCAGCAATGCTAAATCCGAGCTAGCATACTTAGTCTTGTAAATATTGTAATTTAGAACCTTTATTGTACATAAGACAGAGCTAATCAGATAACTAATCCTTACCTTATAGACGTTAGAAAACCATGTAGCAGAACAGTAATCACTGCATAAGTGGAAAAATAAAACCGTTAGGAACAGAAAGGTCCCTATAAAAGCGAAGAAACCTTGTAAATTTAAATTTAACTTGAATTAATTTTTGAATTCTTTCAATCTAGACACAATCTTAAAATAATTATGTTAGAATACATTACACGAACGACTTGAACCTTCTCAATATCAATAGTAAAAGGACAAAAGAATAACTATAAAGAAGTGGTTTTAATAGTGTTCCACCAATTCAGAACATGGTCATGGTCATGGTCATGAAGCAGCCCAATTGATGTAGCCCAGGTGGCAAGTATCCCAGGCTGTCATAGCAGTGGGAAGAGCTTGGGGGTGCGGGGTAGTCATGCAGGAGGGGTTCAGCGTGGAGGCTGTTGGTTTTAAGGGCAAAATTGGCGGTTGAGAGGGGTCCGGATCCAGCAGTGACCATTGTGGAACACGTGACAGAAAACTGTGAGGTCACACACTGTCAGCAAAAAAACTGTGACATTAAATAAAAAATGGTCATAAAGTAAGATGTATAACACTGACCGGATGGGTTTACCTCATCTCATTTTTTCTATTCTCTCTTTTTACTGTCTATCACGTGTCTTCTACCTCTCTCATATATCTTTTGTTAGTCATCTTTCATCTAGCTTCATCCATACCTTTACTATCACGTGGCGGGTTTTGAAAAGGGAATAGAAAAATAGAGTGAAGTGATCCGAACCCAACGCTGACTATTAAGACACGGTGAAAGAATCCATTCGGGTCGAGAGATAGATGCCCAGTGGATGGTGGTATGGGACCACGTGGGTTGAAGATGAAGTAGGACCCACCAATTACATCCCAGCCTCATTCCTGCGGGACCCACCTTCAAGGACTTAGGTTGTGGTGGTCTAGCTTTTTTTCGTCTGTTAGTGCCTCCTTTCTAACTATAAAAAAACCCACACTGCCTCCAAATTTTCTCACAATTCCGCACTTCCGCCCCCTCCCCACCCCGGTCTTATTAGGGAAAATCTGAACCCTTTTCTTCTTCCAACTTCCTCATTTTCACATTCATTCTTAAACAGAGCTCTCTGTTTTTCGTGTGATATCTTTTATTAGATCAACATTTTTTTGTTTATTCGTGGTGGGTTTTTCTAATTGTTGAGATTTGGAAGAAATAAAGGGAACATTTGCGTGAAAAATGACTAAGCAAAATGTGGTGTTATCTGATGCAAAAACAGATATCGATATGGCTATAACGATGGCCGCCGTCTCAAACTCTTCCTTATTTTCCACCGTCGCCGCCCATAAGCCGCCGACGGTGCCCGGAAACTACATAACTATAATGAAGAAGCAGCTGCTGCAGAATCTTGACATGAATTCCGGTGCAAGAATCAATGCTTTGGTGGACATTATGAAGGCTTCTTCCCCTACTCGTCTCAACTCCACCCCCTCCCATGACCATGATTCTTTGATTGTAAGCAACCATATCACCATTCCTCACTCTTTAACTTTTTTTGGTTTAAACTTCCTAGTACTTGTTGAATGGAAAAGTATATACGTAACCATACCGTTGGTTAGGTATATTATGTACAACAACATTACCTCATTGTCTTAAATCTCCTGACTATAGTGGGATACGAGGGGACAGATGTACGCAACCATACCCATATATTAGAAATACACGGAGGTTATTTTCCGATGACCCATAATGAAAATTGTCTGTCGATCAACTGCTATTTCACAATATAAAAAGTGCAGCAAATTTAGTGATTCATTTTTCTTTATTATATTCCAAAGTCAAATAATAGTGTTTCTTTGTAAATGGAAATGGTCTAGGCATATTATGTATGATTTCTATTTATGTGTTATGAAACTTCAATCAACAATGATGCATGGTGTGGTAGTTAGGTAATACCATCTTTAACCATAAGATTAAGGATTTCATTCCAAAAGTGTAAAAATTTGCAAAATGAGCAGACTAATATATTCATGAATAAGTGATATTGTTTCTTTTTTAAATCTTGTCGACGTCATGATCATCAGGAGCACACATGATCAATGCATACATTCATGAATAAGTGATAGATTTTCAGTAATTGTGAAACAGATGATGCATCCATCGGCTTTGGAAATGTTTGAGCAAATAGCAAAAGCTTCAAAGGGAAAGCAGATAGTGATGTTTCTGGACTATGATGGCACTCTTTCTCCCATTGTGGAGGACCCTGATCGTGCTTTCATGTCTGATTCGGTTAGTTTATGTCCATTCTATAATTGTTTCGTATTCTATAATATTATTCCAGCATTTTCATGAAATCAAGAATATCTGTCTCTCTCTTTTTCGTCCTCTTCATATTTCTGAGGTTTTATTTATTTACTTTTTTTTTTTTGTTTTCAAAAAAAACAGATGAGAGCAACTGTGAGAGAACTTGCTAAATATTTCCCCACTGCTATAGTGAGTGGACGATGCAGAGAGAAGGTAAATATTACTTCTTCTTTTCTTTCAGAAATGTTATCATAGTTTATTTTCAATTTAATATAAATTTACATATATTGAAAAATACTCGTAACAATATTTTTTAGGCCAGAAAGAGTACTAATATCCCGTTTTTATAAATTTTCAAATGTTGTACCTATTTAGACTTAAGAAGGGGAAAAAACGCTTATTGTCGTAAGAAAGGATTTAAGAGAATCGGAAAAAATTGTTTTGGGTGTAATACGCTCTGGGTTAGGATCCTTTCACCTCATGTGTCACCCCGCGACACGTGGCGGCAGGGGTGAGTGATGAGGCTCGATGAAGGGTGATTTCATCTAGCCTCACCATCCACCTCTACTGCCACGTGTCGCAGGGTGACGTGTGAGGTGACGAAAATGTAGAGCACGAGATTTCATCCCCTACGCTCTTGCGTTTGCGTAGGATTTAGAGAAGGGCTGGATTATTTCGTGATCTAATATACACATACTTACTATATACTTTATGTAAGAGACTGTTTCCGTGTCTCGATCAAAATCAATGTTATTAACTTTTTAGCAAGACATTCGGATTCCTTTCTGCTTTTTTGTGTTGTACAGTGTAATTTGAGTTTTGTTTTTATTGTCTGTTTATACAGGTGTATGGTTTTGTGAGATTGACAGAATTGTACTATGCTGGAAGCCATGGAATGGACATAAAAGGACCTTCAAAAGCTTCTAAGTGCAACAAAGTGAGTGAATAATTCCTTTTTTTTTTCTCTCCCATCTTTCTTATACAATCACTCTAACTTGATACGTTTATATTTTGTTTACACACTGATGATGATATGATATAACAACCTTATACGTTTCTATTTTTTTATAGTAGAAATATAAAAATATATATATTTTCTCTTCTACTCTTCAGGGAGCAAATGAACCTGTCCCTTTTCAACCAGCCAGTGATTTTCTTCCAATGATCGATGAGGTGAATATTCAGTTCATATCTTTGCAGAGAATAACACTTGCTAGGATGTGTATTTGAAATTTTCGAACTTTTTTAATTCTTTGTTCCCTATTGTTAAATTTCAGGTTTATAAAGTACTTGCAGAGAAAACTAAATCAACTCCAGGGGCCAATGTAGAGAATAATAAATTTTGTCTCTCCGTTCACTTCCGCTGTGTTGATGAGAAGGTATACTGACGAAAGCAAAACCTTTTTACTTTTTGGTCCATGTATTTTCTGATTATACAGTTAAGGACCAGTATTTTAAATAAAAAACGTTTGTAACTATAGATATATACGTATTATTTTAATCCAAATATGCTGCATGATCTTTTTCTTATCTTCAAACACCAAAAGCCTAATTGAGGTGACTTTACTGCAAACATAATATTTGGTAAAACATTTTATTTCTAATACATACTTATGTATCAATATCCCATGTTCTAATACATCATGTCTTATAAAAGGCTATTTTCTTTTTTCTTTTTGTCTTCAGAGTGTTAAAACTTATATTGATACATATAATTGTGATTTGAGTATATTGTCTTTCATAAAAGGCGATTTCTTTTTGTCTTTTTTGTTTACAGAGAGTTGACACTTATATAGATACATATAAAATTAGAGACCGAAGAACGTATAAACCGGTTAGATGTAGCGGTTAAATAGCATGTTTCTGATTTCTAATATTTGATTCGGAGTGTCGCTATTGTATCTATTAAAGAAAATTTAATATTAGCATCAACTTATGTCTGTTTGGTAATGTTGGATTTTTCATGAACTTACAGAAATGGGGTGAACTGGCAAGACAAGTAAAGTCAGTTCTGGAGGATTACCCAAAGCTTCGATTATCCCAAGGAAGGAAGGTATGACATGGAAATAAATTATGATCCCATTTTATTATTAATTCAATATTACCAGCTGGGAATTAATAATTAATAATCATGATGAGCGTTCACGGTGTATTAGGATCCCATATTTGCGCAAGGTACGGAGAGAGGTTGGATCGCTTCGTGATCTGATGCACGCAGCCTTACCCTACACTTTGTGTAAGAGGCCGTTTCTGCTGTTCTAACCCGTGACTTCAAGGGCATAAAACAGTCTCCAGTGACTGCCCTCTAACAATTAATAATCATATTTTGCACAAACCTACAGCCTTGTGATTATATACATAAGAGTACAAGTGAGAAGAATTTCATTTTCAGTGTCATTTTCTCTCTTTAACTTCAGGTACTAGAGATCCGTCCTATTATCAGTTGGGACAAAGGGAAGGCCATTGAATTTTTATTAGAATCACTTGGTAAGTTATTCAATAATTTATTTATTTAATATTGATTTAATTTATTATGATTGTCTTGGGAATATCGTCAGTCAAATAGAGAGAATATAATCATTAGATGTTGACACCCAATGAACCATTACTAATGGATGTTAATAATTAAAAGCAACAATATGATTAGGAAAAATTATTAAAATAATAGCCTGACAATATTTTTGTAATCAGGATATTCCAACAGTGCCAATGTATTTCCTATTTACATTGGGGACGATCGAACCGATGAAGATGCTTTCAAGGTATCCAATGATTTCAACTTTATTTTGATTTTTTTCCCCAAAAAAATAAGATTAAGAAAATCTCTTTCATGTGGGAATATTTCGTGGGAATTAGCCAAGTCTCCATACAGCAGAAAAAGATATTGTACTATGCGTATGATATAAAACAACACATCCCCGCTGTGTTTCAACATATCAAAAGTTATTGTTAAAGTCTAGAAAAGGTGAGAGACAGACCTTCATCTCAAAAGATAGAGAGTTTGCTTTCAATGATACCTCCGACTACATATGATATATAGCTATATAATAGTATAAGTTATATGGATTCTAGGTCCATTTATATTTGTCATTGTCTTTCCTAATTTTCTTTTGAAATGTTACTTACGTCTAAATTTGAAAACAGGTGTTACGGAAAAGAGGACAAGGATTTGGAATTCTTGTATCAAAAACTCCTAAAAAAACAAATGCTTCTTATTCTCTTCAAGAACCCTCTGAGGTAAAATCTTTTCATGTTTCTCATCCATGGAAAAATATTTTGATACATAAGTATTTAAAGAATCGGTTATATTACATGTTCTGAAAAATATTTACCATTTTTATGTAGGTTATGGATTTTCTTCAACGGCTAGTGGAGTGGAAAAGGTCATTAAGAAGTCAGTTTAGACTACGAAGAAGACTACAAGAGATGAGGATTTCTGCTGCTAAGTGAGGAAGTGCTAGTAGTGAAAGGAAAGGACGTTCTCGGTATTATTAGATTCCCATGTTTGTATAGGGTCTGAAGAGAAGCCGAATCGCTTCGCGATCTGACGTACGCAGCTTTATCCTACAAGACTGTTTCCGCAGCTCGAATCCGTGAAGTCACAAATCATCAACCTTACCATTTGTTCAAAGGTCCGTCAAAGAAGCAAATATGTATTATCTAATAAGAACAGAGAAAAATGTAATCCAAAATAGAATACGTAGATTAAGGAGAAGAGTTGAAAAAAGATTGTCTACTTTTCTCTCATCACTACAACCTTGTACATCTTTGTAACTAGCAATGTGCAAGGGGTAACTTAGTTCTTTTTCTTTTCTTCATTGGGAACTATTTTCTAATTACAAAGGGCCGTCTTTCCATTTAATCTATATGTTTGTAGAATGAAGTCTATTTATATATCATTTTATGGGATAAATTCTCGAGTTTTATTATTTTTAATTCCTTATATGCCACGGCTATTATACACCTGTAGTCATCAGTCATGACATTATTACAGCTAGGAATTTGGTAATTTAATTAAGACAAATATTAAGGTAAGTACTTTCTTGGTGAGAATAATATGTTTGAAATTAAATAAAGGCTATTATTTTACTTTTTTTTTTAACATATGCATCGTTTAGCAAGATGATTAGTTATTTAGCATTGGAGTACGTACCCTAGATCAACTGATAAGGTTATTACTTTGTGACTTTGAGGTTGCAAGTTCAAACCGCGAAAATAATATATATAGCACTGTGTAACGTTCTTTCGTTCGACGAACCATGCATAATCTTGGATAAGAAATTTCAGAAGACCAACTATACACTAATGGTTGATGAGAAAAAATAATGTGCCATAAGCTAAGTAATACATCTTGGAATACTGACATAATATAAGGATTAATTGTATTGAAAAAGTTATACCAACTCATCAGACCATCAAAAATATAACAGTTGAACAAACTCCTCATCTTGTGACATCATAATACTACACTTATGTGTGTCTATATATATATTTAGACACACACATATCAGTTCTGACGTTCTGTAAAGCAATATCTATATTATTTTTACCATTTTTTATGGTGTCACATGATAATATAAAGACCGCTTACCATTATTCGTTGTGTTATGCACACTCTACTTATAAGAGTCGGACTTTATATTTTCATAGATCATACTTGTGGCCCTACCATTGTAACATAAGAGAGACTTTGTAACCTAAAGATATGCCACGTGTCACGTTGAAGTCATTCGGGTTATATTTTATTGAGCTTTTTACCAGACCTACTAGGCCGACAATTACCTATTTATTCTTCCAGATAGGTATATCTTTTCAACTATAAAACGGGTTGAGATCTCTTAACACCAACTTTCCTCATTCTTTTTGTGACCATGCGACACATGGCACCAATGGAGGGTGGTGAGGCTAGATGAGTGTCACCACCTCCCCCCCTCTTACTGCCACGTGTCGTGCGGTCATGCGTCACCGCACCCCTCTTGCGGTGAGGTGATCGTATCCCCTATAAAACGTCCGAGTTTTCGCCACGACCCGATGGTTCTAACTTTGGTTTTGCCTTGCAGAGGCTGGTCATTTAGCTGATCGGATTTTACCCGTTGTCAGATTCAAAATGCATCATTAACATTTTTGTTTCTTTCATGATTCTCCCAAACCCCCCCCCCCCCCTTAACAAGCCTTTCTCAAGAAAAAGGCATATTGTTGGAATTCCAGAATTGCAGAGTATGAAGCAGAAACAGGGGTTTAAAGCATTTTGAAAAAGCACACATTATAGAATTTGTAAAAATAAATTGTAAAATAGAAGAGATGAATCGTCGGCAGAATTTTGTAAAAATTTATTCAGACTTCAAGTTCTTAATAGCATAATTTCATCCGATGAACTTATCTATGATGAAGTGTTGCCTTTTATAAGGCCTGAAAGAGGTAAGACACCTCAAGCCACCGACGGCTATTTCTAACGATTATATTCTTATTTACAATTGTTTATTGGTCCACTAAGCTAGTGGATGTATTTGCAATATATTTGTATAAGTACTTCTGTTGCACTGTGCCTCTGTTTTATTTCTTCAGTGCTGTCTCCGAGGTTTCTCATTTGTCTAAGTATTTCAGCTCGGCAGTGCTGTGTCTCTTGCTCACACAGCTTGGTCTATTTGTTTATGCCTTCACCTCGTCACTTAGCTCATATACTTCATTACCTTAGTCTTTTCTCATTTCAGCTTACCTCGGCACTTCTTCATTTATCTCAGAACTCCGTTTAGATTCTCTTTTCAACTCGACGCTTTATCTTAGCATTGCCTCGTTTCTCTTCGGCACTGCAATTTGCTACCTCGGCAATGCATGGCTTAGATCAGTACTTAATCTCAGCTTCAAGTGCTTCTGACCTCACCTCGGCTAGCCACCTCGATTAAGTACTGCTACTTCTGCCTTACTTCGGCTTATCACCTCAGCTCGGCACTCCTTTGATCTTTCTGTACCTATTTGATCCTCGGTTCGGTACTACATCCTTTACTTCAGTTAGTGTTATGCCCCGCACCCTCCGTAGGATATTTAAAAGTCAAAGAAGGAATTAAACGGAGTTTAATGATAGTCAACGGGAATTAATGACGGTCAATCATAACTAAATACGAATTAAATAATAGGATTAATGAGAATTAATTGAAGGGATAAATATTAGAAATTAATTTGTATTTAATTTTTAGAATTAAATATTAGGATTTATCATTTAAGAAAAATAGGAAAATAAGATATAATTTAGAAACACCAAACCTTTCCCTACCCATATAAAAAACTGACAAAGCGTCAGTTTTTCCCTTTTACAGAAAACATCGACGCTCCTGTCCTCCCTGCCCTAGCCGTTTCTATAGAGGAAGAAGATAGTTTCCGGGAACCGATCCAACATTCGTTTGTTTTCCAATCCGCCTCCGAGTAATCAAAGGCAAGTAATCTACTTATAAGTTCTTACGATTTGTGAAAAGAAAAACTGCCTATTTTGCTATCAAATTGGATCACCATGCAGTAGTTTCATTTGTGATTAATTGCTTATGATTTATGTGTTTGGATTTCGAGATTTGGCCGACGTATATGTAAGATCATTCGTTGCTGTTGCTGATTATGTGAAATCATGCAAAACCCTATCCCTTGAATCCCTTCTTGATGTGATTTTGATGCTGCGTGGGTTTGAGGAAAAAGATAGGAGTTTGGTTTGATGTGGTTGATGAAAGAGAGTCCTAGGATTGAATCATTGTTTGGTCAGGTGCGTAGCGTTTGAATCTGCAGCCTAAGCATGTGATCATAGCAGGGTGTTAGGCTTGAATGGATTTGGATACGTTTGGAATCACTTGGTTGATGGTCTGCAGAAAATCGCAGAAACAGTTTTGGAAGAGCGCAGACATCGATCGATCGATGTCAGAGATCGATGTCCCCAGAAGGACATCGATCGATCGATGTATAGGTTGCTGAGAGATCGATGTCCCCAGAAGGACATCGATCGATCTATGTGCAGGTGGTCTGAGAGATCGATGTCCCCAGACGGACATCGATCGATCGATGTAGGTACAGGCTGAGAGATCGATGTCCCCAGTTGGACATCAATTGATCGAAGTGGAGGGATCGATGTCCCCAGCAGGACATCGATCGATCGAAGTATAGGGGATGAAGTCCGTCAATTTTGTGAAAAATAGAGGAAGAAAGAGGGAAGTTCGGGGAGTCTTCGGGTGACTTTAGAGACTTCTTAAGACTTGATTAAGGGTAGTATAAGTCTTGGGAACATGACCTAGGATGGTGAACCAATGTCGGTGACTTCGATGGGTTCTCGAATCAAGTTTCAACGGGAATGACTTAGGCGGGTTAGGAGATGAAGGTACGAGGTATTTGAGAGTTCAACGAGGAATGGTTAGGGATATTTGTCTTAGGTTATGGATCTTAGGATCATGACTAAGTGTTGACGCGATAGTCGAAGCCTAAGTGATGACGTGTAAGTTAGTGAAAACTCGTGTGTGTTTGTACTTGCGCATGTGTACATGAATGACTTATATGAATGTGAATTGCATACGAGAATGAGAAATGAGAATGAAATGAGGAGTCTTGCATCATGGCACGTGCATTGCATATGGTTTTGAAAAGAGAGGTGTTTCGGCACCGATTTGCGAATGTGACCTACAGTGTTAACCGGGATGGAAATTTAAGCCGGGGTGCACTGTAGGGCACAAAAGGCTGTAACGTTAACCAGAATGGAAATTTAAGCCGGGGTGCGTTACAGGGTATAAAGTCCTCTACAATGTTAATCGGGATGGAAATATAAGCCGAGGTGCATTGTAGAGTTTACGAGATCTGTGATGTTAATCGGGATGGAAATATAAGCCGAGGTGCATCACAGAGCATACGAGCTTGTAACGTTAACCGGGATGGAAATATAAGCCGGGGTGCGTTACAAGGAAATGAGTACGAGACCGGACATTGTGCACGCATTGCATTGATTTGAAAAGAAATGGCTCATGCATATGTGATTGTGTAGAGTAGTGCATTATTTTGACATGCATCACGAGAGTCGTTGTGGAATGTGTGCTTATGTTATTTGATCGGAATTGAATTGAATATTTGCGATTTGGATTGCTGTACTTGCTATTACGTGACTCATTCTGTATTTGGGAGTTACAAGACATGTGCCCCTTAATTCCCTTGATTTATATATTACTCATGTCTTGCCATGTGTTGATCCCGTATGTCTTATAAGCGGGTTACTTGCTAGCGTTTTTCGCTAAGGGTACTACTTTTGTCATTGCAGATGAGCCTAGTTACGACATGATCTTTATTGAGGACGACGGCGAGTGGGCTGAAGGGGATATCTAGACCTTGTTTGTGGAGCTGGGTTAACTAGCGAAACTGTTTTCCTTTATTTCAGTTAGTTTTGTTA
Source organism: Eustoma russellianum (assembly GCA_036186865.1). Classification (NCBI taxonomy): domain Eukaryota; kingdom Viridiplantae; phylum Streptophyta; class Magnoliopsida; order Gentianales; family Gentianaceae; genus Eustoma; species Eustoma russellianum. The sequence goes on from AP025052.1 coordinate 30,415,963, forward strand.
TTCATTGGAAGTTTTAGATGCCTGCGACCATATACGTTTGACATTCACATTGTCATTGACATACAGCTTTGATGGTTTAGATTGACATGATATGTTTCCGCGCTTATTTCTCTTACGTCATTGATGATGTGTATCCGAGAGATGAGACGTCTTGTAGTCTTCTCAGTAAGCTACGACGGGTGAACCGGTTCGGATTCCGCTGTCCGGGTCGGGGCGCTACAGGTGGTATCAGAGACTAGGCTTCAGAACTACCTCGGAGACCTAGGTTATGGCATGTAGAGTTTTAAGCTATGATTTTTCACCTTAAGTTGATCGTTAGGTCTAAGTATCTGATCATATATGTAAGTTTGATTGGGATGGGTGTGTGCGAGCGCGATTAAGTGTAATCAATAATTGTAGTTATTTTAATTTACGAATTCCGCCTTGTATCTCATTATGGACCCCAAAGTACTTATTTTGGAACTGCTGGATACTAATAAGCGTGATCTTGCAGAAAATGCCTCCTAGACGTGACAATCAAGGAAATGGTGGCAACGGGAACAATGACCCTCCCCCACCACCGCCACCAGTCCTAGTCCCAGAAGCGTTGATTGATGCTATCACAGTGATAGCTCAAGGGGTTGCTCAGAAGCAGCAACAACCACAGCAACCTCCTCCACCACCTCCCCAGCAAGGCATCAGGTACTATATTGGGGAGATGCGCAAGATGCATGCCCCAAACTTTGAAGGGACCACTGACCCAGAGGTGGCTGGGTTCTGGCTTGACGAAGTGGAGAAGTGCTTCAGGCTTGTGCAAGTGCCTGAAGAACTCAAGGTGGATGTAGCCACCCCATTGCTGATTGGCAGAGCTAATGCCTGGTGGAATGGCATGCTGCCCAAGATGACTTCCCCTATCCAGTGGAGACAATTCGTACAGGCATACAAGGACTACTATGTGCCTGAGACTGCTGTCTTGGAGAAGATGAGGCAGTTCGACAAGTTTGAACAGGGGAGGATGTCGGTCTCCGATTACGCGGACAGGTTCCATGCCTTGGGTAAGTTCACACCCATGGTCTTGGAAAACAACAGGATGAAGATGCTGAAATTCGAAGAGGGCCTGAATCCCCGCATACGGACAGCTATAGCGGGGTCGAGTTTGAAAACTTTTGAAGAGATGCTGGACGCATGTTACCGAGTGGAGAGTGACATGCGCAGAACACAACCGAGAGAGGCTCGTGAAGAGACGAGCAAAAGGCCGAGGGTAGAGCCAAGCGGAAGTAGACCCGGACGTTGGGTCAAGATCCCTAGGAAAGGGCAAGCGGGGCCAGCTCAAAGGGCACCGCAGCAGAATCAACCCAATCGCCAGGCACCCGCGGAATGTCCACATTGTCATAGGAGACACACAGGCGAGTGTTGGAAGATTATCGGAGCGTGCTTCAAGTGTGGAAAGACGGGCCACCGGATTAAGGATTGTCCTGAATGGGACCCTAGACCTCAAGCCGGAGTAGGGCCAGCCCAGCAGCAGAAAGGCAGGCCCAATGCTAGAGTCCACGCCATGACAGATGCTGAAGTCCAAGAGGACGCAAACGTGGTGACAGGTATGACCTAAGTTAAATAATAGTTGTTTAAGCTGAACTTTAGTCCTTTAAGTTGATGATTGAATATGTGTTATGTGAAAACCTTTATGTGTTACCCTCTTGTGATTAGGTGTGATCTTAATTAACAAAGTACCCGCGAACGTGTTGTTTGATAGTGGAGCTAGTCACTCCTTCATTTCTAAGCGATTCGCCAAATGGCTCGACTGTTTACCCGAATGGCTTGAGAACCCATTTAGGGTGCAAGCAGCCGGCGAACAAGTGCTGGTATCCCACCACCAGTACAAAGATTGTGAGATGGAGTTGGATGGGAAGTTATTCTCGGTGACCTTAGTTCCAATCCCGATGAAGGACTTTGATGTCATATTGGGCATGGATTGGCTGACCAAGAATCATGCCAATATTGATTGTAAACTTAAGCAAGTGACCCTCAAGGACCCTGAGATGAATGACATCACGGTACAAGGAAATGTCAAGATAACCAAAGCTCCAAAGAAGATATACATGACGGCGATTAAGGCCTATAAGGCTTTGCAAAAAGGAGCAGAGGGATATATGGTGTATGCCGTGGATGCTCAGCAAGAAGTTCCCTCTATGGATCAAATTCCGGTAATCAATGAATTCAAGGACGTATTTCCGGACGACTTACCGGGAGTACCGCCATCAAGAGAAGTGGAGTTTGAGATCAACTTGATACCCGGAGCCGAGCCTATATCTAAGGCACCCTACAGAATGGCTCCAGCTGAACTTAAGGAACTTAAAGGACAACTTCAAGAACTATTAGACAAGAAGTTAATCCGACCCAGTGTATCACCCTGGGGAGCTCCTGTATTATTTGTGAAGAAGAAAGATGGCAGCATGCGGTTGTGTATAGATTACCGCGAGTTGAATAAGATCACCATAAAGAACAAATATCCTCTGCCAAGGATCGAGGACTTATTTGATCAACTAAAAGGAGCTCGATGGTTTTCAAAGATTGATCTTCGTCAAGGGTATCATCAGTTACTTGTGAAAGCCGGAGACGTACCTAAAACGGCTTTTCGGACTCGATACGGGCATTACGAGTTCTTGGTGATGCCTTTCGGACTAACTAATGCCCCAGTAGCTTTCATGGATTTGATGAACACTGTATTCCGAGAACAGTTGGACCAATTTGTAGTAGTGTTCATCGACGACATTTTGGTATATTCTCCCGACGAGCAAGCACACGCTGAACATCTAAAAGTGGTGTTACAAATTCTGAGGCAACAGCAGCTTTATGCCAAATTCAGCAAGTGTGAATTCTGGCTAAGGAGTGTAGCCTTTCTCGGTCACGTGATTTCGGAAGATGGGATCTCTGTGGATCCTAAGAAGATAGAAGCCACCACTGAATGGCCAAGACCCACCAATGTGACTGAAGTCAGAAGCTTCCTAGGCTTGGCAGGCTACTATAGGAAGTTTGTTGAGGGATTCTCAACGATAGCGGTACCATTGAGTCGACTTACGCAGAAGAAGACTAAGTTCGAATGGACTGCTGAATGCGAGCAGAGCTTTACCGAGCTCAAGAAGAGATTGACCACAGCCCCGGTGTTGGCACAACCCTCCGACACCGACGGTTTCGTGATCTATAGTGACGCGTCCAAGAAAGGACTAGGTATGTACATCATTACAATTAATGCATTGTATATACTTATGCAAGTCCTAAATTAACTTTCTGTTTATAAGGTGTGTCTTGATGCAAAATGAGCGAGTTATTTCGTACGCGTCAAGACAGTTGAAACCATATGAGCAGAATTACCCGACGCATGACTTGGAACTCGCAGCTGTGGTATTTGCTCTGAAGATCTGGAGACACTATCTATATGGAGAGAAATGTGCTGTGTTCACGGACCACAAGAGCTTGAAGTACTTATTCTCGCAGAAGGAGCTGAATATGAGACAGAGAAGATGGTTGGAGTTACTAAAGGACTACGACCTGACCATCAACTATCATCCGGGTAAGGCAAACAGAGTGGCAGATACATTGAGCAGAAAGTCTAGCCACGCGAGACAATCTCCATTAGAAAGGGAGATCGAGGAATTTGACCTCGAATTGGTGGACTCAGTGGCAAATGTCCTTACAGCGCTATCTATCAGCCCAGACTTGGTAGACAGAATTAAAGAAGCGCAGTACGAGGACCCAGCACTGAAAGAAATCCGCGACAAAGTATCCACAGGACCAGTGAAGAACTTCCGGTTGCGAGAAGATGGAAGTCTATGGTTTCAAAACCGGTTATGTGTGCCAAGTAAAGATGAACTCCGAACAGAATTACTCCAAGAAGCGCATAACTCAAGGATGTCTATCCACCCGGGAAGTACTAAGATGTATAAGGATCTCCGAAGAAACTATTGGTGGATAGGGATGAAAAGGTCAATAGCAGCATATGTTGAAAGATGTTTGATATGCCAACAAGTCAAAGCGGAACACCAACGACCTGGTGGTTTGATGAAGCCACTAGAGATCCCAGAATGGAAGTGGGAGCACGTGACAATGGATTTCGTAATGGGACTACCCAAGACCAGAAATGGAAATGAGATGATTTGGGTAATCGTAGACCGATTGACAAAGACGGCTCATTTTATTGCTATGCCACATGGTACGTCGTATGAGAAACTTTCCAATATATATGTGGATAACATTGTGAGCCTACACGGAGTCCCCGTCAGCATTGTATCGGACCGTGACCCCAAGTTTACCTTTAAATTCTGGAGGGCATTTCAGAAGGCGATGGGTACTGAGCTGAGGATGAGTACCGCATATCACCCACAAACGGATGGACAATCCGAGAGAACCATCCAAACATTGGAAGACATGTTGAGAGCATGTGCCCTAGATTTTAAAGGGAACTGGGATAGCATGCTGAAGTTGATGGAGTTCTCATATAATAATAGCTATCACAGTGCAATTGGCATGGCGCCATTTGAAGCTCTATATGGACGTAAGTGCAGATCCCCGATTTGTTGGGATGAAGTTGGAGAAAGGACAATCACTGCACCCGAGTTGGTTGAGCAAACTATTGGAAAGGTCAAAGTGATAAGAGAGAAGCTCAAAGTGGCTCAAGATCGCAGTAAGAGTTGGGCCGACACAAAGAGGCGACCTTTGGAGTTCGTGGAAGGTGAAAAGGTCTATCTACGGGTCTCACCCACCAAAGGGGTTGCAAGATTCGGAATGAAGGGCAAGTTAAGCCCAAGATATATTGGACCTTACGAAATACTTAGCAAAGTGGGCGAAGGAGCATACCGCCTAGCCTTACCTCCGAGTTTGTCCCAAGTCCATAACGTGTTTCATGTGTCTCAACTAAGGAAATACGTATCGGATCCAAGCCATATCCTTGAAGCTCAACCGTTGGAGGTGAAAGAGGATATCACTTACGAAGAGCATCCTATAAAGATTGTGGATAGAAAGGATCAAAACCTACGCCGACGCGTTATTCCGTATGTCAAAGTTCAGTGGATAACCATACGGAGCGCGAAGCCACGTGGGAACTTGAGGAGCAAATGCAGGAGCTATATCCACATCTCTTCTAATAAGGTACGTCAGTTTCGAGGACGAAACTTTTTGTAAGGGGGGTGGAATGTTATGCCCCGCACCCTCCGTAGGATATTTAAAAGTCAAAGAAGGAATTAAACGGAGTTTAATGATAGTCAACGGGAATTAATGACGATCAATCATAACTAAATACGAATTAAATAATAGGATTAATGAGAATTAATTTAAGGGATAAATATTATAAATTAATTTGTATTTAATTTTTAGAATTAAATATTAGGATTTATCCTTTAAGAAAAATAGGAAAATAAGATATAATTTAGAAACACCAAACCTTTCCCTACCCATATAAAAAACTGACAAAGCGTCAGTTTTCCCTTTTACAGAAAACATCGACGCTCCTGTCCTCCCTGCCCTAGCCGTTTCTATAGAGGAAGAAGATAGTTTCCGGGAACCGATCAAACATTCGTTTGTTTTCCAATCCGCCTCCGAGTAATCAAAGGCAAGTAATCTACTTATAAGTTCTTACGATTTGTGAAAAGAAAAACGGCCTATTTTGCTATCAAATTGGATCACCATGCAGTAGTTTCGTTTGTGATTAATTGCTTATGATTTATGTGTTTGGATTTCGAGATTTGGCCGACGTATATGTAAGATCATTCGTTGCTGTTGCTGATTATGTGAAATCATGCAAAACCCTATCCCTTGAATCCCTTCTTGATGTGATTTTGATGCTGCGTGGGTTTGAGAAAAAAGATGGGAGTTTGGTTTGATGTGGTTGATGAAAGAGAGTCCTAGGATTGAATCATTGTTTGGTCAGGTGCGTAGCGTTTGAATCTGCAGCCTAAGCATGTGATCATAGCAGGGTGTTAGGCTTGAATGGATTTGGATACGTTTGGAATCACTTGGTTGATGGTCTGCAGAAAATCGCAGAAACAGTTTTGGAAGAGCGCAGACATCGATCGATCGATGTCAGAGATCGATGTCCCCAGAAGGACATCGATCGATCGATGTATAGGTTGCTGAGAGATCGATGTCCCCAGAAGGACATCGATCGATCTATGTGCAGGTGGTCTGAGAGATCGATGTCCCCAGACGGACATCGATCGATCGATGTAGGTACAGGCTGAGAGATCGATGTCCCCAGTTGGACATCGATCGATCGAAGTGGAGGGATCGATGTCCCCAGCTGGACATCGATCGATCGAAGTATAGGGGATGAAGTCCGTCAATTTTGTGAAAAATAGAGGAAGAAAGAGGGAAGTTCGGGGAGTTTTCGGGTGACTTTAGAGACTTCTTAAGACTTGATTAAGGGTAGTATAAGTCTTGGGAACATGACCTAGGATGGTGAACCAATGTCGGTGACTTCGATGGGTTCTCGAATCAAGTTTCAACGGGAATGACTTAGGCGGGTTAGGAGATGAAGGTACGAGGTATTTGAGAGTTCAACGAGGAATGGTTAGGGATATTTGTCTTAGGTTATGGATCTTAGGATCATGACTAAGTGTTGACGCGATAGTCGAAGCCTAAGTGATGACGTGTAAGTTAGTGAAAACTCGTGTGTGTTTGTACTTGCGCATGTGTACATGAATGACTTATATGAATGTGAATTGCATACGAGAATGAGAAATGAGAATGAAATGAGGAGTCTTGCATCATGGCACGTGCATTGCATATGGTTTTGAAAAGAGAGGTGTTTCGGCACCGATTTGCGAATGTGACCTACAGTGTTAACCGGGATGGAAATTTAAGCCGGGGTGCACTGTAGGGCACAAAAGGCTAACGTTAACCGGGATGGAAATTTAAGCCGGGGTGCGTTACAGGGTATAAAGTCCTCTACAATGTTAATCGGGATGGAAATATAAGCCGAGGTGCATTGTAGAGTTTACGAGATCTGTGATGTTAATCGGGATGGAAATATAAGCCGAGGTGCATCACAGAGCATACGAGCTTGTAACGTTAACCGGGATGGAAATATAAGCCGGGGTGCGTTACAAGGAAATGAGTACGAGACCGGACATTGTGCACGCATTGCATTGATTTGAAAAGAAATGGCTCATGCATATGTGATTGTGTAGAGTAGTGCATTATTTTGACATGCATCACGAGAGTCGTTGTGGAATGTGTGCTTATGTTATTTGATCGGAATTGAATTGAATATTTGCGATTTGGATTGCTGTACTTGCTATTACGTGACTCATTCTGTATTTGGGAGTTACAAGACATGTGCCCCTTAATTCCCTTGATTTATATATTACTCATGTCTTGCCATGTGTTGATCCCGTATGTCTTATAAGCGGGTTACTTGCTAGCGTTTTTCGCTAAGGGTACTACTTTTGTCATTGCAGATGAGCCTAGTTACGACATGATCTTTATTGAAGACGACGGCGAGTGGGCTGAAGGGGATATCTAGACCTTGTTTGTGGAGCTGGGTTAACTAGCGAAACTGTTTTCCTTTATTTCAGTTAGTTTTGTTATTCATTGGAAGTTTTAGATGCCTGCGACCATATACGTTTGACATTCACATTGTCATTGACATACAGCTTTGATGGTTTAGATTGACATGATATGTTTCCGCGCTTATTTCTCTTACGTCATTGATGATGTGTATCCGAGAGATGAGACGTCTTGTAGTCTTCTCAGTAAGCTACGACGGGTGAACCGGTTCGGATTCCGCTGTCCGGGTCGGGGCGCTACAGTTAGGCACCTCAACTCGGTTAGTTATCTGCTCACTTCAGCTAGGCACCTCGGCTCGGCTAGTTATCTGCTCACTTCAGCTAGGTACCTCAGCTCACCATGTTAACTTTATTTATGCACTCTTCAACCCCTATTGTTTCTGAAACATACCCTTAATCATGTGGAAAAACACTTCACAAAACCTTCCTGCTAAAGATACCGATGCTGTAGAAGCATCTGCAAGTACTCCCACGAGGATCCACTGTACCGCAGTTCTATACTCTCTTACATATACCAGAGTCACTTCAGAACCTTTCAAGGATTTTATCCAGACTCAGAAACAACAGACTATTGCATTTCTGGCTAAAGCAGGTCCTCTAGAGCTGCTCAAGTTGCTGTGGCTCCCTCCGCAGATGCACAGTCAAGGTGACGAGGATTGTGGAGAGGGGGAGGACAACACACAAACTGGAGATTATGATAGTGTGCTGGGTGAGAGTTAAATGGAAAATAATCGTCTTCCTGCCCCCACCATCGCATGAATGTTACCACTTCAATGAATCCAGCGTCAATGAAAAAACACGTCTCCCTTAAGGCCTGATGTCATATTTACTATTGGAACTACTTGAAGTGAACCCACTCTAAAGGAAGAAGTGGAAGATGCTGTTGAAGAAGCTCTGCAAAAGCACCGTAACCCGGTTGAGATCACAGCAGGTAGAAAATGAGGTAGAATATGAGGTCTCCAATCACGAGTCACCAAGTGTACAAAAGAGGAGAGAGGTTTAAATTTTTTTATTTTTTAAAAAAAGCAATTTGTACACGTGGCGACGCGTGATTGGAGACCTCATATTCTACCTCATTTTCTACCTGCTGTGTGCTCAACCGCACCATAACCCCCCTCCTGTTCCATCAGAGCTTATTCCAAGAAAGAAAATCCGTTTAGAGCAGAAGTGATGGCGGAGTAAATGCCAATAGGTTTTCATCGTTCATCGAATCCAAAATATAATGGAAAATCATGTCCTGATATGCATTTGGATCGATACCATTCTTATATGATATTATATGGTGTTTTGTCTGTACTCTTGACATCGAACTAATATAAAATTCATTGAAGTTAATGTTAGAATACATTAAATTTTGATGATTTGTCAATTGACATTTAGAACGCTTAGATAAAACGTCTTATGTGAAGTGTTGTGAAACAGAACACTTCGAAGTGAACGAGAGTTCACAAATTACTTCAGACGCTTCAAGTGACTGAACGTTGCAAATATTTTATGTTGCTCTTTCTTATGATAACTTGACATTTGCGGATTCCTTCTAAGTGACAATCACATGCAATATTCTTCTTGTAGACTGCTATCTTTTCTCTTTGAGCTTACAAAAAGAAGCTTCATCAAGAAGCTTGACTCCATCCAAGAGAAGATCTTCATGGAAGGAGACATGTCATCAAAAGAGACAAAAATCATTATTCTCTCCTGCAGCATGAAAAACGGCTAGAAGGTGAATAAAACAAGGAGCTTCATCATTTTTCATCTTCCAACTTTCTAACCTACACTACAAAAAGAATTTCGTTTACCGACGAAACGAGGTACGTCGGTCTTTCGTCGTTAATTTGCGACGCAATAGCGATAAACACAGTTTCGTCGTTAATTGCGATGAAACTACGATGAAATACATTGTCGCTAACAAAAAAGTAGTCAGGTTAATCCTTTCGTTACAATTTCGTCGGTGTTTTGTCGGTGCTTCGTCGCTACTCTGTGTCTTTTGTTTGTCGCTATTTAGTTTGTAGCGTTTCGTCGCTATATCGTCGCTAATTTGTCGCTAAAATTCTAGAACCATAAACACGGATAAACAAGGAAATAAATTCGTCGGTTAGAAGGTTCTCGGTGTTGTATTAAGTTTCGTCGGTATATCGTCGGTGTTTAGTCGATGAATTAGTCGTCGCAAATGTTTCGTTTTACTTTTTGTTCGTATTTTATATATTCCGATTCATCGTTGTGTCGTCGCAGATTCGTCGAGGATTAAACACGTGTATGAATTAAGAAAAAAGAAAGCGATGATTGGAAAAAAATTATTCATTTAGAAATAAAAATTTACATTATAAAGACGAAAAATTAAAAAAAGAAATCTAAAAGAGAAGCAGAGAGGGGCCGTTCACTCTTCGTCATCGGAAGAAAGAGTGGCCACCACATTCTCCGCGAACTCTTTGAGGAGGCACTTCAGCTTGTAATATGTGGCTTTCAACTTGCGCAGCCTTCTGTTCACGCTGTGCAGTTGCCTTGACTCCTGCTGCATGTTTGCTATAAGCATACGGTAGTCGATCTGCGGTTTCGGCATTTCTTGTTGAGGATCCTCTGGCGGCATTGGGCCATGCACAGATATTGAATCCTCCCGCTCAACCGATGGTTGTGGTTGAGGAGGAGGCCGTTGTGGAGGTGCACTGTTTGCCCCTCTACGCCTTGGGGTTCTTCTATAACGACGGGGCATACTTTGTAGTTACGAATAGGAAGTTTTATAACTTTGTTTATGTGTAATGTACGGCTGTGGGGTTATAAATAGGTAAAACCAACGACGACATAGCGACGAATATGCGATGAATTTTTCGACCGTTAGTCAAGATGGGAATATGTGCGGGCGTGACACTTCGTTTGAACAAGCGACGCACTAGTGACGACTTAGCGACGTAAGGTCATCGTACATTGTACCCATCGGGCACTGTGCGGACACGGCCGTTGGGTAAATAGTGACGCTGTAGCGACGTCTATAGCGACGAAAGGCATCGTATGGTGTGAAGGTACGACGGTATTTCGTCGGTAAAGCGTCGTAAGGTCATCGTACATTGTACCCATCGGGCACTATGCGGACACGGCCGTTGTGTGAATAGCGACGCCGTAGCGACGCCTATAGCGACGAACGCATCGTATGGTGTAAAGATACGACGGTATTTCGTCGGTAAAGCGTCGCTAAATTTCGAAATAAATTCGTCGGTTATTAGTTCTCGTCGTTGTATTAAGTTTCGTCGGTATATAGTCGCTGTTTAGTCGATGAATTAGTCGTCGAAAATTTTTTCATTTTACATTTCGTTTGTATTTTAGCGTCGTCTGTATTTTAGCGTCGTCGAGATTCGTAAGGGATTAAACACGTGTTTAAATTAAGAAAAAGAAAGCGATGATTGGGAAAAAAACTTCATTAATAGAGAATTAAAATTCTTTAATATTCTTTGTTCTTTTATATTTTATCTGACATTTATACGGATTCCATTTCATTTGTGTTTTTTAATTATACGAATTTCAATACGCAAATACCGTATTTCTGTATAATATTTGTAAAAATGATTTTATATACAAAATAAAATATATTATAAAAATTAAATGATAATAAAAACTATTTAATAAATAATATATTGATATTATTAATAAATTATAAATATTAAATTTTTAATATTTAATATTTAATATTAATTTAATATTTAATATTAATTTAATATTTAATATTAATTTAAATAATAGCGACGAACTTGCGACGGAAGCAAAAGGTCGCAGACGGGACATATAAAAATAATTAAAAATAAAAAATACCGACGAAAACGTATACTGATGAACTTGCGACGAAACATAAATGTCGCAGACCGGACATATAAAAAAATCAAAAATTTGAAAATAGCGACGAAAAAGCTATACCGACGAACCGACAACGGAAAAAACAGGTCGCAGACCTGACAGATTTACGTCGTAATTTTACAACGAACAGCCGACGACCTTGCTCTCGTCGCAATATAACGGCGTCGTACCGACTAAAATCACTTTGCGACAAGCCGTATAGCGACGTACATATTTCGTCGCCACTTCGTCGCTATATACCATTAGCGACGAAATGGCGACGAAATATGTCTGTCGCTATATGGCTTTTTTTTGTGTAGCTACAAGCTCTCAAGTTCTCTCAAGCCTTTTGCTCACAAAATACTTGTATCGTTGTAGTATTTACAGTATTTGTGAGAGTGTGTGATTTGTAAAAGAAGAAGAGTCTTCTTCTTGAGCGAGCATTGTGTGGAGCAATGTGTAGATTGTCGGTCAAGAAGCAAGGTGCTTCTTGTTTGAAGAAATCCAAGCATGTGTTAGTTGATAGTGTAGAGGTGTATCATACTCCCTACAAGAATTCTTTGAGAAGCAAGGAAGTTCTTTGAAAGCTAAACTTCAAGATAATTGGGTTTTCTTGTTGCAAAGTCTAGGTGTGTTACCTAGTTCACCTTCTTGTACTTTTATCTTTTATTATTATTTCCCCCAAGTGAAATAACAATCCCCTTGTTCCAAAATCTTTCTTGTGAAGAGCAAGAAGGTAGAGGAAAAGAGTCATAGACTTGAACCTCTACATATTTTGTGTTCTTTACGTTCTTGCAATTTTATTCATTTCAAAAAACAGACCCAAGTATTGGTTTCACCTCATCATTGAAAAAGATCCAAAAAATTTCCATACTTGGTGAACACACTAATCAACCCTCTTTCTAGTGTGTTCTAAGGGACCTAACAGTTAATTCAATATAAAAATTGTTTTTATTTTATAGGAATTTACGTGGCTTCCAACGGCTTTATTTTTTCTATAGTAACTTGATTTGATGTCTTCTACAGTAATATGATTTGATGTCTACAACAGCTATAATGGTAACGACTAGGTACCTGCTCAACTCGGACATATGTACAGTCAAGATTTTAAGCTACTCTATTTACATGTAAAAGACTGAGTGCCTCAACTCGGCTTTAGCTTTGATGCCTAAGGTTGTGCATTCACGTCGTCATATCGGTTATGCACATCTATATCCTGTCTCTTTTTCTCCGCTCTTCTTCACCTCGGTCATTTACAGTTCTATGTTGCTCTTCACCTCGGCTCTTCACTTCTTTAACGTGGTCACCTTGGTTCGGTAGTATTCTTTTATCTGTTTAGCACAACTTCTGTTATGCCCCGCACCCTCCGTAGGATAGTTGAAAGGCAAAGAAAGAATTAAACGGAGCTTAATGATAGTCAACGGAAATAAATTAGGCATTAAGTATGAGGATTAATTAGAAATTAATGAGAGGATTGAATATTAGAATTAAATTGTATTTAATTTTAGAATTAAATAATTAAGGTTTATCCTTTAAGATAAATAAGATAAAAGATATAATTTAGAAACATCAAATCTTACCCTAAATCCTTATTTAATTGACAACGTCAGTTTTCTCTCCTCCCCATTCTCAGACGACGCAAACTTTTTCTTCCCCCTAGGCGATTTTGAGGCCCCTCTGCAACCCTAGGGAAAACTCTCTCCAGGAATCAATCAAATCCTCATCCGTTCTTCGTTTCTCTATCAAGTAATCAAAGGCAAGTAATCTACTTATAAGTTCCTACGTTTTGTGAAAGAAAACTAGCCTATTTTGTTATCAAATTGGATCACCATGCAGTAATTTCATTTTGTGATTATTTGTGTATGATCTATGCATTTTGGTTTCGAGATTTGGCCGATGTATATGAAAAAGCATTCGTTGTTGTTGTTGATTATGTGAAATCCTGCAAATCCCTACCCCTTGAACCCCTTCTTGTTGTGATTTCGTTGCTGCGTGGGTTTGAGGGGAAAAGGCGGGATTTTTGGGGTTGATGAGGTTGGAAAAAGTGCGTACCAGGCTTGTATTTCGTTTGCGATGTGCGTAGCGTTGAATCTTCAGTATTAAGCGTGAATGATAGCAGGATTAGGCTTGAATGAAATGGGTGGATGGAGATTGGAAACGTTGGCTGAGATCTGCAGAAAATCGCAGAAGAATTTCTGGAAAAATGCTGACATCGATCGATCGATGTCAGATATCGATGTTCTCTGTTGGACATCGATCGATCGATGTAGGTGAGGGTTGAGAGATCGATGTCCACTGACGGACATCGATCGATCGATGTATAGGAGGGCTGAGAGATCGATGTGCTCTGTTGGACATCGATCGATCGATGTGAGGGTATGATGTCACATCGATCGATCGAAGTGAGGGGATGATGTCCATCAGTTTTGTGGGAAAATAGAGGAAGGAAGAGGGAAGCTCGGGGAATCTTCGGGTGACCTTAGAGACGTTTTAAGACCTGATTAAAGGTAGTCTAAGTCTTGGGAACATGACTTAAGATGGTGAATCTAATGGGTGATTTTAAAGGGGTCTCGAATCGAGTTTCAATGTGGATGACTTAGAAGGTTAGGAAATGAACGTACGAGGTGTCTAAGAGTTTAATGATGGGAGTGCTCACATTCGTGTATGAAGTTTGGTAGCAAGATTAAGTGATGATGATCTAGTTAAAGCCTAAGCGTTGATGTGTAAACTAGAGAAATCTTGTGTGTGTTACTTGTACTTGCGCATGTGAATATGAACTGCATATGTGAACGAGAAATGTGATTGAAACGAGGAGTCTTGCATCATGGCACGTGCATTGCATATGGTTTTGAAAAAGAAAGAGATGTGCTTCGGTACATATTTGCGAAGGTGACCTGTAATGTAAACCGGGATGGAAATATAAGCCGGGGCGCATTGCAGGGCACAAAAGGCCGTAACGTAAACCGGGATGGAAATATAAGCCGGGGCGCGTTACAGGGTATGAAGTCCTCTGCAATGTTAATCGGGATGGAAATATAAGCCGAGGTGCATTGCAGAGTTTTACGAGATCTGTGATGTCTTCCGGGTCGGGGCGCTACAACTTCACTTTGACAGTTTATATTTCTTATTTCTTAGCATGACCGCTACTATGTTCAGTGTGCTTAGCTCAGCTGGCTTATATTTCTATATGTACCATATACCTTTGGCCTTCACTCTGTCAGAATAAGCAACAACATAGTTTGCCAACTTACCAGGAGAAAAGTATGCATACTTTCATCATTTGGCTTCTGATTTCTGATTTGGTATCAACTTTAGGAACTTTAGTTCGTGGACGGAAACACGAGATCTATAGCCTACTTGATGTTGATAATGCAGCACCCTGAAGAGTCGCCAAAGAACTATACTATGCCCCAATTCTATAACATGTGGTCTGAACTTTTCCACTACTCCGGTGCTAGTTTTCCTAACTGAAACACTTGCTCCTGCGTAGAAGAAAATTATCATTTGCGCACCGTAGCCCACATGGTTCTGGCAAACAAAACGAACATGCACATGAACTATCATCGTCACTTCGGTCACGATACTGATGCATGTTTTAAATTAAAGAAAGAAATTGAGGATGCAATACACCACGGTTTCCTACAAGAATTCATTGATCATGCTGCGTATAGGAGAATTGAAGCCGAGGCTCAAGCCAAAGGTGAAGAAGCTCTGCAACATGGTCAGGATCCATCTCAAGAATTGACACATGATCCCGTCTTCAACAATTACGAGGGAAATCATTGTAAGATGGGATTTCAGGTGCAGGTGATAGCAAAACCCTCGGCACAATAGCTTCAAATTTTAAAGGCATAGACGAGCCTGTCACGAAAAGGTTAAAATGTGTAGAGTGATAAACCATAATTAAATCGTCTGTTAGTCAACGACAGTCAACAGTTCAACTCTAGTAGCTCAACACTCGAAGTACTGCAGTTCAGCAGTTCAGCGCCCAAGCGTGGCTGTTCAGCCTCGGCTGCACCTCAGTAGGGCAACATGACGCCCTTATAACATCGAAGAATATGCCAAGGTTTGCACCTCGACACCATCTTCAGTTTATGTTTAAATGCCGCACTTCGGACCACTTCAGCGGAATAAGGTCAAGTCATGCACTTCGGCAAGGCCTAGTCGTGCACTTCGGCAGAGTTCAGCTATGTACCACAGCGAAAGAGCCAAGCACGATATTACTTCGTGGGACCCTCAAACAGAGGTGCAATTTGAATATAGTGACTACAGCTGGTCTTTCTTCCTGAACACGCCAAGGTCACAACAGCCGGCCTACTAGTTACATCAACCAGGCCAGCCTATTAGTCACATTAGTCAGACTACTGATCACATCAGCAGACCTACGGCGACCTAGGCTTTCTGCCCCAAGCAAGCGTCCAATCCACTATCTACTATCAGAAGCAAAAAGCGGGAAAAAAGATCTATAAAGGCAAGCCAACCAAGACAAAGAAAGGGACCGAGATCTGAATCTGGATAAAAAAGAACCATACTCTAAAAGCAAGTTCATATCCCTTGATCTTCGGCTCATACTATGAGAAACTCCTAACTCACCTCTTAAATTATAATCTCAGTGAGATATGGCCCAAACTGACTTGAGCGTCGGAGGGTTATTCCCGGGGCCAACCCTCCGGGACCTCTGACATGTGCTTCCTTGTGCAGGATATTTGGCGCTTTTCCAGCTACAAACTTTCAATCCTAGTTAACAACTCTTCAAGTTAACTGACAGAGCTAATTTGAGGTCATCAAGACCCTTGGTGAAGATCCGGCTTCATCATTTGGCGCTAGAAGGAGGGCCCCTTAGTCCCTTAATTTGAGGTCATCAAGACCCAAAGGTCTTCTCAGCAACAAACTGATCAATGCTCTACGGAGCGGGGAGAATCTTCAACTCCCATTGCCTTCACATATAAAGAGCATATACGAGCCATTCTCTATGTGGCTCAGAACCCAGAGGTCTTCCAAGCTGTAGTAAGAGAGATGAAGGGGAAGGCCTCTGCAGCAAAGTCCAGTGGGTCCCATTCCGGTAACTCTCACCCACTGGAACATCTGGAGTATTCTCTCACTCGGCCTGGTTATTCCCCCAGGCGTCAGGCCAAATTTATGGCCGAGGCAAGACGGCCAGAACAAAAGTCTAACCACCAGAGTTTAAGATGTACTCAGAAAGCATCCTTGTCATTTAAACATGGCAGAAAAATTGACAATAAAGGCAAAGCACCGTTGCATGAAAGGTGATCTGTCAAGATTCGGTTAGGAGACCGAGGAAAGGAAAGAAACTCTCTGCTGGCTTCAAAAGCCCATATTCTTTCCTACATGAGGAAAAAATCTCTGGCAAAAGAACCCCAGCCCCTAGCTGGACCAATCCACAAAAGAAACCATCGACTGTACTGCCTTTATCATCATGATATCGGGCATGATACAGAAGATTGTAGGCAGCTCGAGCTAGAGATCGAGCGTCTTATCGAGTTGGGTCATCTGCAACGTTTTTATAATCCGAAGTCTAGGCTCCACAACAGGCTAGACTTTGGTGGACCCCCTCCAGATGAAAGTTGTAAACCTGGGCCTCATCAAGGTTTTTTAAGTAATGAGGATTCAGATCCTGATAAAAGGAGGACACGGGTTTCTGAGCATATAAGGTTGACATAACGTCAACAGTCCCTGATTCAATCAAATCATGGTTTATTTCTTCTTATGCTCACCCGGTATCTTCTGGCTCAACCTTATGTTATCAAGGGATCAATTCCTTATATTCAACCGGATATTCTTATTTGGCATTCAGCCAGGAAAAGTTAAGTCACCTTATGGTGCATGGAGCAATAATTTATGCCTATCTATCACCCACAACGAAAGTGGGGGCATATATATCTTTTACCCCAGTAGGCCTGGGAGGTTGAGCAGGTCTCAACAGGATGGGACAGATTTCCTGATATTCTTACCCCAGCAGGCCTGGGAGGTTGAGCAGGTCTCAACATTATCTTTACTCCAGCAGGTCTCAACAGGATGGGACAGGTTTCTCAATATCTTTTACCCCAGCAGGTCTGGAAGGTTGAGCAGGTCTCAACACGATGGGACAGGTTTCCCGATATTCTTACCCCAGCAGGTCTGGGAGGTTGAGCAGGTCTCAACATTATCTTTACCCCAGCAGGTCTGGGAGGTTGAGCAGGTCTCAACATTATCTTTACCCTAGCAGGTCTGGGAGGTTGAACAGGTCTCAACATTATCTTCACCTCAGCAGGTCTGAGAGTTTGAGCAGGTCTTAACAGCGGGATGAGCTCCCCATATCTTCACCTCAGCAGGACTGAGAGGTTGAGCAAGTCTCAACAGCGGGATAAGTTCCCTATATTTTCACCTCAGCAGGTCTGAGAGGTTGAGCAGGTCTCAACAGCGGGATAAGTTCCCTATATCTTCACCTCAGCAAAACTGAGAGGTTGAGCAGGTCTCAACAGCAGGATGAGTTCCCCATATCTTCACCTCAGCAGGACTGAGAGGTTGAGCAAGTCTCAACAGCGGGATAAGTTCCCTATATTTTAACCTCAGCAGTTCTGAGAGGTTGAGCAGGTCTCAACAGCAGGATAAGTTTCTTATATCTTCACCTCAACAGGACTGAGAGGTTGAGCAAGTCTCAACAGCGGGATAAGTTCCCTATATCTTCGCCTCAGCAGAACTGAGGGATTCAGCAAATCTCAACAATGAGACAAGTTTACCTATATTCTAACTCAGCAAAACTGAAAGGGTTGATAAAAAGGGGAACCGCGCAATTAATGAAGGTCTGCCACGTCACAAGAACAAGATTTGTATGCCTTCGCAGTTCAGCTCAGCCACACAAAATCTGGGGGCAAATGATAAACCATAATTAAATCGTCTGTTTGTCAACAACAGTCAATAGTTCAACTCCAGTAGCTCAACACTCGAAGTACTGCAGTTCAGCAGTTCAGCGACCAAGCATGGCTGTTCAGCCTCGGCTGCACCTCAGTAGGGCAACATGATGCCCTTATAACATCGAAGAATATGCCAAGGTTTGCACCTCGGTACCATCTTCAGTTTATGTTTAAATGCCGCACTTCAGACCACTTCAGCGGGATAAGGCCAAGTCATGCACTTCAGCAAGGCCTAGTCGTGCACTTCGGCAGAGTTCAGCTGTGTACCACAGCGAAAGAGCCAAGCACGATATTACTTCATGGGACCCTCAAACAGAGGTGCAATTTGAATATAGTGACTACAGCTGGTCTTTCTTCCTGAACACGTCAAGGTCACAACAGCCGGCCTACTAGTTACATCAACCAGGCCGGCCTATCAATCACGTCAGTCAGACTACTGATCACATCAGCAGACCTACAGCGACCTAGGCTTTCTGCCCCAAGCAAGCGTCCAATCCACTATCTATTATCAGAAGCCAAAAACGGGAAAAAGGTCTATAAAGGCAAGCCAACCAAGACAAAGAAAGGGACCGAGATCTGAATCTGGATCAAAAACAACCATACTCTAAAAGCAAGTTCATATCCCTTGCTCTTCGGCTCATACTGTGGGAAACTCCTAACTCACCTCTTAAATTATAATCTCAGTGAGATATGGCCCAATCTGACTTGAGCGTCGGAGGGTTATTCCCGGGGCCAACCCCCCGGGACCTCTGACATGTTTCTTTGTGCAGGATATTTGGCGCTATTCCAGCTACAAACTTTTAATCCCAGTTAACAACTCTTCAAGTTAACTGACGGAGCTAATTTGAGGTCATCAAGACCCTTGGTGAAGATCCGGCTTCATCATAGAGGCCATCTCTTACTCGGACAGAGACTCGATCCCCCTGTATCGTTTCTCATGACGACCTTTTGGTCATCTCTGCGATCATCTCTACATCCAAGTGGTACAGGTAGCTGTGTGGATATCCTTTTTTTATGATGTCTTCAAGCAAATAATCAATATTCTGTTATAAGATTTTAAACATTAATAATCCGGAGGGCGGACCTTGGAGCAATTGGTAAGTTTGCTGTTTTGTGATCTTCAGATCACGGTTCGAGCCGCGAAAACAGCCTCTTGCACAAAGTATAGGAGTAAGGCTGCGTACATCAGATCGCAAAGCGTTCCAGCCCCTATCCGGACCCTGCACAAACACGGAAGCATAGTGCATTGAAAACGCTCTTTAAACATTAATACTCCGCTGTTGGGTTTCACTAGATACATGATAAAACCTAAGGGAACCATGAATTGCCCCTCATCTTGGTAAGTCATCTTCATCAGAGAATGATTTGGACAAACTTATTGAGGTATAAGCTCCATATGTATATAATATGATAATAGAAAGACCAACTGAGAACAACTTGAGAGCTGCGTTTTCTCCTTATCATCTTTCAACAGAAAATGGAATTGGAGAGTTAAGAGGTGATCAAGATGTCGATCGACATTGCTATTATACATCGACCGAAATGGAAACCTATGGATCCCTAAATATTGTCAAAGAAGAAGAAGATGTAAAACACAATGAGAGAAAGGTAGAATAACTAGCATGATGGCTGGCGTTGTGATCCATGTCATTGGCAGCAGAAATCGTAGGATGAAGCAAAGAACCAACGATTGAGATGTTTAGTTGATGACATCAGTTGAAAGAAACGCAGGGGAAGATGGGTGGCACAGTCATCTCGCGATTTACGGAAGAAACTAGCTGACAAAAATATTCCTTGGTGACAAAAATATTCCTTGCAGTTGTATAGTTGTAGCGGTAATTGGAGGGGCTTTCTTGTAAATTTGCTAGTTAGTTGTCTTCTTTAAGAACGCACCCAGCTTCTGCTGAAGCAGTTGGCCTGTTACAAAATTCTTCTGTAATCATTTTTGTTTCCAGAGCAATATTGATTATTCTCTCTTTCATTCTTTCTCTTGTGCATCAAAGTTCATCAATCTTCTACGATTTTCTGTTGATTGTTGTGTATGATTCGTGATTAATACGCAAATTTCACATAGTATCAAAGCGTGTGTATAGATGAATTTTGGCACATTCATGGTGTTGAATAATTTTTCTTCCAATGATTCCCCTTCTTCATCAAATAATCCTCATCATGCGAATGTTATCACGGATCCAACGGAAGATCCGTTCTATGTGCATCCTAGTGATAGTCTTTCTTTAATTTTGGTACAACTACTTCTTGATGGAAACAATTATCATAGTTGGAGTAGATCAATGAGACGTGCCTTAGAGTCCAAAAACAAATTAAGTTTTGTTAATGGAATGCATCAGAGGCCAGCAGAAGCAACGCGCAGGTATAATGTTTGGATTAAAGCTAATAATATGGTGGCATCTTGGCTGGTAAATTCTTTAACCCCTACAATTGCTCAAAGTGTTATTTGGTTGGACAATGCAGTGGAAATTTGGAATGATTTGTTGTTTAGATATGGTAATGTTGATTCATTTAGGCTCTCTGATTTACAAGAGTCGTTTTACGCTATAAACAAGAAAATAGTACAGTGACAGAGTATTATACGAAGCTAAAGGGAATATGGGAAGAATTATCTGTATTAAGCTCAATTCCTAACTGCGAATGTGGTAGATGTACTTGTAATTTGAATGCCAAGATTAACAAATTTGTTGAAGATGATTGTGTAATCAAGTTCTTAAAAGGACTTAACGATGATTTCGAAGCAGTTAAATCACAGATCTTACTGTCAACACCGCTACCTGACCTTAAAACTGCTTTTGTGATGGCAAATAAGTTGGAGAGAAAGATGATGTATGCATCTAATCAGAGTCAGTTTCTGAATAATCCATCCAGAGTAATGAATGTAAATTTCGGTAATCAAGAAAGATCTAATGCGTATAATCCCAAGTCTTATAATAATGTGCATGGTTCAAATGGACTATTTCCAAAACCTGCTGGAAGAGTTTTTGGAAGAGAGAATGCAAAGTTTAATCAGAATACGTCTAGGACACCCTTCTATACATACTGCAACATGGCTGGACACACTGTTGATAGGTGTTACAAGAAGCATGGTTATCCCCCAGGGTTCAAACCAAAAGGTCAAGTAAATCGTGTATGTGGTGATGAGAGGTCACGGTCAGGGAGTGACACAATGAACCAAGGGGAATATGATGGATTTGAATGTTGTGAAGAGAATCAGGAAGGATCTGTGATGCTACCATCATTAACAGTAGAGCAGTATTCACAACTGCTTCATATGTTGCATGAGCACCAGGACAAAGGAGGTAGAGATGTTGTTGAGTCCAATGGTAGTGCAACCAACCACCATTCAGTCTTGTCAGCACAACAGGCTAATGACTTTGGTAAGGGTGCAAGTAATGTATTGTGGAACAATTTAAATATATGGATATTGGACTCTGAAGCCATTGATTATGTGTGTCATGACTTAAGCCTTTTTTATTCCTATCATACTGTTGATTCCCTGTCTGTAAAATTACCAGATAAATCCCTTGTAAAAGTGTCTCATATTAGAACAGTACAAGTTAATCCAAACCTTATCCTCACAGATGTCTTCCACGTTCTATCATTTGCATTCAACCTACTGTCCTTAAGTAAGCTAACCAAACACAGATTCATTCCACCATAATGTTTGCTGTATTCAGGATCTAAGGGCCAGGAAGATGATTGGTTCAGTTGAGGAGAACCATGGACTTTATCATCTTCATGGAACTGCTAAGGTCATTCCACAATCAAAAAAATTCCTCCAATAAGACAATGGGACTTGGCTATGGCATGCCAGATTGGGGCATGCGTCTCCTGCCAGGCTAAAGGAGGTACACAAGATGGATCCAACGGTTATTATAGAGCCTGATGAGATAAATAAATGTATGGTGTGCCCACTAGCTAAACAAAAGAGCATCACATTTCCTGTTTCCCATTCACTTTCTTCAGTCCCCTTTTCCCTCATACATATAGACATTTGGGGACCATATAAGTTTCCCACAATGTATAGACAACAGTATTTTCTTACCATTGTTGATGACTACAGCAGGTTCTGTTGGGTATACCTGATGAAATGTAAATCTGAAACAAGATGCATTGTACAAAGCTTTTGTGAATATGCAATAGTCCAGTTTGATCACAATGTTAAAGTTATTAGAACTGATAATGGTCAAGAATTCAATATGAATCAAATCTATGCTTCTAAAGGAATTGTACACCAGACAAGTTGTGTGTACACCCCAAAACAAAATGGTATTGTAGAAAGGAAGCGTCAACATATACTTTCAATGGCCAGGGCTCTTAGATTTCAATCACAAGTGCCTTCAATGTATTGGGGTTTTTGCTCAACATGCTGTATACCTTATAAACTTGATACCTACACCCCTGTTGAATAACCAAACTCCTTACCAATTACTGTACAACAAGCCACCTTCTTATTCTCACCTCAAAGTCTTCGGTTGTCTAGCCTTTGGAACCAATACACAAACGATCAAGGACAAGTTTGCCCTAAGATCCAGGAAGAGCATTTTTCTAGGACTATCACATACCACCAAAGGCTATGTATTACAAGACCTTAATACAAAAGATGTATATGTCTGTCGAGATGTTACTTTTCAGGAGACTATCTTTCCTTATGCTACCAACTCCAGTCATGATGAGATATCCTTACCTGCCTTACCACACGCAGAACCATACTCACCAACATCTGATGACTCACCATGCTATCTTCAAGCCTCACACCCAACATCTGATGTTAATCCACCTCCTACATCACCCAAGCTTGCTTCACCACCAGTACTAGCATATGATCTTAATCTTAGTCCTCCGATTTCTGCTTCTATCACTGAGACCAATCCTCCAATCTCTCCCACAAAAATATCAACACATTCTCCATTACCTCATGGTCAGTTAGTAATTGAACTGCCTCCTATTGACCATTCCGATAATACTAATCAGAGACATGAACGTATTAAACGTGTTCCTAACTATTTGCAGGATTACTATTGCAATCAGTTTTCAAAATCCTCTCAGCCAACTGGTTATACATCCCCTTATCCTTTATATAAGTATTTTACATTTGCATCTTTGGCTCCATAATACAGAGCATATATCTTAAATTTTGAGCACACATACAGAGCATCAATCTTATCTAGAGGCATCTAGTTTTTTCTGTATGGCAGGAGGCAATGGGAGCATAGTTAGCAGCACTGGAGGCTAACAAAACATGGTCTGTAGTGCCTTTATCCCTAGGAAAAATCTCCATTGGCTGTAGATAGGTTTATAAGACCAAACTAAAGTCTGATGGAACAGTGGAGAGACATAAGGCCAGATTGGTTGCTAAAGGATACAATTAGCAGTTTGGAGTTGACTATCAGGACACATTCTCCCCCGTTGCAAAGATGACTACAGTAAGAGGGGTACTTGCCCTTGCAGCACAACACCACTGGCCTATACATCAGATGGACGTTAGCAACGCATTCCTACATGGTGATTTGCATGAAGACATATACATGAAACCTCCTCCTGGAATGGTACTCTCAGATCCAAGTATGGTGTGCAAGTTAGAGAAGTCATTATATGGACTAAATCAAGCTAGCAGAGAATGGAACGCTACCTTGACTCAATTTTTGAGATCTCAGGGACTTCTTCAATCCAAAGCAGACTATACCCTCTTCACTAAATCAGTAGGCCCTGTCTTAATTGTTTTGCTGGTGTACATTGACGATATAATAGTGACTTGCTCTTCAGAGGCATACATATCTCACATTAAACAAGCTCTGAACAGTAGGTTTCAAATCAAAGATCTGGAGAATCTTAAATACTTCCTTGGCATTGAGGTAGCCAAGGCAAGGGGGAGTTCATATCAATCAAAGAAAATACACACTTGAGCTGTTGGAACATGCCGGTTTCATGGATTCTAAGCCAGCAAAGAGCCCCATGGAAAGAAGTCTGAGACTTACGCATAATGATTCACCATTGATAAAGGATACTTCACAATACAGAAGACTAATAGGGAAGCTGCTCTACCTCACTATTTCTAGGCCCGACATATCATTCCCGGTGCAACAACTTAGTCAATTCTTGGACTGCCCTACTGAAACCCATCTTAAGGCTACACACAGAGTCCTAAGATACATTAAAGGAACCATAGGACGAGGTCTACTATTTCCCAGAACTGGAGGTTAGGAGATGAAACCGTTTGTAGACGCAGATTGGGGAGGCTGCAATGAAACAAGAAGATCCATCACAGGCTATTGCATGTTCTTGGGAGAGGCTTTGATTTCTTGGAAATCAAAGAAACAAATTACGGTATCCAGATCTTCAGCAGAGGCGGAGTATAGAGCAATGACACTAGTCACATGTGAAGTTCAATGGCTCACTTATCTATTAAAGGACTTGGAAGTTCATGTTAGCAAACCAGTTGAGGTGTTCTGTAACTGGAAAGGTGCTATATACAAAGCTGAAAATCCAGTATTCCATGAAAAGACCAAACATATAGAAATTGATTGTCATGTGGTGAGGGATAAGTTGCAAGAAAGTGTGATCAAGTTAATGCCAATAAGGACTGAGTTGAAATTGGCCGATATGTTTACTAAGCCTCTTGATTCTAGAAGGTTGAATTCTCTGTCTGCAACATTAGGGACTTATAACATTTATTCCAAGCTAAGCTTGAGCGGGGTGTCAAAGAAGAAGAAGAAGATGTTAAACACAATGAGAGAAAGGTAGAATGACTAGCATGATGGCTGGCAGTTTTGATCCATGTCATTAGCAGCAGACATCGTAGGATGAAGCAAAGAATCAACGATTGAGATGTTTAGTTGATGACATCAGTTGGAAGAAACGCAGGGGAAGATGGGTGGCACAGTGATCCCGCAATTTACGGAAGAAGCCAGCTGAAGCGCAAGTGAGGAAGAAAGCAAGGAAAGCAGGAAACATTTAAATGTGGAGAAATGACAAAAATATTCCTTGCAGTTGTATAGTTGTAGCGGTAATTGGAGGGGCTTTCTTGTAAATTTGCTAGTTAGTTGTCTTCTTTAAGAACGCACCTAGCTTCTGCTGAAGCAGTTGGCCTGTTACAAAATTCTTCTGTAACCGTTTTTGTTTCCAGAGCAATATTGATTATTCTCTCTTTCATTCTTTCTCTTGTGCATCAAAGTTCATCAATCTTCTACGATTTTCTGTTGATTGTTGTGTATGATTCGTGATTAATACGCAAATTTCACAAATATCATGACCATTTATATGTAAGGCCAAAATGAAATAGCGCAAGTATGGAAATAACATTCGGTCATTATCATTTAGTCATTGCCTTTAAAATGGAAGCATGTTAAAGAGATGAACTCGTTGGGAAATAGAATGTTCTAGCCTATGTCTATCTAAACGCTTGATTGTTTAAATTGATGGAATATCACGTGATTTGTATTTATAGGCTAGGGTAAATACCTCTTTCTATATTTAACCTATAATTAATTTCTTTCCGTCAAGGAATTATACTGATTTTCAATCAATCAGAATAAAATCTTATCATTAATAAAGTAAATAATTGCAATATATATAACCAATAAAACGTACGGATACGTTTTCCCATGTGATCAATATTAGTAATTTATAAATAAATTACGAGATTCTTGCATTCTTCCACTTGAATCACATGTCAAATGCTAGACAACACAGTATCATTGACAAAAAATATGAACATAATATAGCCATAAGTGACAAAAAAATATAGCCATAATTTATCAGCCATGACATTTTATATCATCTCCTCAGCGCTTGGTTATGAAAAGGAACCTCATCCCTACAATCAAGTCCTGGGCATAATTGGTTGAGGAACGAGTAAGAACCCACTCAAAAGGAGAATTGTTTGATGTGTAATCGAGGGAAACACATGGGATTTTTTTGAGATAAAACTTTACCGTAAGTGTAAAATGTCATGCTTTGACACGATGATTTTTGCCGCTTTTGTTTCAAAAAGTGTTTTTATGAAAGATGAAAATCAAATCGTTCAATAGTTTTCTAAGCATGTAGCTTAGGATTTGGTGTCTATAAGATACACGAGTCTAAATCCGTTTTGATACAAGGAGCTGACGACATGACACAAACATATACACTGCATGTATCAAGTTTCAAACCGACATACTTAAATGCAATTTATCATATGAGTACTAACTTTAACTTCTTGTTTTGACGACATCGGTTCTTTTTGGGACGTGGGAAGAAAAACTCTATTCGAGTCTCTCATCTTAAACTAATATTTTATGAAACTCTCAATAATTAGATATAAAGTGTTTTTGTTTGTAATGATTTCTCAATATCTTCATCAATGCTACCGTGGCTATGACTCCCTAAAGCTTCTCCTTTACCTTTTTTTTTAACCAACATTCTTTACTTTGCAGACAAAAAAGTGAAACATCCCATTTTTTGCCACTTCTTTTATTATTAACGTGGTGTCTTGTTTGAACGTGAAACCAGTTTTTGCTGGTGGAAATTATCAGCAACAGCTTTGGTCAATGAGAGTGACAACATAAGAAAGAGCAATTAAATTCTTAGTGCCTAAAGACCTTACCCTGATCTTGAGTGAGAACAATTAAATTCTAATTAAATTGTACTTTTACTTAATCCTAGCACAAGTATACATCGAACAGTCTTGTATCCACGCATGCGCTTTTTTTTCTTTTTTTTTCTTTTTTTTTTTTTTGCCTTTTTAGCTTTAGCTGTGTCCTTTTGAGCATTATCTAAAGTAACGACAAACAATCCTGATTGAAAAATTACTTTTTGTACGTCCAGCACAAGCTTGTAGTTTCATATTGGAGTGCCTCGGAAAAGAGAAACTAACCAGGAAAGAAGATCAAAGCAGCTAAAGGGGAAAAAGCAGAAGTACAATGGTTACCCAAAAAATTCTTATAATAGAGATAAAAAGATTGAACTGAAACACATATATATTTATATATGTTGTGTTAGGAAAGTGATGGAAAACAAGCAAGAAGATACTCAAACAAAAGCCGAAACGAGTTTCGTGATCACTCCGTCCTTAAAGCAATTCAGTATCTACCAATGAGCAAGGTAGACAATGAGACTAATGCTTCCCAAGATATAACGGCTTTCTCCTTTTTCCTTTGCTCTAGGAGAAGGAGATTGAACTTGATGTTGAAGAGGTTGATAAGAAGATTGTAGAGTAGGAAAAAAGAATGCTGAGAACTTCTTAGTTTTGCAAGATTCTTGATGTGTATATTGAAGATACCAAGGTCTAATATATATAGACCTTGGGGTAGGTTAAATACTACTTTGAAACTTGTCTCAGCCTGGTTTCAACCTCCAATGGCCGTTGTTTACCGTTCATAAGTGAAGAGAGATGATCATTAGACCAAAAACTGCAATTCAAAGTGAAAAGTTCTGTCTGTTGGCACATCGATCGGTCACATCGATCGATCGATGTCACTTCGATCGATCGATGTGATCGATCGATGTCACTTCGATCAATCGATGTGATCGATCGAAGTCAGACAGAAAGGTTCAATTTTCATTCTGCCTTACATCGATCGATCACATCGATCGATCGATGTCACATAGATCGATCGATGTGATCGATCTATGTTGGACAGAATGCTTCCGGATTTTGTAACACAACCCATCGATCAATCGATGTGTACATCGATCAATCGATGTGTACATCGATCGATCGATGTCTCTTACATAGATCGATCGAAGTCCTCCAGAACACTCAACTTTATTCTAGCTTTCACTTGGTTTGATCCAGTCGAAACATGGAACGATCCAAGTGACCTATTTCAAGTTTAAAGTGTTTTAAACATCACATCAATCTCCCAAACAACCTCATATATTTTCTATATAAGTTTGGAACACACGGTAAAGTACTTTAACGTACTTTTCCAACAATCCCACACACGATCCAAACTTATATCAAAATAACTTCAGAACGTCAAACAACTAACCTATCCAATCAATCGAAGATAATGACATATAACAGATACAATGACTTATGGTATTGAGTCGCCAGTAGTACAACTTGAGTTATATAAACGGAAGTAAGATGAACTTCGTCTTGAATCTTACTCTACTATTGTTTATATGAACAACAAGAAGACATATCATTATCTACTTCCTCAAGTTCGCAGTTTTGATGCGATATTGGCCTTGCACCTATCTCGGGTTTCATAAGCTCTCTAGAGAGTTTTCCAGGCTCTCACAGAAAGCAGCACCACTTCCAAACTTATATAGGTGAAATTCATCAAGTGTGCACTGTTCACACCACCAAACGATATGGCTATGAATTTTTCATTAAAAGATTCTTAAGATCTCACCCTTAAGTCATTACAGTGAGCATTATCAACAACAACACCATAGGGAGGAACACTTAGATAGTACAACATAGAATTCTTTTATGACTTGTTCTTACCATATTGAACCCCGTTTGTAGGATCTCTACTAATAGTGGGTTGGGTTCCCGTCATGAAGATTTCTTTACAGATGGAATAAGTCACATCCCCCTCGATGTTTCGTAGACTAACTTTTTATTTAGTCCTTTCGTTAAGGGGTCAGCAAGGTTAAACTTAGTTCTTACATATTCCAAGTTAACCACCCCAGAACTAATCAAGTCACGCACGATGTTGTGCCTCAAACGGATTTTGTTCCTTGTACGTGCGATTGTAGCCAGTGAATCACAATGAATAGATACAGAAGGCATAGATTTAGACCATAAAGGAATATGAACAAGTAAATTCCTTAACCACTCAGCTTCTGTATTTGCTAACTCTAAAGCAATAAATTCAGATTTCATAGTAGATTTAGCACTACATGTTTGTTTACATGACTTCCATGAGATAGCTTCACCACCCAATGTAAATACATATCCACTAGTGGAGTTTATCTCATCATTGTCAGTCACCCAATTGGCATCACAATAGCCTTCTAAAACAGTAGGAGATCCAGTAAACATGAGTCCTAAATTCATTGTTCCTTTAAGATATTTCAACAAACATCTTAATGCACACCAATGACTATCATTTGGATTATGAGTGTATCGTGCAAGTCTATTCACAGAATATGCAATGTCAGGTCTAGTGCAATTCATCAAATACATTATACTACCAATAATCCTAGCATATTCACATTGTGACACACTACCAAACTTATTTTTAGTTAATGTAACATGCGAATCATACAGTGTACTTACTGGTTTTACATCATAATGATTAAACTTTCTCAACATTTTCTCCACATAATGTTCTTGAAAAAGTAAATAACCCCCACAATTCTCCATAACTTAAGACCAAATATTAAGTCCGCCTTCCCCATGTCTTTCATATCAAAAATAGAAGACAAAAATGATTTTGTATCATTAACAACACTTATATTGGTTCCAAATATTAACTTATCATCAACATAAAGGCAAATAATGACACCATCACAATCATTAAATTTACTATACACACAACGGTCATTTTCATTTACTATACAACCATTAGACACTAATGCGTTATCAAACTTCTCGTGCCATTGTTTACGTGCTTGCTTAAGACCATATAAGGACTTTTTAAGCCTACACACTTTGTGCTCTTGACCTTTAACTATCATACCTTCCGGTTGTTTCATATAAATCTCCTCTTCTAAGTCTTCATTTACAAATGATGTTTTCACATCTATTTGGTGAATAACAAGCTTGTGAATAGAGGCAAGTGCTACTAAGACTCTAATAGTAGTGATCCTAGCAACCGGTGAGTAAGTGTCAAAGAAGTCTATACCTTCTTGTTGAGTGAATCCTTTTGCGACATGTCTAGCCTTAAACTTATCAGTTCCATCCGCCTTTAGTTTATTCCTAAAGACCCACTTACAACTGATAGGTTTACATCCTCCAGGCAAGCCTACCAACTTCCAAGTGTTATTACTTAGTATAGACTCAAGCTCACTATCTATGGCTTCCTTCCAAAACTTAGAATCTATTGATCTAATTGCATCTCCATACGTTTTGGGATCATCCTCTAATATAAAAGCTGTTATGAAGTCACTTCCAAATTGACTTTTCCATTCTTGGCCTCTTACTTCTTCTAGGAACATCAACTTCTTGTTCAACTAAGATTTTACTTGACTCACATATCTCAAATTTAGAGACAACATCGGATTGCCTATTGAATATATGCTCAAAGAATTCAGCATCTTTAGACTCCAATACAGAACCATTATCTATAGCCATGAATCTATATGCTGCACTATTTTGAGCATACCCAATGAATACACAATCTCTTGTCTTAGATCCGATTTTACTCTTCTTGAAATCAGGAATGCCAACTTTGGCTAGACACCCCACACTTTCAAATAATTCAAGTTGTGAGCATAGCCTTTCCACAACTTATAAGGAGTCTTATCTAACTTCTTATGAGGAAATCTGTTCAATATATGACATGCAGTTAAGATCGCCTCACCCCACATATTATCAGGCAACCCTAAGCTTACTAACATCGCATTCATCATGTTCTTCAACATCCTATTCTTCCTTTCGGCTACTCCGTTAGACTGAGGCAAATATGGAGGTGTAACTTCATGAACAATGTCATTCTCTTCACAAAACTTATGCAAAGAATCTGTACAGTATTCACCACCTCTATCAGTCCTAAGCATTTTGATCTTTAAGTCTAGTTGATTTTCAACCTCATTTTTATAACTTATGAATTTAGACTCGGTCTCATCCTTATGACTTAACAAATACACTTTCGCATATCTAGAGTAATCATCGATAAAAGTAACATAATACCTTTTACCACCTTTACTCATATGATTCTTAAAGTCACCTAAGTCACTGTGAATTACACCAAGTTTTTGTGAAACTCTATCAACTTTCTTAAATGGTTTCTTATGATGTTTTTGCTTCAACACAATGTTCATATTTGTTGAAGTTATCATCACCATAAGAAATCACATTCATGTTCTTGAGTTTCTTTATCACTCCTATATTTGCATGTCCTAGTCTAGCATGCCACATATCAAGAGACTCAGCAATATAAACGAAACTAGATGCATCTTTATTATTGGAAATACATGTAGTATCAAGTACAAGTAGCCTTTCATTACAAAATCACTTACCAATAAACTCTCTATTTCTAGACAAAAAAAATTTTATCGGATTCTAAAACAAGTTTGATATTGGCCTTGTTCAGTAACACTCCGGAGATCAAGTTCCTATGCATGGCAGGAACGTGCAACACATTGCTCAATTCAGTTTCTTCCCAGAAGTCAACTTGAGAAGCACCTTACCCTTTCCGAGGACTTGGATACTATGTGCATCTCCCAAGAAAACTTGCTCATCACTGCATATTTCCTTGTATTCAAAAAATAGGTCTTTACTGGTAGCAATATGTCTAGTAGCACCCATGTCTACCACCCATTCTGTAGTGCCACCAACAAGGTTTACCTCTGTTAAGATGACTGCTGCAATGACGTCGTCTCCTGCTCCTTTGGCCTCCACTAGATTCGCCTGGTTGCTCGGCTGGCCCTTTCGCTTCCTGCAGTTGACTGCTCGGTCTCCTGGCTTCCCGCACACCCAGCAAACTCCCTTCATCTTGTTCTGGGCCTGCATAGCAACCTTCTTACCTTTTGGTCCACCGTTGTAGCCGCCATTATTGTTGTGGAACTTGGGCTTCTTCGCTGCGTGCTCCACAATATTGGCTTTGACGCCCTCTTCACGGTGAGACTCATCTTCTATTTGGTTGTTCTCTTCGATGCGTATGTGTTTGATTACGGCATCTAGAGACAACTTGGCGTCGTCATGCTTTCCTCACTTCTTGTATTTACTCCAAGAAGGAGGAAGTTTCTCCAACAACGCCGCCGCCTGGAACGTCTCGTCGATCTTGATTCCTTCATATTCCAGATTATCCACCAACTGCTAGAACTGATGGATTTGATCATTGATTGGTGAATGATCAACCATCTGAAACTTCAAGAATTCACTCACCACGTACTTGCGTTTGCCCACGTCTTCAGCACCATACTTATTTTCCAGTGCTGATCAAATCTCTTTTGCATACGTAAACTTGACATAAATGTCAAATAGAGAGTTGGCCAGGAAATGTAGTATATGGCCTCTGCAAGTAGTGTTGTCTGCGTCATATTTGCGTGCCTCTGTTTCGTCATCTGGTTTATCCATCTTGAGTACGTAAGAAACAGAGAGCATTTTCAAGAAGAACAGCACTTTTGCTACCCATCTCTTATAAAACTTGCCATCAAATGTCTCCATCTTGGACATATCCGGCAATGCTTGCTTGGATGTCATCCTAAATTGCTTTAAGATTGTTAGGAAAGTGATGGAAAACAAGCAAGAAGATAGTCAAACAAAAGCCGAGACGAGTTTCGTGATAACTCTGTCCTTAAAGCAATTTAGCTTCTAACAATGAGCAAGGTAGACAATGAGACTAATGCTTCCCAAGATATAACGGCTTTCTCCTT
The DNA here is from genome assembly GCA_036186865.1 of Eustoma russellianum. Lineage (NCBI taxonomy): Eukaryota > Viridiplantae > Streptophyta > Magnoliopsida > Gentianales > Gentianaceae > Eustoma > Eustoma russellianum. The sequence continues at coordinate 30,448,721 of AP025052.1, forward strand.
TTTTCTTTGCTCTAGGAGAAGGAGATTGAACTTACTGTTGAAGCGATTGATAAGAAGATTGTAGAGTAGGAAGAAAAAATGCTGAGAACTTCTTAGTTTTGCAAGATTCTTGATGTGTATGTTGAAGATACCAAGGTCTAATATATATAGACCTTGGGGTAGGTTAAAGACTATTTTGAAACTTGTCTCAGCCTAGTTTCAACCTCCAATGGTCGTTGTTTACCATTCATATGTGAAGGGAGATGATCCTTGGACCAAAAGCTGCAATTCAAAGTGAAAAGTTCTGTCCGTTGGCACATCGGTCGATCAATGTCACATAGATCGATAGATGTGATCATCGAAGTCAGACAGAAAGCTTAAACTTTCATTCTGCCTTACATTGATCGATCACATCGATCGATTGATGTCACATAGATCGATCTATGTTGGACAGAATGCTTCCGGATTTGCAACACAACCCATCGATTGATCCATGTCCCTTACATAGATCGATCAAAGTCCTCTAGAACACTCAACTTTATTCCAGCTTTCACTTGGTTTGATCCATTCGAAACATGGAACGATCCAAGTGACCTATTTCAAGTTTAAAGTGTTCTAAACATCACATCAATCTCCCAAACAACCTCATATATGTTCTATATAAGTTTGGGGCACACGGTAAAGTACTTTAACGTACTTTTCCAACATGTTGGTCAGTCCCTATCTCGTTACTAATTTGCTCTAAATCTCATTCGAAAAAAAAAAATGACAGTAGTATCTTATAACACAAAACGCAATTTGTAATTTTTGTAATTATTCGCCCGCTATTGTTTTTCACTCGACCAGTGTTTTTCCAACACCGGTTCGATATGTATCGGTATTGTGAGATTCCTTCTAACTTTTCTTAATAAAAAGTAAATCTTACAATATTAAACTTCGTGTGTGATTCATGTATTATATAAGATATGGTAAGTCTGGTTTTAGTTCATATACACCATTTTATGGCCTAAAACGATGTATATGATACCATAATATGGTGACCAATTTATTAACATATGGTGCAAAAAATTTCAACTAACGTAGGTCCATCTATATACCGTAATACTGTTTGTAGGCACCTTATTGTGGTGTACGTCATACTGTGAACACGGTATGCATCATATCACAAGGCTTAATAAAAAAAACTACTCATTCTAAATTATGAAAACAACACTAAATGAATATATACTAATATAGATAAGAAATTGAAGAACATAATGTATCTGAAGAACAAAATATGAATTTCAATGAATCAGTTTTTGTTTGATTCATCTTCCATTCATTCTCGCAGGGTTAACTCATGAATTCGTTGTCTAAATCGCTAGGTTTAAATCTTAGTGTCATGCTACATTCTCTCCGATTAGTCATTGGCCTTTATTTTAGACACCGCATAAGTCATTAGTCTCTTGCGCGTTCAAACATCTTTTAATCATACTCTTTCTTTCTAGCATTTTCTTTAGCTAAAAGTTATGGTTGTAGCCCAAGAACTGAATCTTAAAGTTGTGAAACTTCAAAAAGATACTCTAGTCAGGTCAGGATTATTTTAGCACCATATTCTCATATCTTGTTATCGAATCTTACGTTCTTACATCGAAAATCTTTATTCATCCTTTTAGAGGAACAAAAAATATTTGTTAAAAGTTTTCCATTACTTATGTTGAATAATATAAAGGTACTTTAAAAGGATTGGGGTATAAATGTCAGATGCGCAAAAATATGGGTTAGGATCACCTCACCGCAAGGGGGGTATGGTGACGCGTGACCGCGCGACACGTGGCAGCAAGGGGGATGGTGAGACTAGATGAGGGTCACCTTCATCTAGTCTCACCATCCCCCGTTGCTGTCACGTGTCGCGTGGTCACAAAAGGAGTGAGGAAAGTTGGGGTGAGAAGATCCCAACCCCAAAAATATACTTGAATGTTGAACCATTACACAAGTTGTATGTTCAAAGACATGTGCTTATGCATTAGTCAAAAGTAATATACGACTGTAAAAGTTATCGCTAGAATCTGGAAATGGTAGAAGACATGCAAACAATACCTCCATCTCAAAGGATAGAAAGTTTGCTTCCAGTGAGACCCCGGGCTCTATAAGTACCTGCATAAATGACACAATAATAGGAATATAGTGTGCTAGTGTGTTAGTGAAGGAATTTAGTGAATACAAATAGAATGATTCCGATATTAGAGTATCCATAACCATATATATGTACATATAACGAAAGGCCAAGACAAAACAAAAAGCACAAAGTCAACCTAAAGTGTATAGCGTATCTAAGCCCCTAAGTATACTCTAAGGTGTCCCTATATCCTTCCTAAATCTCATTAACATTAATCATCTGTCTCCATAAACTCCTATCCATGATCATGTTCTTAGAAAGGTACAAATCTAGTAGCTCATGTCTAATCTGTTCATCTCAAGTCAGTATTATTGTCACCAACAACATAATACAATATTATTTTCATCATAATATATTATCTGAATATACTTTTCTTTCGATGCAATTTATAATATGAATATTTTTTTTCTGCAAACCTTCCAACCGCTTTCGAGTTTGTTTCTTCGACCAAAGGTCATTCCTTGGCCTTGAGGGCTCACATTGCTCCAGTCTCAATGAACATTGTGGATGATGCAAATGAGAAGTTCAGCGGTCTTCTAGGTTAGAGACTTACGCAGTGACCCACATAAAGTGTACCCCGCAAATTAGGTTTTTGGCCTAGTAGCAGTGGAATACTCACACTGTGTGTTTTCATAGAATCGAATTCTTGACCTTTTAGAATAAATCACCATCCGAATATCAACCGAGTTATTCTTTAAAAGCTTTCGAATTTGTTTCTTACATATAAGTTTATTGAGCTTAAGACAGTGGAGCCTGAAGCCAAAGATTTGGCCATGTGCGTCCAAATATGCTAACTCTCGTGGCAAACGGGCAAACATGTTACCTAAGGACCTCATAAACAATGGCATTGTCAGAGATCTTGATGAGACAAGAGCAATTTATGTCACCTAGTATATGGATGAGATTAACTCATCCATTTTCTTTCACCTCATGGGTCACCGTGCGATACTTGGAAGTAGGAGTGGGTGGTGAGGTTAGATGAGGATGACCTGCATCTAGCTTCACCACTCATCCATGCTGCCACGTGTCGCACGATGACGTATGTGGTAAGAGATTTGGAGTGAGAAGATTCTAACACCAACTATACGTGTAAATGTTTCAACAGACAATGCATGGAAAGAAGACTACAAACACGTGTCCCCATCTTGGGAAGCGGTCCTGCATAGATGGTCGTGCCATGGGGGTTTGAAGTAGGGGTGTGGTAGGTTTTGTCGTTGGAATTGGATTACACCATAAATGCAGTAGATACAGACACTGCAAAAATACTGTATATATGCATGTAAGACTACAACACAGGTTGGCTGATTGAATGGATTTGCCTAACTAAATGGGTCAGATGCAGCATCCTGTACCCATGTGCCATCGTTGTGGGGAACAATCGGGGAGGGTTTTATGTGTCAAGAGACATTGGTGGGATCCCATTTTTGCAACTTTCTTTTGTAAGGTTAAAAGACATTGATGACAGTACACAAGAGACTGAATAATTGGCGCTACTTTTGTAGATTGAAAGTTTGAGAAATAGCGTTTTTAGGATATAGCTCAATTGCTATTTGGTTTGTGAATTGTTCCAAAAGATATAAGGTTTGTGTTAAGGAATAAGTCGTGCCTCAACCAACAACCGTGCCGTGCCTTCCTCTCTCCAGCAACCGTGGCTTCCTCCCTCCAGGCGGTTGCACCAACCTCAACCTCAATATTGTTGCTATCTTGTTGTTATTTGTTGTAACAAAATAGTTTTTGAGTTGTACAAAACTTCTAGTTGTAAACCCTAGAAACTCTATATAGAGGTGAATACCGTGTATATGCAAGTGTGTGAATGAAATACAATTTTGCTCAATACTTCTTATATGGTATCAGAGCCATAACGACTCCAACGAGCTTTGTTAAACATCCGGTTCATCATTATTTCGGTATGGCAGAAAATTCGGCCACCAAGCATGGCTCTCTTGATGGAGTCATTGCCATTAATGTAGCCGCACAATTACCTCTCAAACTAAACAAGAACAACTTTCCTTCATGGAAAGCTCAGATCGATGCCTTACTCTATGGGTATGATCTCATGGGGTTCCTAGATGAAAGCAAACCTTGCCCGCCGCAACACACCTGCGACAAGGACGGTGCTACTCAGCCCAACCCGGATTACGCTATCTGGGTTCGGCAGGACAAGATAGTTTCAGAAAACGTGGTTCCATTAATTGCCACGGCTTCCACCTTGCGTGATGCTTGGACAAAGCTTCACGGGTTGTATGCAAATAAGTCTCGTTCCCACATAATGAATCTCAATGAGAAACTCACCAATCTCATGTGTGACACTCAGTCGGTTGCTGACTATCTTCAAATTATTAAAGGTATTGCGGACGAGTTAGCTCTTGTTGACACTCATCTCAGTGATGATGATCTTACTATCTTTGCACTCAATGGGCTCGGTAGCAACTTTCGGAAAATTGCTGCTGCTATTCGAGCTCGTGATACTCCAATAACCTTTGAAGAGCTTCATGATAAACTCGTTGAGCATGAAGGCGTTCCTTAAGCGTGAAGAAACTCGAAATGAGTCTTCTATTACTGTTCATACCACTCAGATGAAAACTACACGCAATGGAAATCCGAACTCCTTCCAAGGCGTACCCCGACATTGCAATAATCGATATTTCTCTGGGAAGCAATCCTCTAATCCCAGCATGTAGCAGTCGGTATTCTTCCATGGGGGTTCGGCCGTGTCTAATACCAGGAACCCACGTCACTCTTCCCAGTCTGAGGTGACGTGTCAGTTCTGTCAAAAGCGTGGCCACACGGCGAGGCATTGTTATTCCTTTAAGCGGTTCTTACAGCAAGTGCAGCAACCCGAAGTCTATCTCACCACACCAAGTTCAAAGCACAACTGGATTCTAGATTCTGGAGCATCCCATCATGTGACTAACGATCTAAACACACTTTCCCATCACCAAACCTATGAGGGCCCTGACGATGTTCTTCTAGGAGATGGCACTGGCCTTACCATCTCTAATACCGGTTCTTCTATCATACCATCTCCTTCCAAGTCCTTTATTTTATCTGATGTTCTGCATGTTCCTTTCTTACATAAAAATTTGATCTCTGTCGCTAAATTTTGTCAGCATATATAATGCATCTATTGAATTCTTTCCATTTTCGTTTGTTGTGAAGGATCTCAAAACGGAGGCGCATCTTGCTCGCGGGCGGACCAAGGGTGACCTCTATAAATGGGAAGCGTCAGTTCCTGCGGCCACTTTGGACCCGGACTGCGCAATGCAGCAGCTGCACAATCACATCAGCACTAAGTCCCTCGTTTCCACCTAACATCATCGCCTTGGCCATCTGTCATCCCGTGTTTTGCAGTTTCTACGTCACAACAATAATTTAGTTGTGTCCTGTGGTGCTTCGATTAATAATTTCTTTTGTGAGTCATGTGTTAGTAATAAAAGCCATAAGCTGCCCTTTCATAGTTCTTTAGTAGAAAGTCGTGGGCCGCTTGACTTAGTGTATTCAGACGTGTGGGGTCCTTTACCTGTTGAATCAATTGATGATTTTTACTATTACATTCTTTTCATTGATTATTATACTAAATATGTCTGGCTATTTCCCATGTCTCGCAAAACTGATGTGTCTATGATTTTTCCTAAGTACAAAAGAATGGTTGAGAAGTTTTTCCATCGTTCGCTTGTTACCCTCTACACTGAAGGGGGTACTGAGTACAAGAGTCTCAAAGCATTTTTTGAGTCTGAAGGTGTTCAACGTCGTGTCTCCCCGCCATACGCTCCTGAACATGTTGGTTCTGCTGAAAGAAAACATCATGTTGTTGAGACTCGGTTAGCTCTCCTTCACTATTCCTCCTTACCAGCAAAGTTTTGGTCTTATGCATTTCTTACCGCGGTTTATCTTATCAATCGTATGCCGACACAACTTCTCCAAAACAAAACCCCCTATGAGTCTTTGTTTTCCAAACCTCCCAACTATCACACATTACGTGCCTTTGGATGTCTCTGCTTCCCCTGGCTACGTCCGTACTCTGAACATAAGCTTGCCCCCCATTCCAAGCCGTGTGTGTTCGTAGGCTACTACAATACGCACCATGCATATAAGTGTCTTGACATCTCCTCCAATAGACTCTATCTTTCTCGGCATGTGCAGCTCGTTGAGCACCAGTTTCCATTTGTCTCTACATCACCTTCTGTTGAGACTCCTGCAGCTTCTTCCTCCTGGGTTGCGTGTTCCCCTGCGCTCACTGCCCTTCAACCACCGGTGGAGCTTGTTCCTGCGGCACCCTTGGCTGAGCTGCTACCCGTTCCGCCCGGAGCAAGTCCTGTGACTCCCAGGTTTGTTTCTCTGTCTCACCCCGCCCCAGCTCCAGCTTCGCACCCCTCACCCCACCCCACATTGTCTCCCCCCGCCCCAGCTACAGATTCGAACCCCTCACCCCGCCCCACATTGTCTCCCTCCGAGCCGTTGGCTAGGCCCCCTCCCCTTCAGCATGGTCATCCTATTGTCACTCGTGCTCGCAACCAAGTGTTCCGCCCCAAGACCTTTCCTGATTATGTCACCTTGAATCACACCACCAAGCATCCTCTTCCTCCCGCCCTTGAACCCACTACCGTTAAGCAAGCCCTTCGTGATCCTAAGTGGTGTGCTGCGCTGGATGACGAGCTTGCTGTCCTTGCTCGTAACGACATATGGGTTCTTGTTCCTCCCCCACACGGTCACAACATTGTTGGGTGTAAGTGGGACTTTCGCCTTAAGTGTCATCCTGATGGCTCCATTGCTCGTTACAAGGTTCGGTTAGTTGCTAAGGGGTTTCATCAACGCCTGGTATCGATTATCACGACACTTTCTGTCTGGTTGTTAAACCCACGACTGTGTGTGTGGTACTTTCCATTGCCCTTTGTCATGGTTGGTCCATTTCTCATCTTGATGTTAACAATGCTTTTCTTAATGGCCACTTAACAGAAGATGTCTACATGGCTCAACCATCAGGCTTTATTGACCCGTCCAAACCTACTCATGTGTGTCACCTTAAGAGCGTGCTCTACGGGCTCAAGCAAGCCCCTCGAGCTTGGTACACCGAGTTGAAATGTTTTATTTTACAATATGGGTTCTGCAATTCTCAGTCTGATACATCTCTCTTTATCTATCATTGCGGCAGTACCATTATATATTTTCTTGTATATGTTGATGATCTGCTTGTCACAAGCAATTGCTCTACCTCCATCCGAAAGGTTGTGGATTCACTAAGCACTCGGTTCTGTCTTAAGGAATTGGGACCACTGAATTATTTCCTTGGCATTGAGGTGGTGTTCACCCCCGCAGGTCTTTATCTTTCTCAACACAAGTATATTCGTGATCTTCTTGAAAAATTTCATTTCGCAGGCATTAAGGACGCTACCACGCCTTTGTCTGCCACCGGCCGCTTAACACTTCAAGATGGCGCGCCACCTGTGGATCCCTCACAATATCGAAGCCTTATTGGGGGTCTTCAATATCTTCAGCTCATGCGGCCAGATATCGCTTTTGCAGTCAACAAACTAGCTCAGTTTATGCATGCTCCAACACAAACACACTGGACCGCCGCCAAACGACTTTTTCGTTATCTCAAGCATACTATTCATCACGGGCTTTTGCTGCGTCGCCATCAACCATTTACTCTTCGGGCATTTTATGATGCTGACTAGGCAGGTGATCATGATTCTTATCGTTCTACTACCGCTTTTGTTCTTTTTCTTGGCGGCAACCCCATATCTTGGTGTTCCAAAAAGCAACACACTATTGCTAGGTCGTCCACTGAAACTGAGTATCACGCAGTTGCTTTTGCCGCTGCTGATGTCACTTGGGTCACAAATCTATTATCTGAACTCGGTGTTCCTCTCTCTCAACCTCCGACTATTTACTGTGACAATTTAAGCGCCACCTATTTATCTGTTAATCCAGTTTTTCATAGTCGCATGAAACACCTTGCTCTTGACTATCACTTCGTGCGTGAAAAGGTGGCTAGTGGAGCCCTCTCGGTCACCCATGTCTCCACAACAAATCAACTTGCGGACGCCCTCACAAAACCTCTTCCGAAGGCTCGCTTTGAACTTCTACGATCCAAGATTGGCATTTCCGACGGAACCACCATCTTGCGGGGGCATGTTAAGGAATAGGTCGTGCCTCAACCAACAACCGTGCCCGTGCCTTCCTCTCTCCAGCAACCTTGGATTCCTCCCTCCAGGCGGTTGCACCAACCTCAACAACATCTATCCTCATTCTAATCACAACCAACAAGTCTAGCTAGACTAACTAATATTGTTGCTATCTTGTTGTTATTTGTTGTAACAAAATAGTTTTTGAGTCGTACAAAACTTCTAGTTGTAAACCCTAGAAACTCTATATAGAGGTGAATACCATGTATATGCAAGTGTGTGAATGAAATACAATTTTGCTCAATACTTCTTATAGTTTGGTTATAAAGACACACGTAGTGCGACTATTTTTATGTTGTCTGAGTCAAAGGTCAATTTTGTAGTGGACATCTTGTATAGCTTTTTGCGTGTAACCTTTCCAACATAAGAATCTGTTGAACTTTAGATTTACATCATCTACATTGTTAGTGCGATTGAAGTCGTCTGGATGGCTTTTTTGCTTCAAAAGTTGGGAGATAACTAGTTAAAAGATTAGACAAGTCCAAAGTCACCGGAAGTACTTTATATTCCGAAATTTGCTGTTATTTGTATCAATCGGAAACCTTTTCTTCCGTGGAATCCACCGTTTTACAGATATGCTTCTGTCATTGTGTCATAGTTATCAAGTGCCAAATGTAGCTTTACAGCGACGACTGCTCATGTACTGGGTGATTCTTGCAAATATCTGAACAAAATATCTAAGGTTTAAAATCTCGATGTATATAGATATAGATATATATTCTTGTATCAAAAGGTCATGCTAGACTGTCTCTAGCAGCCCATCGCTTCAGTCTTAAAGAATATTGTGGATGATGCAAATCAAGAGTCCAGCGGCATCCTAGGTTGGATGAGGATTTACGCAGTGACCCACACAAGATGTCTCCCTACAAACCATACGTTCGGCCTAGCAACAATAGAACAACCACATTGTTTGTCTCTGGATTCGAACTCTTGGATATAGATACATATTCCAGTTGTTTTATAGTGTATATGTTACGTTTCTTTTTTTTAAAAACAGTTAATCACATTTTCTATACAAATGTTTTGTCACTAAAAGTCTATTTCTATCATCAAATAGGAGCTAAATTTTACTTCTAAGTCATAGCTAATTACATAAAATAGATATTTGATGCGACAAATCAATAATTTTAGATGAAAATTATAATTTCAGAAATTTTACATATATGCAACAACCAAAAAATATTTAGATGTAAAAAATGATTGACTCTTATTAAAATAAAAGCGTTATTTTGTATAAAGATGATACAAGATTGTTTCAGTTCGTAGTGCATGTTATCAAGTTGGGTTGTCTTGAATTATAATCACCACAATAGATTAATTTGCAAGACAAAACAATCATAAGAGAGATTGAGACTAACTGTAAAGCCCTCAGGAATGGGTATAGTGTCATTATTGTAAGTATGTTACAACTAGTATTAAATTTTTAGGCTTTGTTTTTTTTTATCTAAAAATGATTGGTTTGAATTGACATCAGTCCCATAAATCCATAGTTATATCTTAAACCTTACCTTTCTACTTTTATATTAATGTGGCAACGGGTTATTTCACTGAGGGGTGTTCAGCGAACCAAACTGTTCATGAGCATTTCGAATTCGAATCGTGTTTGATTCGAGTCTATTTGTTAATTTTAATTAAATGAACCGAGTTTGAACACCTAATAAGATTCGTTTACTAAAACAAGCCAAATTATTCGCATTCGACTCTTTTAACCAGTTATAACATATTCGAGCCAAATTCAAAGAAATTTTGAAACTCGTTACAGCGAACGAGCCGAGCCAAGATGATCGCTAAGCTAAAAGAATTTGAATTCGAAAAATTAATATTTGACTCGGTTTAACTCGTTAATGCGCATAATTTCACTACCACTCCCAGTTTCCAAAAGGACTACATTTTCAAAAAGCCTCCCGGATGATTGAGTAGCAGTTTGAGAACGTATGATAAAATGAAGATTTAAAGAATAAAATATACGAGGAACCCCTCATTTAGGGACAATATAGTTTATTCTTCTTGATTTAGAATAAATGTTATCGTCTTGATAAGTTGTCCTTCTAAGAATATAGGGATAGTTGGTTATATTTACACCTTCTGTGTTTAGACGTAGATTTTTAAAAACAAAAATATATGGTCAAAGTGAACGAAAATTATATTTTCAGTTGAAAACTGCAATAGGTGTAAATGTAAAAGTTTTAAAGCAAAACGTGTTCCAGGAATCTTATATTACATCACGAGAGGTTAAAAAGGTTATAATTTTTTGTTAACTTTCACCAAAAACTCAGATTTTTAATTTAGTCTTAAAACATAAGTGTAAAGTTCAACACTTAACTAGAGGAAATCTAAGGTAATTATGTCTAAACAGAAAATATAAAAGTAATTATCTTAAAAATATATTTGTATTTGTTAATTACTTCCAAACGTATCTCGTAGATATCTCTTCTTAGAGTTGAACTCCAAGAACCACCAGTTAAATTGCACCAATACCATACAATTGTGGGTTTTAGAGTTGCCACTTCTGTGGGATGTGGGAGTGACCCACACTAGGTATATAGAGTCTCATAAAGCAAAGTGAAATAATGTAATGCTAAGTTCAAGAGCTCGATTCCATGGACATAAACACGTAGGTGTTCTTCTGCTACTAGGTCGAAGAACTGGTTTGTAGGGGGACACCTTGTTTAGGTCACTGCGTAAGATCTCACATAATTTAGGAGACCGTTGGACTCCCGATTTGCATCCTCCACACATGTTTTTTGGAACAGGCGTTGGAGGTCCCCCAATGAGGGATTTCACCTTTTGCTCCAGGTAATATAACGCGAAAAAGTGGTCCACTATAGATATTTAGAGCAATGTAAAATAAAATAAAGGTTAAGAAGGAAAGTCATGTCACGTGACATATGTTACATGTATAAGTAAGATCAAGAGAAGCCAAGGACATGATAGCTATGTTCATATGTAAAGTCAAGTACGTTTTAAGTCAAAATATGTCATATGCAGGGTATGGCCCGTAAACCAGGATCGAGATCCTCTAACCCCCCTCGCTCTCACCTTTTTTGGGACCGTCCGTCACGTGGCACACAGGAGGGTGGTGAGGTTGGGTGCGGGTGACCATCACCCAGTCTCACCACCCCTGTATGCCACACGTGTCAATGGGTCATTCAATGCCCCTTAAAGGGGGTCAAGAAATCTTAATCCCGTAAACCAAATAAATGGAACGCTTGAAAAGAACGCAATGATCAAAATGAACAAGAATAAGGAGAAGTAAGAGAATGCTGTGAATGTAAACAAAGAAAACATCTGAAAGATGTCATATGCACCATATGTATGTATAACGATAAGCATGAAAGATGTTCATGAAAGAATGCACGGGAAAGGAAAAGGATAATTAGACGTGTCTTTATATTTCACCTCTCATCATATGCTAATATCCTTGTTGGACCTCATTTATGGACCATGATCTCTCATAACATCTTGGATTTGGCCTTTTCGTCCCGACAATGTTAGCCAGCAAAGATATCATAATTGTAACAATCCAGATTTGTCTAGTCAAATCCAGGTCTGGCGCCTATTTGGGCAAGCGATATGACCATGGGTAAACACTACTCATGTCAACCGAATCGAGCTCCGTGTCCTCATTTGTCCAAGAATGATTAATTCTTGCAGTCATACAGTACTTAGACCATACTAGATCATGCCACCGTTTTCTTTCTTTCCTCTATAGGATTTTTTTGGTCTTTACATTTTACCCTATTAATGGGTCATCGTCCTATTAAGGGACCATGATCCTCCTAACATTTCGGACTTGTCTCTTTCGTTTCGGTGATGTTAGTTCGCTCTGATATTATAACTGTAACAAAGCTGATTTATGCAGCCGATTCAAGGCCTAACGTCGATTGGGGACGAGCTACGTACTTTAGGTAAGTAATGCTAAATGTCAACTGAATCGGACTTCTTGTCTTCGTTTGTCCAAAAAGGATTTATCCTTGTTGACATTTAACACTTGAACCATATTTATATATTATGTCATCATCTTCTTTCTTTTCGATGTGTGATTTTCTAAGTCATCAAATTTGAATGACATCAGGGCGTAGAGGATGATTCAATGAGCTTTCATTATGCGACCATAAGTTCTAGCTCTCAAAGTGAATCGATGCCATTAACGGATAGATCAAGTTAATAAGTAACAAAGACATTAAAGATTTGTTACATTGACTAATGAGGTGAATCTTGTATGGATACTTAGAATCAATTGGGATTCATAAGAGCAGTAGTGCAGGATATAAGGCTCTTCTTATTACAAAAGATTTCATGAGTAACAAAGACATTAAAGATCTTGTTCTATTGACTAACGGTGTGAATCTTGTATGGATACTTAGAATCAAATGGCAATAGTGCAGGATATAAGGCTCTTCTTATTACAAGGCTCTTCTTATTACAAAATACTTTACTCAAAAGAAAGGGACTAAGTATGAAAAAGGCTTCCTTTCTAGTTTTATTGAAAGACTTTTTCAACAGAGGAGTCTTGAGTTAAATGGATATAAAGAGAACCTTTCTCAATGAAGACACTGTTGAGATCATTAATATGGTGCAATTACAAAACTTTTGAGCAAAAAAAAATGACATGTAAATTACAGATATCCATCCAGACATGAGACACTTTGAAGAAGGCATTTTCTCAAATATTGTTTCCACCTCAAAAAGTCTCTTAGATCAAACAAGACCAACTCACATTTCGTCAAGCCATTGATGAAATTTTCTACGAAAAAGGTTAACTTCTCATAATATTCTACTATGGCCTCAGCAGCTAAGGGGATGTTTAGTTGGGGTTCTTCATTAAAGTTATAGGTTTGGAGGGCCTCTAAATACATACACGTTGTTTGGTTATTAAAAGTGGAAGTATGAGTTTCGGATTGATATCTGAGTATTTGATAATGAATAACGTTTTTTTGATATACTAGTCCATTGTCTTTCAATATAGGGGGAATGTTGATATGAGCTTGCCACCCTCAACCCACTTCGGCTACCCCCACCCACCCCCAATGATCAAAGGCCGTACCGGTCAACGCCGCCGGCCACCGTCGGTCAACACCTGTTGGGATTGGTGGAACTGAAGTCAGTCGAGCTGAAGCAGCCGAGCTCAACAAGCCGAGCAGAAGTGGCCGAGCTCAAAGACTTGAGCCGGAAGATGCAGTGTCGAGCAGAGCTGCAGCCTCGGCCATATACTAGATACTCACGGGATCGGATATATCCTGATTTGAGAATTAATTGATACGAATCCTGCTTAGATGGAAATTTCCATGTTTATCTTTGATATAAAGAATATCCAGTAGAATCCCATTTATGGCATGATTGTGTTGTAAAAGGATAATTCTATATTTCATGATAATCCTTTTACATCCCTGTAAAAGATCCCGATTAGACGCTGCCTTTGTAACCGAAAATTTGGGTTGGTGATAGTGAATTTCTTGGCTTACCGCCGCCGTGGATGTTTCTTTCCCTTGAGGGTTTTTCCATGTTAAAAATCTTGTGTTCTTTGTTTTAAGTCTTTCTTTGTTAATTGTTCATTATCTTTGTGCGTTCTTGCGTGCGTCGTTGTGATTATTCTTCACGGATTCCGCGATTAGTTCCTAACAACTGGTATCAGAGCCAGGAGTTCTCTGTTCGAGTGGGAGCAATGGCTGACGACAACAAATCAAGGATTGAGATATTTGATGGATCAAACTTCGGTTTCTTGAAGATGCAGGTTGAAGACTATCTATACCAGAGAGATCTATATCTGCCTCTTGAAGGGAAAGAGGTGAAACCTACTGACATGACGGATCGAGAATGGGAGATTCTGGATCAGAAAGCGCTCGGTGCCATTAGGTTATCTCTAACTCAAATCGTTGCATTCAATATCTCAAAGGAGAAGACCACAAAAGATGTGACGAATGCATTAACAAGGATATATGAGAAGCCCTCTGTCTCAAACAAGGTGCATCTGATGAAGAGGCTCTTTAACATGAAAAAGGCGAAAAATAAAACGATGCACGAACACTTGGGTGAATTTAACACCATCACCAGTCGACTTGAATCGGTTGGGATCGTCTTTGACGATGAAGTTCTGGCCTTAGTGATACTGTCTAGTCTGTCTGACAGTTGGGATGGAGTTGTTATGGCTGTAAACAACTTTCATCAGGAGAAGGTACATTAAAGTTTGAAAATGTGGTAGATGTGCTACTTGATGAAGATTCAAGGAGGAGAAACAGTGGCACCCCTGAAAGTTCCAGAGCCACGCTGAACACAGAAGAGCGCGGCAGATCTACCAAGAGAGGTAATGACAGAGGTGGGAGATCGCAGTCCAGAAAGAGCAAGTCAAAGGGCTCAAATCTGACCTGCTAGAATTGCAAAAAGAAGGCCATCTTAAACGCGATTGCAGAGTCAAGAAGAAGGATGATCAGGCGGACAAGTATGGGGATGAGATACATGTTTCTCAAGCGTCCGGGTCTGATAGTGACGGGCTGATTCTGAGTTGTGAGAGCCGATCCGACACCCTCTGGATTTTTGAGACCGGTGCCTCATTTCATGCTACATCCAATAGAGATTACTTTACAAATTACAAAAGTGGAAATTTTGGAAAAGTGTATCTCGAGGATGATGACTCCTGTGATATCATTGGCACGGGGGATATCGCGTTAACTCTACCAGACGGAAGGCACCTGAAGCTGCTTCAAGCAAGACATGTACCTCGGTTGACCAAGAACTTGATCTCAATTACACAAGCTGATGACTCTGACTTAGAGGGAAGATTCAGCAAAACTCATTGGAAGTTAGTCAAAGGGTCCTTGATTATAGCCCAGGGTTCGAGAGAGGGAACCCTCTACAAGTTCTCAAACCAGAGCTCGGCGAAAGTGGTCAGCTCGGCAAATGATGCCGATCTGTGGCATCAGAGGCTTGGGCACATGAGTGTTAAGGTAATGAAGGTTATAGCATCCAAGAGGAAGCTGGGAGGTCTATCCAACATCGATGTACCACTGTGTGAATCTTGTATACTAGGGAAACAGAAAGCAGTTAGCTTTACAACGCTCAAGAGAAGTCCCAGAGCTGAAAAGTTGGAACTTGTACATACGGATGTTTGGGGGCCTTCTGATCTGCCTTCTCTGAATGGCTCACGTTATTATGTCACCTTCATCGATGACTCAACAAGGAAGCTGTGGGTGTACTTTATGAAACACAAGTCTGACGTATTTAATATCTTCAAGAGATGGAGAAGTCTTGTTGAGAATGAAACGGAGCTGAAGCTGAAGTGCTTGAGGTCGGACAACGGTGGAGAGTACTGCATCAAAGTGTTTGAGATTACTGTGCTGATAACGGGATCAGAAGAGAAAAAACGGTGTCCAAAACACCTCAACACAATGGTTTTGCTGAAAGGATGAACAGAACGATCTGTGAAAGGGCAAGGAGTATGAGGATACATGCCGACCAGCCGAAATCTTTCTGGGCTGAGGCGGTGAACACGCTGTCTATCTGATTAACAGAGGACCATCTACTGCCATTGACTGCAAACTTCCTGAAGAAGAGTGGACTGGCAAGGAAGTTTCTCTTTGTTTGGTTGCACTACCTATGCACTGCTGAAGCCAGACGAGAGATCAAAACTCGACCCCAAGTCTAAGGTATGTTCTCTAATTGGCTATGGTGGAGATAGTTTTGGATACAGACTGTGGGATCATGTAGCAAGAAAGGTAATCAGAAGTAAAGATGTAGTTTTCAACGAAAACATACTTTACAAAGACATAGTGAAGAAGGAGAAGCAGCCCATGGATCCTAAGTACTTTGAACAAAGTGACGGTGGTCATGCCGAGCTGAGCAGACCTGCTGACCAGACTGCCGAGGCGCCGACCTCGGATCATGAAACTCATGAAGAGCAAGTCACACCATCCATTGTTGTTCGAAGAGAGAGGAGAACCATCATTGCACCTGCCAGGTTCTTACCTTCACTTTACTATTTGCTTCTTACTGACTGTGATGAGCCGAGCTGATATAAAGAAGCCATATGTTCTGAGAAAAGTGAAGACTGGAGGTCAGCCATGGAGGATGAGACGACCTCTCTGCAGAGGAACTTCACCTGGGATCTTGTGAAGATACCACCAGGGAAGAAGGCTATTCAGAACAAATAGGTGTACGGTTGAAGCAAGAGGCTGACGGCACACTGAGGTACAAGGCACGACTTGTTGTGAAAGGATTCCAGCAGAAGGCTGGAGTTGACTTCACCGAGATCTTCTCATCTGTGGTCAAGTTGTCAACTATCAGAACTGTTCTGAGTATTACAGCTCTGCACTTGGAACAGCTTGACGTGAAAACTGCCTTTCTTCAAGGAGATCTTGAAGAGGAGATTTATATGATGCAGTCACAGGGGTATAAGGTAGCAGGCAAAGAAGATATGGAATGCAAATTACAAAAGAGCTTGTACGGACTGAAGCAAGCTCCGAGACAGTGGTATGAGAAGTTTGACAGCTTTATGGTAGAGGTCAGCTACAAGCGGTGCTATGGGGATCACCGCTGTTACTTCAAAAGATTTGAAGGTTCTTATATTATCCTCCTACTTTATGTTGATGACATGTTGATAGCAGGAGGAAGCACTGATGAAATCAAGAAGCTAAAGGAACAATTGGCCCAAAAATTCTACATGAAAGATCTCGGCATGGCGAAGAAGATACTGGGGCTCAGCATCGACAGAGACAGGAAGAAACAGGTGTTGAAGCTGAGCCAAAGAGATTACATCTCTAAGGTACTAAAGAGATTCAATATGGAGAATGCAAAACCGGTGTCTACACCTCTAGCAGGACAGTTCAAGAACCTATCAAAGAAGCAAAGTCCAAAGACGAAGGATGAAATTGAACGAATGAAGAAGGTCCCTTATGCCTTAGCAGTAGGGAGTTTGATGTATGCTATGGTGTGCACCAGACCAGATATAGCTCATGTAGTGGGAGTTGTGAGCAGATTCATGTCAAATCCTGGTCCAGATCACTGAGTTGCAGTGAAGTGGATGCTAAGGTACTTAGTGGGAACACAAGACTTGACACTGCATTTCGGCAGTGATGATCTGAACCTGCTCGGCTTTGTAGACTCTGATACGGATGGAGACGTTGATGAACGCAAGAGTACTACAGGGTATGTTTTCAAGCTGGGCACTGCTGCAATCAACTGGGTTTCAAGATTGCAGAAGATTGTAGCATTGTCAACAACTGAAGCTGAGTATGTGACAGCAGTTGAAGCTACCAAAGAACTGGTGTGGTTGAAGAGTTTACTGAATGAGCTGAAGCATTCTTAGATTAGCTACAAGCTATTCAATGATAGTCAGAGTACGATACACTTGGCTAGGAACTCTGTCTATCATGCAAGAACTAAGCATATTGACATCAAGTATCATTATATAAGAGATATGCTTGAGGCAAAACAGTTTGACTTGGAGAAGATTCATACAAGCCAGAATCCAGCATGACAAAGATTGTTCGAAAGAGAAGCTTGAGCTCTGCAAGACTTCTCTTGGTTTTGTTACTTCATGAAAGTGCTGAAGTGGCGGCAGTCCGAAGAAGAAGAAATTCATGATGCGTCTAAGTTAAAGTCAGTTCCAAGTGGGAGATTTTGTTGGGATTGGTGGAACTAAAGTCAGCCGAGCTGAAGCAGCCAAGTTCAGTTGGCCGAGCAGAAGTGGCCGAGCTCAACGACTTGAAGCCAGACAGATGCAGTGACGAGCAGAGATGCAGCCTCGGCCATATACCAGATAGTCACTGTATTGGATATATCTTGATTGGAGATTTGATTGATACGAATCCTGCTTAGATGGAAATTTTCATGTTTATCTTTGATGTAAAGAATATCCTGTAGAATCCCATTTATGGTATGATTGTGTTGTAAAAGGATAATTCCATATTTCATGCTAATTCTTTTACATCCCTATAAAAGATCCCGATTAGACGCTGCCTTTATAACCGAAAATTTGGGCTGGTGATAGTGAATTTCTTGGCTTGCCGTCGCCTTGGGTTTTTTTTCCCCTTGAGGGTTTTCCAACGTTAAAAATCTTGTGTGCTTCGTTTTAAGTCTTTCTTTGTTAATTATTCATTATCTTTGTGCGTTCTTGCGTGCGTCATTGTGATTATTCTTCACTGATTCCGCGATTAGTTTCTAACAACACCGCCGCCCCCCGCCGTCCGTCTTCCGCCAGCCGGTCACTATTTCGGCCGGTCAAATTTTTCTAGCCAATTTTTTGGCAGTCCACCTTCGATACCCATTTATATTCTGCTTCGTTCCAAACAACATCAATGTCAATCATACCTATTCTCACTTCAATACCAAACAACTATGACTTTTACACCCAAACTTATACTTTCGAACTCATACACTGTCATATCCATTTCGATTCTGATTCCAATATCCAAGTGTAAATCAAACACCCCCTAAAATCATAGTATCTTAAACTCGACCAGCATCAATGATTTCATTGATAAACTTATTTTCAATGCTAAATCTCTTCTACAAAAACTTAACCCAAAATCTTAATGATACCCATCCCAAAGAAAGTATGGTGTTCAATTGATTAAAAACAAAGGTACGGATGAACTTAAGGAAGAAATGATGGATTTGAATTCTCTAGTCAAACAATTCAAATCTAGCCCTCCTCAATGTGAGACTGGATCTTCTCACACCATTTTCTCTCACTCCACTCCCCACCGTACGACACGTGATAGCAGGGGTGATGAAGTTAGATGAGGTCATCTTCATCTAGTCTTACCACCTCTTGCTGATATGTGACGTGTAATGGTGAGTGAGATGAGAGAAAATAGGTGAAGGGATCTTAACCCCCTCAAGCCCTCTCTCTCTGATTTCATCCAGCTTAAATATGTCAAATCTACTATAGAGATCACTACACTAATCTTTGTCGTCAAATTCAAGGTATTCCTATTCAGCAATTTGACGCTATTAATAATTTTAAAGGCCAATCTCGGTATAACAACCAAGGTAATTCAAAAATTGAACTGAACTGTCGGTTCATGGTTAATCAACAGTTCAGCTGATCCAGTTAACCGGCTACCTTTGGTTACATTTCTGGTTCAACCGTAACCACAATTCAGTCATATGTTATGGGGTCGAAGGTGGGCCCGGATCATTTTAAGCTTCGAATTGCTTTGGACCCGAATCCGCTGTGTTCCCCTATTTCAGCTTCACGACACCCGGAATCCTTACCGGCGAACGCCGTTCTCCGCCATGGACATTACATCGCCTGATCCCGCCGCCCTAGCCATCTCCCCTGCCACCACCACCTCCGTGATGGACCCTTTAAACAACCCTTATAGTTCCCTAAACTCTTTCTGCCACGATCTAAACTCTCTCCAAGACCTCGCTTGCAGAGGCTCATGGCGCACGATTCTTGACAAAGTAGCCAGAGCCCGCTCTCTCTCTCTTCTCACTAAACCCCATGAGCACCTCATTTATCTCACCTTCAATCTTCTTGCTCTCACAAAACTACGCCGTTTCGCCGATGCCCACAACGAGCTTCAATCCCATCTCGAGGATAACGACCTCATCAACTCCACCGAATACTTTTATGAATCGTACCCTAATCATTATCCTAATCAATTTGGATCCATGGTGCCCTTTGCACTCCGTTGGCTTCATGCCCATTTGCCCTCTACCGTTGGGAATCGGCAGCAGTCTTTGGATCGGTTTTATTCTCTTCTTGAGTTTGTTAGGGAAAAAGGTGTGAACTTGGAGGGTTTCTCTAGGGATTTATGGCGGAAGCGGGAGGTTTTCGTTGTTAATACGATTGTAAATTATCATTTGAGTGCGAAGGAGTTTAAGATTTGTGTGGATTTGTTGAGGAATATGGTTAGGGAGGAAGATTATGGGGCAGAGAATGCTGTTATATTCTCTAAATTGGGATATGTGCAAATGCAGTATGGGGATTTGGATGGGGCCAAGAGGACCTTTGAGGAGGTGGAGAAGATGGTTAATGGGACAGATGAAGTTGGTTTGAAGAATTTGGTGGGGAGGAATAAGGCTTTGATGTTTATAGTTGGTAAAGATTATATCTCTGCTGTGAGGGAGTATGAGGAATGTATAGAGAGGGATGGATTGGATGCAGTTGCGATAAACAATAAAGCTCTTTGCTTGATGTATTTAAGGGACTTGTCCGATTCGATTAAAGTGTTGGAGAATGCTCTTGAAAGGGTTCCAACTGTGGCATTGAACGAGACACTTGTGGTGAATTTGTGTAGTATGTATGAGTTGGCTTATGTTAATCATGCCGATATCAAGAAGACGCTGAGCAATTGGATTGCTAGAGTTGCTCCTGATGATTTTGATACTACTTGCACTCGGATTTGAGGTAGAAATTATAATTTTTGTACGGTTTCTGTAATCGGTTTCTTTTGCTTTAAGGTTTGAAACCTCCTGAGCATAACTAACTGTTTAAAGCATGTTTATGTTCTGTTCTTGTCTTGATTAGAATTACAGATGAATGGTTTTTATTTGCTTGTGACTTGTGAAGAAAACCTTTTATGGATTCTGTTAACTGTGTCAATATTATGCGAATTCCTCTGTTTCATTGTATTTGGTTTCGAAAGAGCTGTATGATCATGCTTTGCTACTACCCCTTGCACTTAGTTAATATGAACAACCTCATAGTTAATTACAAAAAAACAACCTCATAGTTAAGCAAATTTTCAATTTTTTGTTGATGATTTTGTTTTCAGATTCAAAGACTTGGTTCAAAATTGGTGAGATGCAAAGCCAGGGGCTTTAGTATTAATGGTAGAGGACTTGTAGACTACTATCACATTTACAGGATCGGTTATTCTTATTTGTTAGACTAACCGAAAGCAGGAAACAATGCTGTGCAACTTGATAACCTCATCCTATATTGTTCAATGCAACGATGCAACTGCTTTACTTGACAGTAAGTTGCTTTTGGTTGAACAATAAACTCCCTTGCAATTTTGTCTGCACTCACTGCTCCTGGGAGAATGTGACCTCTTTTGTGGTTGTTGGTTATGAAGGAGAGGGAAGGAAGCATGTATAGTAGTTCCTAGGTTTGTTTACCTCAACAACCTGTTCTGTCTGCAGAATCCCGAGCACGGAGATTTGCACTTACCAGTATTGAATTTATAATGTTTTCTTAGTCATGAAACGTTGGCTATGGCTACGTAATTCATCAAGTTACCGTCTTTCTTGATGAGAAGAGAAAGATAGATGTTGTCTTGTTTGGTTACTGTCAAGGGAAGAATGAATGAGACTTGTTTTCGATTCTGCGAATAATTCTTCGGGTAATTATTGAATGAATGAGAACACAACCTCGTATACGAGATAGAAATGTCTTCGATTCCAGAGACGCGCACTGTGGGTGTTACTCTGCTGCTAGGCCGAATGCCTAGTTTTGATGGGTTACACCTTGTGTGGGTCACTGCGTAATATCTCACCCAACCTAGGTGGCTGCTGGGCTCCTGATTTGCATCCTCCACACATGCTTCTTGAGGCTGGGACGATAGGACCTCCAAAATGAGGGATTTCATCTTTTGTTCTAAGAAGTGTCTTCTACTGCGTAACTGGGTTATTTTACAAAGTTGCCATTACTTGTGTCTAACTGTTGCCTCTGAACTGCCCTAAGCTTTCAAAAATATCGTCAAGAATGATGATATCTCGATGGCTTGTACATGGACATTTCTTAGTTGGGGTTGAGGGCGGGGGGGGGGGGGGGGAGACAAGTGTCATGGGCAGCATTAAACTGTGTGTTAGTTTATCCTCCTCCTCCTCTTAATGCTCATAACCTCCACCTCCCATTGGTGACGCCCAGAAAAGTGAACTGAAATAGTAACCTTGACAGTTTATGCAGGACTTGCATGCCCGGCAGGGGTGTTAACAAACCGAGCCTAGCCGAATACTAGGTTTTTTGAATTCAGATTTGTTTAGCTAAACGAACTTTTCGGTTTGGTTTGTTTAACTAAACGAGCTTTAAAATTGGTTCGAGTTTGGTTCGATAACACTAACTGTTTAAACGAGACGAACAGGTCACGAACAGTTCAGCTCGTTTAGCTAAACAAACTTAAATATGTGTTCCAATTTAGCTTGTTTAAGCAAAATTAATGAATGAACTTGAACTAAATACGAATTGAACTCGAACAGTTCGCGAATTGTTCGGTTCGTTTAACACCCTATCTATATGTGTAGTATCACTATTTTATTTTTTTTTTGGTTTCAAGAGTAACTACGTGGCATCTTTATAGTTACTCCAAAACTAATAAGTTGATATATAGAGAGGGAGGTGTACATCATATAGATGGTTGCATGGAAAGCAGGGGTCCATTCCCCACCTGTCGTTTACTTATTATTTGTGGTCATTATTAAAGTGACATGTAGTTATTTTTGAAGCATATTGAAATTTGTGTATACATATCAAAAAAAAATATATGCTTGTTTGCGAATTTCAAAACCATAATATGTAAGGAAAGGCTTCGTCTTATTCTCGCATATATTTAATGGTAAAAAAGGAAATACATAAAGGAGTATTACATGTCTTAAAATATAAGTCTAGTCTATTTTAATTGATGTGTAAAAAATTTATTTTGACCAATTCAACTATGAGGTACAGATTATATTTGGATGACGTGATTCTCTTGAAATATTATTTAAGACGTTCTTTCTACCCATTTGGTTTTAAAATATAATAATTTTAACTTTGAGTAAATTGCAGTTAGCACCCAAACGTTGGTCACATTTTCCAGTTAGCATTTAATCGTTATGAAACCTCAGTTGGCATCCAAACATGGCCAAAATTGACTCAATTAACACCAAAAATCGGTTACTGACCTGTTGCAGCCGGTTTCAGCGAATTTTACCGCTAAAATCAATTTCTCCCACCAAAATAACGTCTTCTCTTCTCTCCCTGTTGCCACAATTTGCTTCCTCTGATTTCTCTTCATAAATTAGCCTCTCAATTCACCTTAGAAACTCAAGGAAAACTTCATAAATTGGCCTCCCAATTCATCTTAGAAACTCAAGGAAAACATGTAAATCACAATTTGAATTCCAAATAGTTATCCTACGTATTGTATGATAGGGAAAATTGTGCTTTCTGATTTCTGGTGATACTACGATGATTGAAATGAGATTCACACAGTCTCAGGTTGCGTTTTGATTTATGGTGATACTTCGATGATTGAAATGAAAAGTGTTTTGGCATTTTTGTTAATTGCACTGCTACATATGTAGGTCAAGTGTTTCATGCATCAGCTGTTGTCTGGGCTTGAACACTGTCATAATCGTCATGTGTTGCATCGTGATTTTAAGGGATCAAATCTGCTTATTGACAGTGATGGAGAGCTGAAAATAGCTGATTTTGGCCTAGCTTCTATTTTTGATCCTAATCACAAGCAACCCATGACTAGCAGGGTTGTTACATTATGGTACAGACCACCTGAACTGCTTCTTGGAGCAACTGAGTATGGAGTAGGTGTGGACTTTTGGAGTGCTGGATGCATCTTAGCTGAGTTATTAGCTAGGAAGCCCATAATACCTGGTCGGACCGAGGTGAATTTCGGGATCCTTTTTTTCATAATCAACTTCAAATAGCTGTTTTAATGGTGAAAAATTTGTTGAAGACTTTTGCTTTTCTGCTAAAACTGAAGAAAGTAAGCCCCTGTTTGGGCTCATTGTTGCCTATGTAAGCCTAACGAAATCTTGAAAAAGCAAATCGAGGTAGGATAACTATTTGGAATTCAAATTGTGTTTTACATGTTTTCGTTGAGTTTCTAAAGTGAATTGGGATGCTAATTTATGAAGGAAAATCAAAGGGGGCCAATTGCAGCAGGAGGGAGAGAAGGAGAAGACGTTATTTTGGTGGAAAAAATTGATTTTGGCGGTAAAATTCGCTGAAACCGGCTGCAGCAGGTCAGCAGCCGGTTTTTGGTGTTAATTGAGTCAATTTTGGCCACGATTGGATGCCAACTGAGGTTTCATAACGATTAAATGCTAACTAGAAAATGTGACCAACGTTTGTGTGCTAAATGCAATTACTCTTTTAACTTTTCCAACCATTAGCGACCGCTCCAATTTCATGCATTAGGCTATGAACGTTTTCATGAACAAATTATGTTAATCTTTAGTCGACAAAAACTTTCACGCGCTCTCGCATGCGTAGTTGCGCATAATCCTTCTGATGGGAGTCGCAGTTATGGTTTAAGCGGATTCTGAAATACCAGCTCATACATCAAAGCCGAATTAACCCAGCCAAAGGGCATTGTGGGACACCTAATCAGAATTTCAAGATTAGTACACACAAACACACACATATGTATGTGTGTGCGTGCGCACATATATGGGCAAAATTAGGAAAATATTAACTTTTAATACGAATTTCATAAATAAGTTACTTTTTGAGAAAAAAAAAACTCCAAAAATAGGTAACAATGGCGCCTAGACAAAAACATATTTTAACATATGAAAACTGCCTTAGGAGTCCGAATACATCTATAGTATCTAAGGCGTCATTGTGAATAACGCTTTAGATGTTTAAGACGACATTCACAACGACGTCTTAGGTGTCTAAGGTGCCATACATAAATTCACCCTGACTTTAGCTGGATTTCACACCACTTTCTAGAATTTACATCGCTTTAAATATAATCGTTTTTGCAGCGCACAACATAATGAAAGTTCATCTGTTTGGCATGTTTCGGGATGAGTCTAATCCCATTGTCCTAAAAGTTTCGGAAAACACGACATTGGAGAATTTACTTGGCTTGTGTTGATGACCTTCAAAAAAGATGAACATAAAGATGACCTTGAATTTTTTTTTGTAAATGTCCACGTTCAGGTTCGAGCAAACGTGAAGGGTTTATTGGAATGCCATTGCAAAATACACTGATGAAAATCTGAAACAAACAATAACATGTTGTGCACAACCGATAACGTTTACTGGACTCTATGTTACTAAAAAGGCTCGAAGCAACACTGAGAATGGGGCTTGCAAAGACAAACATACCGTCAAAGAAATTATCAAACTCCTAAAAGGCAAACTTTGTTACTATTCTTGTTTTACTCTGAGTTTATTATTTGACGTAAACTAGAGGAATCATGTAAGTGATAATTGAAAAGATAATATGAATTGTTTTTTCTACTGCTACATTTTAAAAAAAATTTAGAAATTAGACAAAAAATTTTAGACAAATCAAAACAGAAACTAGGATACTATTTATTAGGACAAGGGGGGTATGTTTATATTTCCAATGGAGTCAATGACACACTCTTTCTTGACTTTGGAATATGATGGAATAAAGCAAAATGACTTACTAAATTGGTTGCGCTTCTTATATTGTGAAGTAGCAGTTAATCGACACAACTTGACGCAATTTTCATTATGGATCATTTGGGAACAACCTCTGTATGTTTCAACACATAGGTATGATTGCGTACATCCGACTCCCCAACCCCGCCACAGGCGAAAGCCTTTAAAGCAATAGGTAACGTTGTTGTTGTTGCATATGAAAATACACTAAATACAATTATCAGTAATATTAGCTCCAAATGAATTTTTTATGTACATATAATTTTTAAAAACTTTGTTTTTGCTCATAATTATAAGTTTAAATTATGCTCGAGTTCGACTCAACCTTAAAGGCTTTTAAGTTTGATCTTGAGATCGAAAGATATATAAATATTGTATTCTAGCTCGAGTTCAATAAACATTTGATTACCAATTTCAAGTTCATTTAATTTTTAAAACTATATCTGACCTAAAATATAAGTCTATTTTAACTTTTTAATATAATATAATTTACTCTATGTTGAAAAGTCAAAATAGATTTATATTTTGAGACGGGAGAAATAAGTAATTGGACTTCGGTGGGTTAATGATGGATCTTGCTATTAGATTTATAGCATTGACCACCGAGCTGACTATATTCTGTAGCGTTTATTGGCCAAGGAAGGATTGATAAAGGATTAAGGTTCCGTAGAGAGTGTTGGCCACTTAGTTGACCAGGTTTTCAAATACGAATACGCTCGCTAGAGTCAATACTAGACAAATACGCTCGATATAGAGTGATGGCTAGAGTTCTCGGGTGGCAAATATGCTCTCCAGAGGGCCATTTATATTATTATTATTATATTATTATTATTATTATTATCTTATATATAAGATGTCAATAATGGTATATAAGATGTCAATAATGGTAGACCTATCGAAAATTGGACCTAAATTATTCAGAACTTAACCTCCAAGATACCCAATACAAACGGGCAACACACTCTTTAAAAAAGGCTCTACACCTCAAAGCACAGGATCTTGGATTTATACGGCATATTATTTGATGTTTGCGGATGTTATACCTTGGGTTTTTGTCTTTCTCATAAATTTCATATTGGTTTAATGTCATATTGATTTTAAGTCACTTAGAAATGAGAGAGTAATCTATCAAAAAGAAAGAAATGAGAGAGTAGTAGATTTAAACCAAGTTTAATTACATATGTAGGGGAGAAACAACAAGTAGGATACAACACCTACAATGATCAACTTCAAGACAACCAACCAAAATGCTCAACCAATTCACCACAATTGATTCACCAAGCAAAGATCAATCTCACATCAAAACCATAAGCAAATTATGAAAGATAAAGCTTCAAACAACACAAGAGATTTATACGTGGAAAAACTCCTTCAATGTGAAGGATAAAAAACCACGGGACTTGTAAGGAGTCCGCCCTTCTTCTTCTCTTATTATGAAAATTGAGGGTAAAAACACCCAAATCAGTCTACAAGGATGTTACAGCCCACCAGCAACAACATACATAAGAGCCAACGATTGAAGGAGAACAAAAATGCAGAAATGTCACCAAAATTGCAGCTGACACCAGCAGCGATTAAAAACGATCCAGTTGTCTGATCGAAATTCTGAACGGTCAGAATGTAGCCCTATGTGTTACGAAGAATATGTCCAAATTTCAGCAAAATCCAACGGTTGGATCTCCGGCGATCGTCAAAGAAGCAGAGGCTGCCCAGAAAATCTGCACTCTCCGAAAATTTCTCTATTTCTCTATGTTTTTCAACTCTCAGATGTTCTACAGTGCACACCTAATTTCAGCCAGCAAAAACAGCCTTATAGGGCTTCTAAGAGAAGCTATCAATACCCAAACCATTTAGGCTTCCCACAGTAAAATGATAGCTAAATGGGCTGGACTCACAATACCACAACAATCTCCCCCTCCAGCCCAATTTGGGGAAGATCATACGTAAAGCTCATCAAAAGGACATACCTGAAAGCTTGGAACAAAATTCAAGCTTGCTTCCTGGAACTGTCTTTGTCAACATATCAGCACCATTCTTATTTGTGTGGATCTTCTTCAACTTCATTAGTTGCTCTTCAATGACATCACGCAACCAATGATACCTTACATCAATATGCTTCGTGCGGGCATGGTACATGCTATTTTTATTCAAGTCCATAGCACTTTGACTATCATAAAACACAACATACTCCGTTTGATTCAAACCCAACTCTTGAAAGAAACACTTTAACCAAAGCATTTCTTTGCATGCTTCCACAGCTGCTATATACTCTGCCTCGGTAGTAGACAATGCTACACACTTCTGTAGCTTGGATTTCCATGAAATGGCTCCCCCTGCAAATTTGAACAAGTAACCAGAGGTAGACCTTCTGTTATCAAGATCACCAGCCATGTCAGCATCTGTAAATCCCTCAAGAATAAGCTCACCACCTCCAAAACACAAACTCAATTTTGAGGTGCCATGCAAATATCTCAAGATCCACTTTACAGCTTCCCAGTGAACCTTGCCTGGATTAGCCAAGAATCTGCTAACCAATCCAACAGCAAGTGCTATATCTAGTCTTGTACACACCATAGCATACATCAATGAACCAACAGCAGAGGAGTAAGGAATATGTGACATACTTTCCTTCTCTTTCTCGGTAGTAGGACAACAACACTTGCTCAACTTGAAATGACCTGCAAGTGGTGTATTAACTGGCTTGACATTCTTCATATTGAACCTTTCAAGCACCCGTTCAATATACTTCTCTTGTGACAGCCAAAGCTTACCAGCTTTTCTATCACGAACAATTTCAATGCCAAGAATCTGCTTTCATCATCATCATCATCATCCGTACCCAGTATATCCCAACGACAGCAAAAGCTATCGTCAGGATCTGGGGAGGGTAAGTGGTAGGCAGACAATACCTCTATCCCAAGGGATAGAGAGTCTGCTTCCAGTGAGACCTCCGGCTCTACCTGCATAAATGACATGATAATAGGGATATGTTGTGCTAGTGTGTTAGTGAGTAAATTCAAGAAATACAAATAAAGGTCTTTCGGTATTAAAATACACATCACGTATATATGTACATGTAATGTAAAACACCGGTAAAACATACGTCACCAGGTGGGAAGTTAACCTAAAGCGTAGATAGTGTCTACGCCTATCTATGTCCCTACATATACTCTAAGCTGTCCATATATATGACTTATACCTCGTTGACCTTAATCTTATGTCTCCATGAACTCCTATCCTGGACCATGTCCTCAGAGAGGTGCAAATCTAGTAAGTCGTGTCTTATCTGCTCATCCCAAGTCAGTTTGGGTCTGCCTTTACTCTTGTTTCCCTCTACAATTAGGCTTTCAATTGCCCTGACCGACGCAGTTGTCTGTCTCCGCTTGACATGCCCAAACCATCTCAATCTTCCCTCCCTTATCTTATCGGCTATACTAGCCACGCCTAACCTTTCTCGAAACACCTCGTTTCTGATCCGGTCTAGCCTTGTATGCCCACACATCCATCTTAACATTTTCATCTCTGCCACTTCCATCTTCTGTAGTTGTGACTTCTTGATGGCCCAGCAGTCTGCCAAGAATCTGCTTTGCAGGACCCAAATCCTTCATATCAAAGGACTTTGACAAGTCCTCTTTCAACCTGCGAATCATCTCAACATCTTGTCCCACTATCAGCATATCGTCAACATACAAGCAAAGGATAATGAAGTTACCTTCAGAGAACTTTCTAAAATAAACACAAGGATCTGCAGAAGTCCGCTTGTATCCATTAGTACTCATAAAAGAATCAAACTTGCGGTACCATTGCCTTGGTGCCTGCTTAAGTCCATAGAGACTCTTTTTCAACTTACAAACAAAATTCTCCTTTCCCTTAACTTCAAATCCTTCTGGCTGCTCTATGTAAATCTCCTCATGCAAATCACCATCACCATGTAAAAAAGCAGTTTTTACATCAAGTTGTTCAATTTCAAGATCCAAACTGGCAGCTAGTCCCAAAATTATACGAATGGAAGTCATCTTCACCAGTGGTGCAAAAATCTCATCAAAGTCGATGCCTTTCTTCTGGTGGCATCCCTTCACCACTAGTCTTGTCTTCCGTCTCACTAGCTTGTGGCCATCTTTCTTGTTCTTAAACAACCACCTGTTCTTCAAGACTTTCTTCCCTGTTGGACGCTTCACCAAGTCATAGGTTTCATTCTTCTTTAAAGAATCCATCTCTTCTTGCATAGCCTTGAGCCAATGATCTTTGTCTGGATGTGACAACACCTCTTGAAAGCTCTCAGGCTCCCCCTCATCTGTGATTAGGATATACTCTGAACTGGGATAAAGTCTTGAAGGTTGTCGAACTCGGGTTGAATTTCTAAGTGTTTGCTCTTCCACCTGTGGGCTGAATTGCTCCCCCTGATTAGAAGATTCTCCATGTTCAATATCTACCTCTTCATTTTCAGGTTGTGGTACAACAACTTCTGGTTGTACCTGTTCAATATGGTCATGTTCATGAATGGTGTCATGACCATCCTCGGGAGCATCACCTGTTTGTTGATCATCTGGAACAGAAATAGGAGACATATCAGTAGCATCATGTGAGAAATCAGTAGAATAAGACTTACCAGCACCTAAGAGATAAAAACTCATCTCGTGCTCATAAAAGACAACATCTCTACTTCTCACAACTTTTTGCTTTGCTGGATTATAAAGTCTTTAACCAAACTCTTCATCACCATATCCAACAAACACACAAGGAGAAGTCTTGAAATCAAGCTTCAATCTTTGTTCCTTCGGCACATGCATGAAAGCCTTGCATCCAAACACCCTCAAGTGAGAATAAGAGGGATCTTTCTCGAACCAAACCCTCTCAGGAATCTCAAACTCCAAAGGAACTGGTGGTGCTCTATTTATCAAGTACACAGCGGTTCCAACTGCTTCTCCCCAAAACGACTTAGGAAGATTGGACATCCTAAGCATACATCTCACTTTTTCAACAATAGTTCTGTTCATCCTCTCGGCAACACCATTGTGTTGTGGAGTACCAGGTTCTGTTCTTTCATGCCGAATGTCATATCTTGAGCAATATGCTTTAAACTCATTTGAAGTGTACTCACCTCCATTATCAGTTCGGAGACGCTTCAATTTGCAATCTGACTCCCTTTCCACCATGACATGAAACTTCTGAAAGATACCAAACACCTCGCTTTTGTTCTTCATCATATAAACACAAGTTCTCCGAGTAGCATCATCAATAAAAGTAACAAAGTATTTGTTACCACCAAGTGATTCCACCTCTATGGGACCACACACATCAGAGTAAACCAACTCTAGCTTCAGTTTCTTTCTTGTGGATCTCCTCGGAAAAGAAACTCTATGTTGCTTTCCCGCTAAACAATGATCACAAAGGTCAAGAGAGATGGTAACATCAACAGAAATAAGAGACTTACCAGCCAACAACTTTTTACCCTTCTCACTGACATGTCCTAATCTTCGGTGCCATAAGTTAGGTGAAGTTTTCTCCTCAACAGCATTCAACTCACTAGTACACACTTTCAAATGTGTCTTATACAAGGTAAAGCAGAGTTTGCCACGAGCAACAGTCAAGGAACTCTTAGACAATTTCCATTTACCCTCACCAAAAGTGTGCTTGTAACCTTCTTGATCAAGTACATTAGCAGACGATAAATTGAGGCGTAAATTGGAATGTGGCGAACATCTCTCAATGTCAAATTGCACCCAACACTGGTTTGTATTCGAATATCTCCAATTCCAACAATACTAGCTGAACTCTGGTTTCTCATCTTCACACTACCAAAATCTCCAGCTCGGTAGTCAATAAAGTACTCCTTAACAGGAACACAATGATAAGAAGCCCTAGTATCAACAAGCCATTCAGAAATAGAATTGTCAACATGATAACAATCCCCAGTAGTACAAATCAAAGAAACAGAATCATCTGAAGTAGAAGCTGTCACAGCTGTATTTTTGTCCTCACCCTCTTTGTGATGATCATTTTTCTTCTGTCGCTGATCTCTTTTCAACTTATAGCAAAATTTTTGAATGTGGCCATGCTTGCTACAATAGTGACATATCGTGGGTTCTTTCTCATCCTTGGACTTGGACCTGTATTTTGACTTGCCACGTCCCTTGGGACATCTACTCTTGCTTCTTCCTCTATTCTCTACCACAAGTGCCTGTGAAATATCAACACCCATCTCCTTTCTTCTAACTTCTTCATTGAACATGCTCTCTTTAATGACATCCAATGAAAGCGTATCATTTGGAGCTGAGTTGCTGATGGACACAACCAAGGTTTCCCAACTGTCCGGCAGAGAACTCAATAGGAATAAAGCCTGCAACTCATCATCAAGAACAATTTTCATCACAGTCAACTTGTTAATGATATCTTGAAAGTCACTTATATGCTCAGAAACTGACTTCCCTGGCTTCAACTTGAGATTAACAAGTCTCTCAATCAATGACGCCTTGTTGTGAGCAGTCTTTCTTTCATAAAGACCCTCCAATTTTCTCCACAACTCAAGTGGCTCAGTCTCTTGGGACACATGATTGAATATGCTAATGTCAATCCACTGTCTAATTGTTCCCAATGTCTTTCTCTTTAGCTTTTCCCATTCTTTATCCTACATCTTCTCTGGTTTAGTGGGCGTGTCATCTTTCTTGGTTTTATC
Source organism: Eustoma russellianum (assembly GCA_036186865.1). Classification (NCBI taxonomy): domain Eukaryota; kingdom Viridiplantae; phylum Streptophyta; class Magnoliopsida; order Gentianales; family Gentianaceae; genus Eustoma; species Eustoma russellianum. The sequence continues at coordinate 30,481,030 of AP025052.1, forward strand.
CACATCAATTGGGTCAAACAAATCTTTACAGTATAGCAAATCTTCCATCATCGGACGCCAAATGGAATAATTGGTTGATGTCAGTTTAACCATAGAATGATTTCCAGATTCCATATCTACAGTTTAACCAAATTCTCTGATACCAGTTATAGGGGAGAAACAACAAGTAGGATACAACACCTACAAGGATCAACTTCAAGACAACCAACCAAAATGCTCAACCAATTCACCACAATTGATTCACCAAGCAAAGATCAATCTCACATCAAAACCATAAGCAAATTATGAAAGATAAAGCTTCAAACAACACAAGAGATTTATACGTGAAAAACCCCTTCAATGTGAAGGATAAAAAACCACGGGACTTGTAAGGAGTCCGCCCTTCTTCTTCTCTTATTATGAAAATTGAGGGTAAAAATACCCAAATCAGTCTACAAGGATGTTACAGTCCACCAACAACAACATACATAAGAGCCAACAATTGAAGGAGAACAAAAATGCAGAAATGTCACCTAAATCGCAGCTGACACCAGCAGCGATTAAAAACGATCCAGTGCTCGATCAAAATTCTGAACGGTCAGAATGTAGCCCTGTGTGTTCCGAAGAAGCTGTACAAATTTCAGCAAAATCCAACGGTTGGATCTCCGGCGATCGTCAAAGAAGCAGAGGATACCCAGAAAATCTGCACCCTCCGAAAATTTCTCTGTTTCTCTCTGTTTTTCAACTCTCAGATGTTCTACAGTGCACACCTAATTTCAGCCAGCAAAAACAGCCTTATAGGGCTTCTAAGAGAAGCTATCAATACCCAAACCATTTGGGCTTCCCACAGTAAAATGATAGCTAAATGGGCTGACTCACAATACCACAACAACATAAGCCTCCATAGATGATGCTCGTAATCTTAATTATTTTCACTCTATTTGCTCATAACAACTATTAAACTGCGTTTTCTTTTCTGTTGGAGCAAGATCTCGAAATATATAGTAGTTTGAACATAAATTGTCCTAGAATGATTTTTCAACCTATGATATGGAATAGCAACAGCTGATTCTCTACTTAAAAAGAACTGGTGTTTTGCTTGTCCGATAAAGAATGTTAATAAACATCAAGACGTATGAGATTTCAACTAATTAATAATCAAAAGTAAGGAACACATCTTGGAACAACTGGTAAGGTTGTTGTTTTGTGATTTTAAGGTCACGGGTTCGAACCGCGGAAGCAACTTCTTGCACAAAGTGTAAAATAGGTATGCATAAAAATAAATTCACCACAATGTCTCGAATGTAATGTCATGTGTGGAGATAGTAGGTGATTCATTGCTAGCTTTATCAACAATTGACCATGGTATTTTTGTTGGAATTTGCTTCAAGAGATCAAGAGTTCGATTACAGGATTACAGTGTGAGTGTTTTTCTACTATTCTACCGAAGGCCTGATTTGCGAGGGACACCTTGTGTGTGGCACTGCGTATATCTAATCCAATCTAGGATGTTGCAGGGCTCTTGATTTGTATCCTCCACACATGCTTCTTAGGGTTGGGACGGTGAAGACCCCTAAGATGAGGGATTGACTTTTTGCTCCAACAATTGACCACAGAGGAGGAAGGTCACTTGTGGACAGAAACTTTAATTGAAGGCATTACGTATCTAGCTATGTTTCACTAATGTTATACTTTAATTTGTTTAAGTGACAATGTTTCTCTTCATATTCCAGCACAATGTAGATTAATTGATGTTCCTGGAATACTAGGCTCATTCGTTTGCGCAGGGTTTAAGAAAGGAAGGAGTACGATTGCTTCGCGATCTAATGTATGCAGCTTTACTCTACATTTTTGTTAAGTAGACTGTTTTCGCGACTCAAACAATGTGAATCCCAAGCTAACTTCAATACATTCGAGACATTGTGGTGAATTTATATATTTACTGCATGCCCTTTTGTGAAAATCTTAAAAACTCAATTAGACAGGGGGAGAGTAGTATAACACACCAAAGTTGTGGGTCTTTATATAATAAGATTTAAATATATTAGCTACATATCCTGGAAAAGTAGAATATATCGTTTCACTAAATAAGTACGATTAAATATCGAAGAAGTAAAATTCAATGGAGTCGGGTTTTTATATAAGTAATTTAATTGAGAAACCAATGAGAGAAGTTCTTCGAATAAAATTAAATAATACATGCCGGTGTAACAATTCTCTCTTCCCTGGATGAAATCCCAAAAGTCATATTTCAAGCCTTTTGAAGAGGCATTTTTACATATGAATAGTTTATTCATTTGGACGATACAATGATGAACTAATTTTATGATTAATATATAAAAGTAATATGTGGACATGTCTTATTGAGAATTAAAAATGGCTCCTTAAGAAAATTATAATATCTTTGAAGTAGTAAAGTTCCATTGACAATCTATGAAACATGATCAATTATACAAGGACTTGTAATGTTTCTATTCTCAATGTAGCTAAGTACACACTCTTTTTGACTTTAGAATAGATGGAATAAAGCAAAATGACTCACTAAATTGGTCGTGCTTCTTATATTGTGAAGTAGCAATTGATCCACACAATTTGACGCAATTTTCATTATGGGTCATCTGGAAAAAACTTCTGTGTGTTTCTGACATATGGTATGGTTGCCTACATCCAAACCTCCCATTTCCAGCCATAAACTCATTGGGCGGGATATATACACTTTTTCTTACTAAAAACAAAACGATTTTTATCCTTCAAATGAGTTATGCCTACATCCAAACCTCCCATTTCCAGCCATAAACTCATTGGGCGGGATATATACACTTTTTTTTTACTAAAAACAAAACGATTTTTATCCTTCAAATGAGTTATGATTTGTGACTTTGAGATCACGCGTTCGAGTCGTGGAAATAGCCCTTACACAAAGTATATGGTAAAGCTGCGTACACCAGATCGCGAAGCGATCCGCCCTTCTCGAATCCTGCGCGAACAGAGGAGCCTACTACCTTGATCTCTGAGTTGTTACTGAAATTTCTTTGTTCTTAGAGTACATCGATGTGGGAAGTACATTATGTTGAGCCTTTATCTAACTGGGTTTTGGGCATCTTAGACTTGGCCTACGTTGTGAACCTTGTAGGTCACGGTGAGTTCCTAAGACATGATGCATTCCTAAAATATTTGGATGTATCCTAGTGAACCACATAGGCCATGATGAAGCTGGATCTTTACCAAAGATCAGAGATGATCCGAAATAAACGTCGTTATCTCTTCCTGACATGTGTTTCCAAAATACTTTCTTGATGACCTGCACAGGGAAGCAAAAAGATCAGAGGTCCCGGGGTTATGACCCCGGGTCAAACCCTCAGATGCTCAAGTCAGTTTGGGTCATTCTCACTGAGATATTTTTATGTTTGAAGAGTTTGAGGTGATCTCACAGTTTTCGTCTGGAGATTTGCTCTGTATTAGCTCTTGGAAAAGATGAGTTTCATAATCCCCTCCTTTTGTCTCTTTCCTTGCCTTTATCCCTTCCGTTGTTCAAGGTTTCTGCCAGTGGATAGGACGGAGACGTGTGTCAGGATGACTACTTTGTCTGCTGTAGGTGTACTGTGTGACTAGATAGATGCATGCTCAAGTGGCTGCGCAAGTGGCTGAATTTATGACATGTAGGTCGGCCAGCAATAATGACTCTGTACTTAACCAAGCAATACATGACACCTGGAAAGCATTTGCAGAATTGTCTTGGTGGGTCCCAGACGGCAGTTCTTATAAGATATTGAGCCCGAGGCTAGAGCTCGGGGCAATCAGGAAGCTAAGGCCGAGACTGTTTCGAGGCCGAGCAGAACCTGATTCCTTGTGAAGTTATACATTGTTGATATGATATTTGAATATAGCTGAGATCGTCCAGAAATGGTTATCTTGGTTAACCAGTACATCGCTGAGCCAGGGTGCCACTAGAGTCCCACTAGGAATATGGCCGAGCTGAATTGCTCTGTGTGATTTGGTCAAGAGCAGTTAAATCTGCCGAGCCGAACTGACTACTTGGATTTGCCTTAGTCATTTTAGATGACTTGCCACGAATGTTGATGATGGAGGCCGAGGTTGATATCTTCTGGCCCAGATTGACTAGTTAAGTAGCTGAGCCTGAACTACGTTGACTGTTTGACTGACTGAAAACTTTTGTCTTATCTGAACGGATAGATTTTGCCTCATCAGGCCATGCAGAGGTGTGAAACTCATCATTGATGCTAAGTAAAGGAGAGGCCAAGTGAATGAAATAATGTGTTTATGTTATTGGTTAATGTTAATTTTTAGTTTCCATTTTGCTTTTGAACACATATTGAGTTGCAGGGAATTGTGTGTCAGTGTTGAACTAATACAACAACATTACTCCATTATCTTAGAGGCTCCACCTACGGTGGGATACGAGGGGTCGGATGTACGCAATCATATCCATGTGTTAAAAACACACAAAGGTTGTTTCCCGATGACACATAATGATGCGTCAATCTGTGTCAATCAACTGCTACTTCACAATATAAAAAGTGCAACCAATTTAGTGAATCATTTTGCTTTATTCCATCATTAGTTCAATGTTGAACGAATGATGGTGTTTAGTTAAATGTCGGTTAAAATGAATTGGAAACAAACTTATAATTACTGCAGTGCACAGGAGAGGAACTCAGAGTTTCAGGAGAAAAAATGGCCTTGTGTTCTTGATTAAATTGAAGAGACTAACAAACTGAAGATTTGTAAAATTACATAGTGTGCAGGGTTGATAGTCTAACAAGTTGAAGATTTGTAAAACTCCTCCATAGTCATGAGCACTTAACCACATGTCGGATGTACGCAACCATACTCATGTGTTATAAACACACAGATGTTGTTTTCTGATGATCCATAATGAAAATTGCGTCAAGTTGTGTCGATCAACTGCTACTTCACAATATAAGAAGCGTATCCAATTTAGTAAATTATTTTGCTTTATTCCATCATATTCTAAAGTCAAGGAAGAGTGTCATTGACTCCATTGGAAATGTATGTGCACACAACTACACGTAAATGCATTACACTATCACACAACTACACCACTGCAGCGCACATCACCACCACACAACTGCACACAGCACCACATTTATGCACCACATCAATGCAGACCACTGCACCAAACAAATGCACAGCAATACGCCATAACTAATTAAACACACGACTGAACCACACCAATACACATAACTTGACCAAACCAATACACACCAATTCACCACAAGCTAATTAAATACACCAACATAGATGAAGCTACAACAAGCATTTTAATACATTACAGTCATTTGTGCATACATGAACTAGTCTGCAATTACATTGTCTGTAGCATTGCTGCCAAAAGAAGCACTTAAGCACTTAAGAAATTACAGAGTATGCAGTATTACTGCCAAAATAAGCACCTAATCCACATAACAAAAATCAGAACATCATACGGGTAGGTTGCAGCAAGGATGATCCTTGTTGTGAAGCTTATGATGAACTTGTCCTAGAAATTGTGGCAGCAGCTTGGTTGGATCTTTGTGTCTGCATGACAAACATCCAAAGCAATTGTTAAAACATATTACGATACTTATCCACAAGATATTTCGGTTGTATCAAGTGCATATATTTCGGTTGTATCAAGTACATATTTTGTTGAGATACTTAGGCTACTTTGTAGATAAGCTAGCATTTGTAGATAGAGTTTGTCTCTAAGTATAACTCCTTGGTTGTAGTAGGATTGTTATTATTTTCTTTTGTATATGTACACGTTTGTACGTTGAGATTCCTTATCAAAAATATACGATATTTTTCTTCATGGTATCAGAGAGTCAAATTTAATCAAATACTCAGTCGCTTCTTCGTCGTTTGAAGCCGTCCGTTTTGTCCGCCTGGCTTGTTTCGATCACAGGCTATTGTTTTTTGTCACTCCTGTTTCTTTGCAAATCGTTGCTTTCGTGTAATCCATGGCGGAACAACAGGGTGCTACTTCCCAGAGCACTACTACTGATCCCAAGTCCCCATATTACTTACACCCCTCGGATCATCCCGGGTTACTCTTTGTCACTCAACCGTTAGGAGAAAACGGTGAGAATTATTTTGTTTGGCGCAAAGCTTTTGTCAATGCTTTGCGTTCCAAGAATAAAGCGGGTTTCGTTGATGGTACCATCAAACGTCCGGATGCTACATCCGAAAATTTCAATGTATGGCAGCAATGCAATGCTCTAGTGCTGGCTTGGTTGTCCAACTCGTTGGCCAAAGAATTGCAAGGTGCTGCAGCTCACACGGACACTGCGCGTGATGTGTGGACTGATTTGGAGGAGCGATTTACGCAAGGGGCCGATGCGCGTATATATGAGCTGCGACGTGCCATTAGCGCTCTTCGCCAGGATCGCAGCATGGTTTCAGTTTATTATGGCCGTCTCAAGGTACTTTGGGGCGAGTTGCAGTCATTTGATGAGATTCCCATATGCACTTGTGGGTGTTGCACTTGCGGATTGTCCAAAGCAATGGAAAAGATGCGCGAGAAGGAAATGGTGTTCGACTTCCTGATGGGTCTCGATGAAATGTTTAATACGGTACGTTCCCACATTCTGAGCATTGATCCTTTTCCCTCACTTGGACGTGCATATGCCATTGTAGCACAGGAGGAAAAGCAACGTGTTGTTGCACAAAATTTGCTGCCGCAGTTTGAGGCGGCAGCCCTGGCTGCGTGGAAGCCTGCTGACCGCACATCGAAACCCAAGAGAAAGGGGGAGCGGCCACGATGTGATAACTGTGGGAAAGTCGGACATCTGCGGGAGAGTTGTTATGATCTGATTGGTTATCCTGCTGACTGGGGTGTTCATCAAAATAGGCGTGTCAAGGGACAAGAGCCTCGGAGCCAGCCTTCGGCAGCGATGGCTGCCTCACTGGCGGTAGGTCCAACGGCTGATGCTGTGGCCTGTCCAGCTGCGCCTACTCCTTTTGTAGGTCTCACTCTTGCTCAACAACGCCAGTTAGCTCAGTTCGTTGACCAATTAAATGGAGGTAACTTTGGTCCAACTCTTCCATTGGCAGACAAGCATGATTCGGGTATATTTTCTTTTACGTCTTCCTCTTGGCTCTTTGATAGTGGAGCAAATGCGCATATTGTTAACGATTTATCACTCTTTACTACTGTCACTACCGAAAAGGTTGATGCTACGGTACAGATACCCAACGGCGCACATGTGGCCGTGCGTGCGATGGGCACGGTACACCTTACTGATTCCTTGATTTTACATGGTGTTCTGGACGTCCCGGAGTTTGCTTTTAATTTAATTTCTGTCAGCCGCTTAGTACGTGATCTGCGCTGCACTCTCACATTTGGCCCGGATTTTTGTCTTGTGCAGGAAATTCCATCGAGGAGGCTGATTGGAGTGGGTAGGCAGCACGATGGTTTATATCAACTACTACAGCATTCGGCTCGTAGGAGTTTCGCAGCAATAAAGTGTAGTGACTCCATTTGGCACAATCGACTGGGTCATCTTCCTATTTCCAAATTTCGTTTTCTTCCTTCTGTTGTTGTTTCTAATAACGATATCTTTTGTGATGCTTGTAATCGTGCGAAGCAAACTCGTTTGCCATTTCCTCTTAGTAAAAGTACTACTGTCAAATCTTTTGATCTCATTCATTGTGATATTTGGGGGCCTTATAAAACATCTAGTTTGTCAGGTGTACGTTATTTTCTCACCATTGTTGATGACTACACTCGTACTACTTGGGCCTATTTGATGAAGTCTAAGTCTGAGACTAGTCGCTATATGTTACATTTTTTGAAATGGGTTCATATGCAGTTTCATACTACTGTCAAATGTGTTCGCAGTGATAATGGTTTGGAATTTTCACATGCAACCTTGCTTTCTTATTATCATGATAATGGTATAGAAGTCCAAACGTCTTGTGTTTACACTCCCCAGCAAAACGGGGTTGCTGAGCGTAAACATCGTCATATTTTAGAAGTTGCGCGTGCTCTTCGTTTTCATGCCAACTTGCCTATCATGTTTTGGGGGGAATGTATTCTTACTGCAGTTTACCTTATTAATCGTATGCCTATTGATTCTCTTCAAAATAAAACACCATATGAACTTCTAATTGGGGTGGCACCTGTTTATTCACATCTTCGGGTTTTTGGTTGTTTATGCTATGGTTATACTCACCATGGTTCTCGTGATAAGTTTGCTCCGCGTTCTGCACCAGGTGTGTTTCTTGGCTATCCTCCTTCTCAGAAAGGTTATAAAATTTATGACTTATCTAGTCGGAAAATTTATGTTAGTCGTGATGTTTGCTTTCATGAGTCGATATTTTCTTTTGCTGTCCATTCTTCGCTTCGCGTTTCTACTAGTCCAGGTGTTGCGCTCCCATTTTCTGCTTGGGACACGGCTGATGTGCCCCAACAACCTGCTGGCGTGACACCTCCCAGTCCAGCTGTTCCCGTGCCTGCTACGATTGAGGCTCGTCCCGCTGAGGCTGTTCCAGCCGACGCCTTGTTGCCTTCGGCTGAGGCAATTCCAGCCTCAGCCGATCCCGCCGTCGTACCCTTTGAGTCTTCTTCAGGTTCTATTGCTCCGTTACCTTCTACGCGCAGTTTACGTTCTCGTCAGTTATCTCGTCGTCTCACAGATTTTGACGTTGCCTTACCTCCGTCCCTTGTACCATCGGCGGCTGATCCTGCTCCCACGGCTAACTCCACGGTATTTCCTTTATCCAGTTTTTTGTCATATGCCCGTTTATCGCGTTCTTATTATGGTTTTGTTACGGCCATCACTGCTGAGGATGAGCCGGTTACTTTTAGTCAGGCTGTTAAGCATGCACATTGGCGTGAGGCCATGCAGCGGGATATCTCTGCTCTTGAAGCCAATAAGACCTGGTCAGTTGTTCCTTTACCCCCTGACAAGCGCACTATTGATTCTAAATGGGTGTATAAAATTAAGTATAACCCGGATGGTTCGGTTGAGCGTTATAAGGCACGTTTGGTTGCTCGCGGGTATACGCAAATTGAAGGTGTTGACTTTCATGAAACTTTCGCGCCGGTGGCTAAGTTGGTTACTGTTCGTTGTCTTTTATCTATTGCTATGGTTCGTGGTTGGCATGTACATCAGTTAGATGTCAATAATGCGTTTTTGCATGGTGATCTTACAGAGGATGTTTATATGCGTATTCCACCTGGTTTTTCTCGTAAGGGGGAGCATAATGTTGTTTTTAAGTTGCGTAAATCTTTGTATGGTTTGCGCCAAGCCTCGCGAAATTGGTATGCGAAATTTACTGCTTCCATTACTGCTCTTGGGTACAAGCAGTCTCACGCTGACGCGTCATTATTTGTCTTATCTATTGGGTCTTCCTTTGTTGCTGTTTTAATCTACGTTGATGATGTTATTGTTACTGGAAATGATCTTCCTCGTATCACTGCCTTGAAAGCTTATTTACATCACCATTTCAAGATCAAAAATCTTGGCCCGCTGAAATACTTTCTAGGCATTGAGGTTGCTCGTTCTCCTTCTGGTATGGTTTTAAATCAACGTAAGTATGTTCTTGATATACTCAAAGAATGTGGGCTTCTTGGTTGTCGACCCACCAGCACGCCTATGGATCAAAAATGTCATTTCTCCGAGTCCGATCTCTTACTGGCCGATCCATCTTTTTATCCACGTATAGTTGGGCGTTTACTTTATCTCACGGTTACGCGTCCTGATATTTGTTTTGCGGTAAATATGCTTAGTCAATTTATGCATACACCGCGTAAGTGTCATCTCGATTCGGTCTTTCATTTGGTTCGCTACCTCAAACGTGCACCCGGCCAAGGCATTTTCTTTCCTACTGATTCTTCGCTATGTCTTCGTGCTTACTGTGATGCGGATTGGGCTGGTTGTCCAGTTACTCGCCGGTCAACTACTGATTACTTAATCTTTCTTGGTTCTGCTCCGATTTCTTGGCGTTCCAAAAAGCAGCCTGTTGTTTCTCGTTCATCCGCTGAGGCAGAATATCGTGCAATGGCTTATGCTACTAGTGAAATTGTTTGGTTACGTCGTCTTTTAACTGATCTTGGTGTTTCGGTTTCTGATCCTGTGGTTCTTCATTGTGACAATCAAGCTGCTTTGCAAATTGTTGCCAATCCTGTTTTTCACGAGCGCACCAAACATATTGAAATTGATTGTCATTTTGTTCGTCAGCATTTTTCGGCTGGTTCCATTATGCCCACAAAGATTTCAGGTTCTCTACAGTTGGCGGATGGTTTGACTAAAGCGTTGGGCCCGGCGAATTTCACCCAGTTTTTGCGCAAGTTGGGCATTGTAAATATTCATGCTCCAACTTGAGGGGGAGTATTACGATACTTATCCACAAGATATTTCGGTTGTATCAAGTGCATATATTTCGGTTGTATCAAGTACATATTTTGTTGAGATACTTAGGCTACTTTGTAGATAAGCTAGCATTTGTAGATAGAGTTTGTCTCTAAGTATAACTCCTTGGTTGTAGTAGGATTGTTATTATTTTCTTTTGTATATGTACACGTTTGTACGTTGAGATTCCTTATCAGAAATATACGATACTTTTCTTCAAAACACAATAGTATAAACATGTTAGACATAACATGGACTGGAAAATACTATGATATAGTTACGTTATTCAGCTTAGAAGAAGGATAGATAGGATTATTACATGATCTTATGTTATGTCCTTTCTACATACACCTCTTGCAATGATTATCCATTCCCTTTCTTGTAGCCTTTTCATGATTTCTAGGCTCTTTCTCAGTTCTCTTTCTAAGTTTCATGGGTCTGTCACTCTGCTTCCTTACATCAGGTGTCCGTATTGGAGCTAATTTTGGTCCCAGTAATTATTGGACGGTATAAAATACAGTGCACATGCATAATTCTGAACATACATGGATTTATAATAAAATCCATGTACATAATCAACAATTGAGCCTTTCAACATGTATTGCAGCAACTGCCTACCTGCATGGGTAACTAACAAGTTGAAACAACCTACAAATGCACTCTCTGGTTTCTAGATTAACCACATATAAACCTGCACCACAGACTTCAAAGGATTTCCTATCTGCCATTAATGCAAAACAGTTTCTACTACTTGCCTTTATCTTCTCTAACCTTGAGAGTACATTTGGGCAAACTGTTCCTTCATACCCATTGGTGTATATACTCTTGCCGTGCATTCTTGCCATTGTACGCTTCCTTGTATACTATAGCATCCGTATTATAGGCACTTCTTGCTAGGAGAATGCTTGCAATGAATGACTCAGCTAAGTTGTCACCAGCACATCGCATTTGCTAGTGAATGAGAAAAAAATCCTGGACCACGGATTGAAAGGTATATTCTTCAACCAGTTAGCATAATCTTCATTGATTCTGCTAAAGCATTCTATGTGTCTACCGAAATCACCAGGATGTGAAGTAATAGCACATGCCCATAGGAGATCACCCATATCTTTCGCACTGTACTTGGTCTTGAAATTTTTAAATATGGGCCTCACACAAAATCTTTGATCACATATTGGAAAAACTATGTTGACTGTGGATTGGGCCCTTTTGTCTATCTAAAATGATGGCGTATTGAAGGCCATGAGGCCTCTGACCAATACAATACCTGAGGTATTCCAAGAACCATTTCCAGCTGTTAAAACTTTCAGCTTCTACAACACAAACAACAACTGGGAACATGTTATCATTTCCATCTATTCCAAAGCACTCAGTAACTGGCCATTTGAAGTTGTCCTTCAAGAAACATCCATCAAGTCTAATAATAGGCCTGCAGCCAGTAACAAATCCAATCCTACATGCATGGAAACAAACAAATGTCCTCTCAAGCTTTGGTGGTGAGGTCTCATCCACCACTGTGTTCTTTATCCTCAACTTACTACCTGAAGTTGTCTTTCTAATCGTTTCAGTATAATCTCATAGTTGTAAATAGTGTATCTTGTCCATACCTTGAATGTCCTATTTAGCCTTGTTCTTTTGCTTTTTAAATCTGTGTCCTACTCACATCTACCATCAACTCTCTCCTGACTTGGTTTTGAAGACTCTGGGTGCGTAAACTGGATTGTCAAATGGTCTTTCTATATATATTTATGCTTGTTTGCGAAATCCCTCCCACAAGTATGCTCTCCCTTCAGCATCTTTAGCATAAAGGTTGTATCATGACCGATAACAGGACCATGAAACCTCTAACTACAGCCCTTGCTACATGAAGCAGTGATTCTCGTTCTCTCATTTTTTGGTACTTTACTTCATATCCTCTTTTGATATTCCATTAAATCAGAGCCTCTCAAAATTTTGCAGCTGATGGAAACTTCTGGCCAACTTTCAATTCAAAACTAGGTTTATTGAACTATTCTTCAAAATCAAAGTCACAGCAATCATATACCACCTATTCTCTCTTATGAAAAATTACTTATTCATCCTCTAGTTCTTCATTCCCATCACCAACATGTATGCTTTCAATTTCAACTTCAACCAGAGCTTCATGCCTTTCTAGTTCAGCTTCATGACTGTGATTTGGAGCCACCTGCTTTGTACTTGTATTATATATCCTTCTGTTGCTTCCCTCTTTTCTTCTGGGATCTGTCTCTGTTGAAAGTCACAGAATATATCATCATCTAATATCTAATCTAGTCCCTCAAACGTATCAACTTGATCAACATATTGAGATTGACCAACAGGATGAACATTTTAGGAATCAACAGTAGCTTCATGTGCTTCAACTTGCTCTAGGTCTTTTCAGGTACTATATGACATTGTCCTGTCTCCCCCACTGTTTGAGATGGTCCAGCTGATGCTTTTGGAGATGGCTGGGACACATTTATTGTCTTGTAAATTCTCAATTATGATGCACATTGACAAATTTGTACTTGGTTAATATGGCCCTTTTCCTTGGTGGGGTCTCTGTTTTGTCTTCCTTTTATTGGAGGTTAATTTACTTGCTTTCACTTTCTTCCCACTAACCGAGCCAGATTTGCTGCATGCTGTCAGTCTTGTTAGGCTAAGTTTTTCCTTTATATTCATAATGATTGATATAGTTCCCCAAATAACTCAATAATTGGCAAATTATTGTACAAATCATTTCTTGCAATTGCTTAAAATCACATTCACATCAGTGCACCATAACATAAAGCACAACGTCATTCCATGCCAATGTCCAGAAAGTCTCACACCACATCACATGCAACCAAATGAACCACATCATTCCATGCCAATGTGCAGAACGTTTCACACCACATCACATGCAACCAAAGAGAACCACATCATCCATGCCAATGTGCAGAAATTTTTCACACAATCACATGCAACCAAAAGAACCCATACGATCTAAACAAAAGAACACGAAAATCAATCTTATATCATCTATTTATCTCATCAAAAGAACCCTATTTTTACTAACCTCAGTAAGGCAAAGCAATTTCTCTGCAGTGATTGTAAACTTAATGCGCCTTTTCTTTACTAAAACATTGCCTTTTCCTTGCTACTCAGAGGTTGAGATTCTGAATTGATGGATAGAGACCAATATCGAGTGCAGGATTTGATGCAGGGAGATGATGACATTGTCTTTGAGCTGCTGAGATTCTGCTTTATATCTAGTGAAGATGATGAGTTTAATTCACTAGTGCTAACTAACTAGTTTTTAAGGTACCGTAGCTAACTGTCATGAACAACAACAACATCCAACAACAGCAACCATACCCAGTATATCTCAACGACAGCAAAAGTTACTGCTAAGGTTTGGAGAGGATGAAAGTCAGTCGAACAATACTTACATCCTAACGGATAGAGAGTTTCTTCCAGTGAAACCCCCTGCTCTATATGTACATGCATATATGACACAATAATAAAAATACGGTGTGTTAGTGTACTAGTGAATTGATTTAGTAAACACAGTTAACTGTCATTAACAAAGGGGTAAATTAGATTTTTCATCTATTTCTGGTGGTTGGCCTGAAAATATTCTTTTTACCTTTTAGTACAAACATTAGGGGATTAAGGGTGTATTTTATAACATTGGAGGGGGAGGGGGAGAGTATGGACGATTATGCCAAACATTAGAGAGACAAAAGGTAATTATCCCTACCATTTATTGTGTACTCATGGATATTGATGATAAACTAGTATGATGCAATAAAGGCCATGTTATATGTACATTTTTTTAACATAACCAAGAGTCTTATATTTAGACACTTAAGTTAGACATCATCAGATCTATTCCTTTTTAAATGAGATGAGATCTGCTGCCTAAGTTACGGCTCCAACTTGTGTGCCCAAGAATTACATAGTTTTGTTTAAGAAAAAAAGAACACATACCATAAAGTATATTATATGTAAACACTTTTAACAAAGTAATTTAATATTGTAACATCTAATTAAAGACCCTACTTAGACAACATATTTAGTCTCCCTGGTAAATCACATCCATCCCAAAATCTGAATTTCTTTGTCAGCAGACCCATTTTGTGATTTTCAAATGTATCATTTATTCCACTTTCTTCCGTGAACTTCAGCAATTGGGTCTAAATTTTGATTTCCCAAATAATAGCACACAACTGGAAGAGCATGACATGCTAAATTATCAGAAATTTAAAACTAAGAAAACATGCCAGTGTTGTTCTATTCCAACTGTTGTTCCTGCATCATGCCTTTATATTATATAATATTAGATGCTACTATACCTTTATATTATATAATATTAGATACTAATATTTAAATATCATGATTGAAATGTTAGGCAAGTGGTAACGTCGTTTGCCAACTAAGAGAGAGGAGTGTTAATTGTAATTAAAGTTAGCTCATTTCAGCTCAAGCCGCGGGTATGATTGTTTTACGATGTTTCAATGCTATAATTTGAGGGGATAGGATCCCCTCACCGCAAAGGGGTGCGGTGAGGCGTGACCGCACGACACGTGGCAGCAAGGGAGGGTGGTGAGGCTAGATGAGTTTCATCCGCATTTAGCTTCACTACTCCCCTTGCTGCCACGTGTCGCGTGGTCACAAAGGAGGTGATGAAAATGAGGTTAGAAGTGCTGAAGTGGCTGAATCATTGTATGTAAGATTGATATATAGTTTATGCATAATCATGTCAAAAAAATAATTGAGACCAAGTCAAGATACGAGTTAATATTTAAAGAAAAGATTAAATCAAGCGTAAAAAATGTTGTCATTTCACCGTGATACGGAACACCTACTTGAAGAAGTATAGGGACGTCTTTTTGAAAAATAGAAGTGACAACATATATGTATGTATGATAGTAAAGTCAAGGTTAAAAGATAGAAGAGAGGCCACCGACGGTAGTGCATAATACTTATTTGAGAGAGTATGAGATATCTACGATGGTTGTACAAAATACATGGACGACGTCACAAAAGTCAGTAGCAAAGCTATATCATATGTAGAAACCTTTAGTTTCAGATTAACGGAACGACACCTTCGTTCTAGATTATGAAAATACTTTTATTCCTGATTATGGAAGAAATCAACGTTATGAAAAGTATGTCAAAAGTTATAGAAAAGTTAAACGGTTAAACACACAGATGTAGGATTTAAGCGTAGTATTGAATAAGAGCATTGAGTATGTACTTGCGCAAGTGTATATGATTTGGGATGACTTTAGTGATGAGAAAACATAGTGTTTTTTTTTTGTGAGCACGTGATAGCTCACCTCTTACTATTTTATTATGCATGTATTTGGGATGACTTTAGTGATGCTTATTTCTTAGTGTAACTGCATTTGAATATATTTATATGCTATAAAGTATAAATAAATGATGCATATAGAAGTTTAATGATCTAGACAAGTTTGTGTTGTCGACATAGAGCATCCGCGGGTAGGCATGAGAAATTTAGAAAGAAAGAAAAAAAATTATGCAGACTAAAAAAAAGGCACAAAAGTCACAGATCCAGACCAGGTCGGATTCGGATGGTGAAAATTCTAATTCATTTGTGTAAGATCTACTGTTTAAGATAAAGATATATTGTAATATACGAATCTTTATAAGCGTTTTGAATTTTACATGACAATTTATTAATAAAAAGAATGATAGGTAGTTGATAATTGACTGAATCAAAATTTGCCACGAGCATGGCTTAAGGCCAAAACAATGCTCTGTTAACCACTTCCTAGGCCAGAAATATAGCAAAAACAGAACAAAGAGAAAAAAACAGAGCTCTTTTTAAGGTTTAAGCTGCATAATCGTAAAAAATAGTAAAATTTGAGATAGATCTGCTCACCCACATTTTCTTCATTTTTTCTTCACCGTACGACATGTGACAGCAAGAAATGATGATGTTAGATGAAAGTGACCTACACAGAAGTGTATGAGGGGGGTGTTGATACATATCCTACCGTGAGAAAAGAAGTAAGAGAAATGTAATTCAGGAAATCTTATCCCGTAAAATTTATACTCTAATTAGGACTAGGAAAAAATTTCTACTCAAATTAGGACTATAAGAGTAAAAAATTTACACTCAAATTAGGACTAGGAAAAAGTTGACTAAAAAAATCCGAATGCCAACTCTTCTTCATCTGGCTTTTGCTGAGCCTTCAACTGTCGGTGGTCCACTTCCCCAGTGATAGCTGAGCTGCAATTTAGATCCAGTTTTCATCTCTCCTTTCTCACCATTTCCTTCTTTCATAATACATTTCTGATTTCACATTACTACTCCACATGCTTTTTGTTTCTATTCTTACTACTCTTGATCTTGTATGCTGATATTTTATTAGAAGCACAAGTGCTGTCTTCTTGACAAAGAAAACAAAAGACATCCTACCATAAATGGTTTTTTGCTTGCGGTCCTCGTTTTCATTTCATTGGCAAAATTCTTTGATGTAGATTTGTTGCTGATTCGGTATGTCATGATCTGTTTTGCCAAACCCTTTTCGTGTCTTGCTGATCTTTCCTCATTTCTATGTGAATCCTTTCAGTGGGTTCTATTTTGGGCGGGGTTGTTATGGCCAAAATGGTGCCTTTAGTAATTTTGAGATGAGGATTGCTTTAAATATGGGAAATTTGATTAGGGGTGATTGATCTGGCGTTAATCTTGGATAAATTTTGCGGGTTTTTGTGGAATTTTGTTTCTCTTGTAGAAATCAATATAACCACTGATGATAATGGGTTAGTTACTGGCATTTGACCTCTGATAATTTCTTGAAGTGGGACTCGATCTCAGGACGTTCTCACATTGATGAAATTCTATTTCGATTTACAAGTTTCTCTATGCAGTATCTTTACTGTTGTCTTTTTATCTGACATTCTTTGAATTTTTCTCAGGATTGGAGCTTCAGCCAACATCAAGCTGCTAGCTTTAGGCTGTGAGCTGGAAGAGAAGCAGATCTGAGATACAGATATCTAGATCACGGCAAAGCTGGCGGCGACATTGCCCTGGAGGTTCTCTGCCCCAAATGGCAGCAGCCTTCCTAGTAGTGACTTGGTAATTTCCTTTAAGGATAATAAGTTCGGTAGAATGCCAAGGATCCAGTTTTCTGTGTTCGTGTCCCCTGCGTTAGAAGTCCTTAGTTACGAACATTCTCATTGTGTGCTATGTTTGATCCTTATGTGGCTTTGCGTGGACCTGACGGGTGATAGAGATTTCGGTCATTGTGGCTGTTCTTGAATTTCGTTACTCCAAGTTCAGTTGGCAACTTTGGCCCTCGGTTTTCTCCCTAACATATTTGTTCTGTTGCATTTTTTTGACATTCATTTGCAACAGAGACAAGGAAGTAGTACATATGGGACTTATGTTCCTTTGCTGGTTAGACATCTAATTGTCAAGAGCAACTTATGAAAGAAAAATCATATTTACATGAAGTAGGTGATAGAGTCAAGTTCTTTTAGTCTTCACATGGGATTTTTGTAGCTTACTGGGTTTTAGCGAGCAAGTGTGAAGTTCATGTGTTTGGTCTTGTTCCCCATATGGAAGATAAAATAATGGGAAATAACAAATCAAATCAATTCCCACGGATACTGATTTTATTTGTCTTTTCCTATAGATTGTTTTTGGTGAAGAAATTGACTCTTGTATGCTGATTCAATGGTTGACTGTAAATCAGCACTACTAATAGGCTTTGATGACAACGAAAGCTGATAGTATAAAATACTTATTCATTGGATAATTTGTGTCTATTACATGGCTGCATGGTTTAGCTTGTAACACTTACAGTTGTTACTTCA
Source organism: Eustoma russellianum (assembly GCA_036186865.1). Classification (NCBI taxonomy): domain Eukaryota; kingdom Viridiplantae; phylum Streptophyta; class Magnoliopsida; order Gentianales; family Gentianaceae; genus Eustoma; species Eustoma russellianum. Next base: position 30,499,218 of record AP025052.1, read on the forward strand.
TCCCAGATGCAGGAACGGAATGGGGACGTTAAGCCTCATGATCTAGAGCCTGCAACTCCACATTCACTTGTAAAGATGGGTTCGAGGTAGAATTTGTTTTGCTATTGAGCTACTTGTGGAGAACGTAATTGCATATGATTGGTTTCATATGATACAACCACCGAGCCATCCCGTGTTATTTGTATCACTTGCTTCTTTGTGAGATCTTTGTGCTATCTTCTGGAGAAATATTTAGTTGCCTTGCTGCACATCTCAATGCTTCTTAAATTTATACTGTCTCCTCTCATTTCGTCTACCCTATATAATAATTTTCTTATTATGATAGTTGAATTACGATACGTGGCAAAAGAAAATGACGTTAATTGACGAATTGATTTTCTTTTTGACCCATCCATATTCTCGATCCATAGAGCTAAAAGGCTGATAACATATTGAACAGGCTACTTTAACTTACGTAACAAAGCTGGTATAAGGATAAGAGATTCTTAGAAAATTTTCCACCATAGATTTCTGTTAGTGTATCTAATAACCAAATAGTAAATTCTTCAATAACATTTCTACAGTTGTTGTAGCTTTGTTTATATTTGTTCATTGGAGTACCTTTGCTCAATCTACATTATGTACTGGTTGTACTTAGAGGATGTTAATGGTACATGTGACTTTTCTCCTACTATTGGGCCGAATATGTTCTGTACGGAATCCTCTAAGCAATTTCTACTTTTTTCCCTGGTATCATCTGTAGTAATTTTATCATCCTACGGTAATTTTGGGCAGAGACCGGAGTAACATGGAGGATCCTGATGGTACACTAGCCAGTGTAGCTCAATGCATCGAGCAACTAAGGCGAAATTCTTCATCTCTACAAGAAAAGGAGTCTTCCTTGAGGCAATTGCTCGAGTTAATTGACACGCGTGAAACTGCTTTTGGTGCTGTGGGGTCACATTCTCAGGCAGTTCCTGTCCTAGTTTCACTCCTTCGATCTGGGTCACTTGCAATTAAGATGCAGGCTGCTACAGTTTTAGGTTCTTTATGCAAGGAGAATGAGTTGCGTGTAAAAGTATTATTGGGTGGTTGTATTCCTCCACTACTTGGTCTTCTTAAGTCAAGTTCAGCTGATGGTCAGATTTCAGCAGCAAAGACCATATATGCCGTATCTCAAGATGGTGCCAAGGATCATGTCGGCTCAAAAATTTTTTCGACAGAAGGAGTTGTACCGGCACTATGGGAGCAATTGGAGAAGGGGCTCAAGGCTGGAAATATAGTTGATGACCTTCTAACTGGGGCTCTGCGGAACTTATCTAGCAGCACCGAGGGATTCTGGTCTGCCACAATTCATGCTGGAGGAGTTGGTATACTTGTGAAGTTGCTCACATCTGGGAAAACAAGTACTCAGGCTAATGTGTGTTTTCTTCTAGCATGCATGATGATGGAAGATGCTTCTGTCTGTTCTAAGGTCTTGGCTGCAGAAGCTACAAAACATCTCCTTAGGCTGCTTGGACCTGGTAATGAGGCGCCTGTAAGGGCAGAGGCTGCTTCTGCTCTCAAATCTCTTTCGTCACAGTGCAAAGATGCGAGGCAGGAGATAGCTAACTGCAATGGTATACCTGCATTAATAAATGCTACAATTGCCCCTTCAAAGGAATTCATGCAGGGGGAGTTCGCTCAAGCTTTGCAGGAGAATGCGATGTATGCTCTTGCCAATATTTCTGGCGGTTTATCCTACGTCATCTCAAGTCTCGGTAAGAGCCTTGAATCTTGCACCTCACCTGCACAGGTGGCTGACACATTAGGGGCATTAGCTTCTGCTCTCATGATATATGATAACAAAGCAGAAAATGCTAGGGCATCAGATCCTTTGGAGGTGGAGCAGACACTCGTTAAACAATTCAAGTCTGGCTTGTCATTTCTTGTTCAGGAGCGTACCATTGAAGCCCTAGCTAGTTTGTATGGAAATACAGTGTTCTCTAGCAAACTTGCCAACTCTGATGCTAAACGGCTGCTTGTTGGTTTGATCACTATGGCGACTAATGAAGTCCAGGATGAGTTGATCAAATCTCTGCTTATTCTGTGCAAGAATGAAGGTAGTTTGTGGTACGCCCTTCAAGGCCGTGAAGGAATTCAGTTGCTGATATCACTTCTTGGTCTTTCTTCTGAGCAGCAACAAGAATGCGCTGTTGCGTTACTTTCTCTGTTGTCTAATGAGAATGATGAAAGTAAATGGGCCATCACTGCAGCTGGTGGCATACCCCCGCTTGTTCAAATTCTAGAGACAGGTTCTCCTAAAGCAAAGGAAGATTCTGCAATCATACTTGGTAACCTCTGTAATCACAGTGAAGATATACGGGCATGTGTTGAAAGTGCTGATGCTGTTCCAGCATTGTTATGGCTGCTAAAAAATGGTAGCTCACATGGAAAGGAAATTGCTGCAAAGACATTGAACCATTTGATTCACAAATCAGACACTGCAACAATCAGCCAGCTCACAGCTTTATTAACCAGCGATCTACCTGAATCTAAGGTGTATGTCTTAGATGCTTTAAAAAGTTTGCTCTCTGTAGCCCCACTTGTTGATATGCTTCGTGAAGGAAGTGCTGCAAATGACGCGATCGAGACAATGATAAAAATCTTGGGCTCTCCTAGAGAAGAGACCCAAGCTAAATCTGCTTCAACTTTGGCAGGAATTTTTGAAGTCAGGAAGGACTTGCGTGAGAGTGCCATTGTTCTAAATGCTCTTATGTCGGTGTTGAATCTTCTGCATGTTGAATCAGAACATATCTTAGTGGAGTCCTGTAGATGTCTGGCTGCAATATTTCTTTCGATCAAAGAGAACCAGGACGTGGCTAATATAGCTAGGGATGCACTGCCTTCTTTAGTTATGCTAGCTAAATCTTCAGTTTTGCAAGTATCCGAGCAGGCTGTATGTGCTTTGGCTAATCTCCTTCTGGATTGTGAAGTTTCAGAAAAAGCTATTCCTGAAGAAATAGTTTCAACTGCCACTAGAATTCTGAGAGATGGCAGTATTAACGGAAAGACACATGCTGCAGCAGCGATTGCGCGGCTTTTTCATTATCGTCAAATTGATGATGCTTCTACTGAATGTGTAAATCGCGCTGGCACAGTCCTTGCCTTGGTCTTTTTCCTAGAATCTGCTGAGAGTGGTTCACTGGCTTTGTCAGAGGCTCTAAATGCCCTTGCTTGTCTTGCAAGCTCTGGAGGAGCCAATGGATATGTCAAACCTGCGTGGGTGGTTCTTGCTGATTTTCCTGATAGTATAAACCCAATAGTATCGTGTATTGCTAACGCGTCACCCATATTACAGGACAAAGCAATAGAAATATTGTCACTGCTCTGCCATTCTCAGCCTGTTGTTTTAGGAGATACAGTTGCTTGTTGTCCTGGATGTATTTTGTCCATTGCAGAAAGAGTAATCGCTTCATCAAACCCAAGGGTCAAAATTGGAGGAACTGCCCTTCTTGTTTGCAGCACAAAAGTTAATCATCAAAAAGTGCTTGAAGATTTAAACGCAACAAGATTATGCAGTCCACTCATCCAGTCCCTTGTTGGAATGTTAAGTTCTGCTGTATCTTTTCAATTGACAGATCAGAAAGGTAAAACTGCCATTTGTATTAGCAAAAACATTGAAGAAGAAACAGAAACAAGTACGTCAACCATTTACGGTATCAACATAGCTGTCTGGCTACTTACTGCTCTTGCAACTGGAGATGACAAAAGTAAAGCTGAGATTATGGAGGCTGGAGCAGTTGAGGTCATTACTGAGAAAATCTCCCAATCAATATCACAGTTCTCTCAGGTACCTACTTCTGTTGGATAACCAAGATTCGTGTTTGTTTTGTTCCCTACTTTTCTTGATTACTAGGACATTTGAAACTGCTTGTGTGTAACTTTATTGCTAAAGCCTGTGTGGCGGTTATGCATCATGTCCTTAATGTCTGACATCACAGATGTTGTTTGATATGCTTTTGTGAGTCGCAGAGTGATTTCAACGAAGACAGTAGCGCATGGATTTTTGCCTTGTTACTGGCAGTTTTGTTTCAAGATCGAGATATCATACGCTCAAATGCGACAATGAAGGCTATACCAGTGCTAGCAAATTTGCTTAAGTCGGAGGAGACAGCAAACAGATATTTTGCTGCTCAAGCTGTGGCCAGCCTTGTCTGCAATGGTAGCAGGGGAACTCTTCTTTCTGTGGCGAATTCTGGTGCAGCTGCGGGACTAATTACATTGCTTGGCTGCACCGAAGGTGATATAAAAGAACTTCTAGAATTAGCAGAGGACTTCTCTTTGGTTCCTTATCCAGACCAAGTTGCTCTTGAAAGATTATTTCGCGTTGACGATATAAGGGTGGGTGCCACCTCTAGGAAAGCTATTCCAGCCCTGGTTGATTTGCTGAAACCTATCCCAGAGCGGCCTGGAGCTCCTTTCCTTTCACTTGGACTTCTTATTCAGCTTGCAAAAGATTCTCCTTCTAATAAAATTGTGATGGTTGAGTCAGGGGCATTGGAAGCATTGACAAAGTATCTTTCACTGAGCCCGCAAGATGCAACTGAAGAAGCTGCCACCGATCTTCTAGGTATGCTATTTAGCACCGCCGAAATAAGGAGACATGAGTCTGCATTTGGTGCTGTTAGTCAACTTATAGCAGTCTTACGCTTAGGGGGAAGAGCGGCTAGACATAGTGCTGCCAAAGCCTTAGAACACCTGTTTACTGCAGACCATATAAGGAATGCAGATTCAGCTAGGCAAGCTGTTCAACCATTGGTGGAAATCCTAAACACCGGTTTAGAGAAGGAGCAACATGCTGCTATTGCCGCACTTGTTAGGCTGCTCAGCGAGAACCCATCTAGAGCCCTTGCTGTTGCAGATGTTGAGATGAATGCTGTTGATGTTCTTTGTAAAATTCTTTCATCAAGATGCTCGATGGAATTGAAGGGCGATGCTGCAGAATTGTGTTCTGTTCTCTTTGTAAATACAAGAATCAGATCGACCCTGGCTGCTGCTCGCTGTGTTGAGCCTCTTGTATCTCTCCTAGTTACTGAGTTCAGTCCTGCTCATCATTCTGTTGTCCGTGCTCTAGAAAAACTCTTAGATGATGAGCAACTTGCAGAACTAGTTGCCGCTCATGGGGCCGTTTTTCCTCTTGTTGGCCTTCTATATGGTAGGAATTATTTGCTTCATGAAGTCGTCTCTAGGGCTCTTGTGAAACTCGGAAAAGACAGGCCATCTTGTAAGATGGAAATGGTGAAGGCTGGGGCAATTGAAAGCATGCTTGACATCCTGCACGAAGCCCCGGATTTCCTATCTGCTGCTTTTTCAGAGTTGCTTAGAATTCTTACAAATAACTCTACAATTGCAAAGGGTCCATCTGCAGCAAAAGTGGTCGAGCCTCTCTTCATGATGTTGACAAGACCAGAGTTTGGGCCTGATGGGCAACATAGCTCTTTACAAGTTCTAGTAAATATTCTTGAGCATCCACAGTGCCGTGCAGACTATACTTTGACAGCTCAGCAAGCTATCGAACCACTCATCCCTCTACTTGATTCACCTGCTCCAGCTGTGCAACAATTGGCAGCTGAGCTTCTTTCTCATGTGCTTTTGGAAGAACATCTTCAGAAGGATCCAGTAACACAGCAAGCAATTGGCCCATTGGTACGAGTTCTTGGTTCTGGTATACCAATTCTGCAGCAGAGAGCAGTGAAGGCTCTTGTCAGTGTTGCAGTAACTTGGCCAAATGAAATTGCAAAAGAGGGTGGTGTTTCTGAGTTGTCTAAAGTGATTTTGCAAGCTGATCCTTTGCTTCCTAATGCCTTGTGGGAGTCAGCTGCTTCTGTTCTATCCAGTATTCTGCAGTATAGTTCAGAGTTTTATTTGGAAGTGCCTGTAGCAGTCCTGGTGATGTTGCTCCGCTCGGGTTCGGAAAGTACTGTTATTGGTTCCTTGAATGCCCTTTTGGTTTTGGAGAGTGACGACTCAACCAGCGCTCAAGCGATGGCTGAAAGTGGGGCAATTGAGGCTCTGTTGGAACTTCTAAGATCCCACCAATGTGAGGAAACTGCTGCAAGACTACTTGAAGTATTGTTGAACAATGTCAAGATCCGAGAAACAAAAGCAACCAAATCTGCAATTTTGCCACTGTCACAGTATCTGTTGGATCCACAAACTCAGGGTCAGCAGGCTAGGTTACTGGCTACTCTTGCTCTTGGTGACCTGTTCCAGAATGAAGCTCTTGCTCGAACAGCCGATGCTGTTTCTGCATGCCGTGCCCTGGTGAATCTGCTTGAGGATCAACCTACGGAAGAAATGAAGGTGGTAGCCATATGTGCCTTGCAGAATCTAGTTATGTATAGCCGGTCAAATAAGAGAGCAGTTGCAGAGGCAGGTGGTGTTCAGGTTGTGCTGGACCTGATTGGTTCGAGTGATCCAGAAACGTCAGTTCAGGCTGCTATGTTTATTAAACTTCTTTTCTCCAACAATACAATACAAGAATATGCTTCAAGTGAAACTGTCAGGGCTATAACTGGTAATTTTTCTTTCTCTTTGCTAGATATTTCATTCTTTGCTTTATATTTCAGAAAATCGATCAACTTTTGTTCTTGATCTACCAACAGCTCGATGCTGATTCTATATTTTAGTTTTGATTTAAAGTTATAAACTAGCAAACTATCTGCTTTAGTCCTTAACATAGCTAAACCCTTTTCTGCATCATATGTAGTCCTTACTTGTTTTGACCATTTTAGCTGCAATTGAGAAAGACTTATGGGCCACTGGAATGGTGAGCGAGGAATATTTGATGGCTCTAAATGCACTATTTGGCAATTTTCCGCGCTTAAGGGCTACAGAGCCTGCGACACTTAGTATTCCACATCTAGTCCAGTCCCTTAAGACTGGTTCTGAGGCAACTCAAGAAGCTGCTTTGGATTCATTGTTTCTACTGCGGCAAGCTTGGTCTGCGTGTCCTGCAGAAGTATCTCGAGCACAATCAATTGCGGCTGCTGATGCAATTCCTCTGTTGCAATATCTAATACAATCAGGGCCGCCTCGGTTTCAGGAGAAGGCAGAATTTTTGTTGCAGTGTCTGCCTGGAACTCTAGTAGTGATAATTAAGCGAGGCAATAATATGAGGCAGTCTGTTGGTAATCCAAGTGTCTATTGCAAACTAACGCTTGGAAATACTGCTCCTCGACAAACTAAGGTACAAAGCTGTTCATGTTTTGGTTTCTTGCTGTCTGCTTTGACTTAATTTATGATACATGCTTCATTGGATTAAATTGCTGTAAAGCAATGAAGTAAAATACCAAGGGTGCTGAGTTTCATCTCTTACTTGCCTTCTTTTGTGTGTAAATAAATACCTTTTGAAGTCTGAGTTTTCAGAGAAAGCATGTAGATCTTTTTCCATGCATGCATAAGCTGAAGGTAGATTTGGCTTTTGTTTTACTCATCTGATAGTGCCTTTAGTCTGCAAGCAATCAAATTGTTTCTTCATAGAAAATTGGCGAGCTATAACATTAAGTGATTGGTGTTGTCTGTCTAGAACCAATGATACTGACCAGAATCATGTTAATACTCCTATATGCTTGCCTGTGGGTGCTTGAAATTGAAGTTAGAAAGCTTAATGCTAATATCAGAAGTTCTTAAGAGCTGTAAGTGTTTGTTTTCAAAAAGCAAGAAGAAGAAAATGTTATTAACAGGTTCATGAGAACCATAATCCAAGAGGCACAACACTGTCCCAGCGGCTGTGACTTACATGATCAAATGGTCTAGATGTTTCAAGAATGGGATATGATAAAGAATTAAACTCTTATTGGCATTTTACTTGGAGAAATGAAACCACAAAAACATGCTTGTGGAAAATGTATCAAAATCTTCCACCTGTACTTGCTGTAGATTGGAAATTCCAATAATGCTTGGAGAATATGAATAAGGTGCCCTTCCATGATGCGTTGTGCCAATCTTGACTTCTGGGTTTTTTTTTCCTTATGGTTGTATGTATATAACTTTTTTCCATTTCCAATCACTCTTTTTTGACTTTGGAATATGATGTAATAAAGCAAAATGACTCACTAAATTAGCTGCGCTTTTTATGTTGTGAAGTTGACGTAATTTTCATTATGGGTCATTGGGAAACAACCCCTATGTGTTTCTAACACATGGATATGATTGCGTATATCTAACCCCTCCATATCCCGCCATTTGCGGGAGCTCTGAGGCAATGGGATAATGTTGTTGTTGTATGTATATAACTTGTTTATAATTTTTGTTCGTGGCAGGTTGTGTCTACTGGTCCTAGTCCTGAATGGGATGAGAGCTTCGCGTGGTCCTTCGAGAGTCCGCCCAAAGGCCAGAAGCTTCACATTTCTTGCAAGAACAAGAGCAAAATGGGGAAGGTAAATTAGCTTCTGAAAAAGCAATAACCCTTTTTTCCTGTGATTTTTTGCTGCATTCCTTCCTCCTAACCAATTACCCCCATATCACAGAGCTCCTTTGGGAAGGTAACTATCCAGATTGACCGGGTGGTGATGCTCGGTACAGTCGCGGGGGAGTACACGCTACTGCCAGAGAGCAAAAGTGGCCCATCGAGAAATTTGGAGATAGAGTTTCAGTGGTCTAACAAGGAAGCTTTGTAATGATGGAATTGCAGATTAAAGAACTGATGATAAATTTTTTTTGATTCATTCGATCATTTTATTTATTTGAACTTTGTATATAGGGTTTTGCAGAATGCTTGTGTCTATCATTGTGTGGGTTTCTGTAGCTTTCATCTGAAGTGTTAAAAGGTGTTGTCCTTTGATGTGTTCTTTTGTAATCAAATTGAGAACTACTTGTCATATATGGAATATTAGTAACGGAGTTCTTTTGTAATCAAATTGAGAACCATTATGATCATCGGGAAACAACCTTTGTGTGTTTCTAATATATGGATATGGTTGCGTACATCTGACTCTTTCTATCACGTCATAGGCGATTGCCTTGGGGTAGAGGCGAGAGCCTCCAAGACAATGGGATAATGTTGTTGTAGTTCTTTCTATATACTTAGTATCGGCATGAGATGCCAAAATTACCACCAAGGTTTCTGTACTTGTATGTTATGTTTTGAATCGTTGCTGCTAATGATCAGAATTGGATTTGAGCAATATTTTTAATCAGTGATTGGATTATTATCATTTCAGTGTTGATTCAGCTATGTGATACTTTTAGTTACTAATATTAGCATATGTGACGCAATGACCATATTCAAATTTACAATACCTTTTTTTACATACATTTTTTCTAATACAAATTTAATTTGTATTCTTTTGTTAGACGGTGTTGGTTGGTTGAGTTTTGGCTTGCAGTGCCAAATCCAAGTAAAGGAAGAGGGTTGCGTTAGATTAATATCCAGTGTGAAACTTTGTCACTAAATATTATTGGATCAAACAAGACATTGCATTAATGTTATGATGTTTCCCATATGGAACGTGTTGTATTGTTAGAATGCGGTGTCTCGCCAAGAACCGTTGTATCTAGGGGTTTGAATGTAGTGTCAAATAAGTAAGGGTCCTTGTTGTATGGTCTGAATACAGAAATTGAGTTATGGCCGCTGCATCTTCTAGAAAACTCGGATGTAGCGAAAAATAAGCAAGAGTCCTTAGGCCATAAGTTACATGCAAAACGAGAAAATACTAGGCCAGGTAGAAATATTAGACTATGAACATGTAGAGTTCGAACTTTAATAGAGAAGACAATAGATATAATGAACACGATGATAAGAAGAAAAATAATATTTTGTGTTTGCAAAAGACAAAGTGGATATGTGAGAAAGCGAGGATATTAAACAAATCATGATTTAAACTCGTGTACAATGAAAGAATGAGACAAAAAATAGAGTTTTGATTATTAACTCATAAAGAGACAACGTAGTAGGTGTTATTAAGAAAAGAGAGAGAATTATAGCCATTAAATTGGCGTTTGAAAAAGAAACAAACAATATTATTAGCGTAAATGCTACTTAAGTGGGTTTAGAAGAGACTACAAAGGTTCAATTTTAGAAAAATTTAGAAGGCACAGTGCGTGAAATTCCAATAACTGAAAAGATTTTTATAGTAGGAGATTTAAATAGACATGTAGGTCTAATACATTTTTCAAAAAAGAGATGAATACTTGATTACATTTAAATAAAGACCAAATAAGTCGCAGAAAGACTATTTTATGACTCATATGAGATATAGAAGAGCTTATAAGACTATAAGGTGATCATAAGAGAAAGTTTATTAATGCAACCATGTCTTGTAGCGTTGGATGTCCATGTCTGATATAGAAGATTGAGAAAACGAAGGACTATAGAACCCAAAGTAAAACGGTGGGATTCGAAAGAAGCTAAGTAAGAAGATTTTTAAAAAATAGTACTAGATAAGGAAGTCTTAAGAAATTCAAGTGGTGATGAAAATACAGTGTGGAGGATGTAACAGTATAGATAAAAAAATAGCAAGAACTTTACTTGGCGAGTCAAAAGGTTTGCAAATAAAGAATCCTGGTGGTGGATAGAAGAAGTTTAAGACAAAGTAAAAAAACAAGAGGCTCTTCAACTTTGTGAAAATCAAGAGAATTGAGAAAATTATAGGCTTGTTAAGAAGAAGCTAAACAGGTCGTAAGTGAAGCTAAATCAAAGACGATTAAAGATTTTATAAGCAGTTGGACACCAAAAAAGTGAAAGAGGTGTGTATAGAATTGCCAGAACGAGAGAAAAGAAGACAAAAGATTTGATTCAAGTTAATGCAGTAAAGACGAAGATAAAAATATTTTAATAGATAAAAGGTCAATCAAAAGTAAAGGGAGAAGATACTTTGAGAAACTTCTTAATGAATTAATGAGAGATGAACTAGTATTGGACGAATTATATAACTCTGAAGAGGATAGAAGCTTAACATATAGTAGGAGAGTTCGATTGCCAGAGGTGAAAGATGCTTTGAAAAGGATGAGAAATGGTAAAGCGATTAGAATCGGCGGTATTCCAATTGAGGCATGAAAATGTATGGGGAAAGAAGTTATTGTATGGCTCATAAATCTTTCAAGATTGTGAAGGCTGAAATGATGTTTGATCAGTAGAGGGAAAGAACTTCAGTATTTATGTATAAAAACAAAGGAGATATACAAGTTTGTGCGAATTACAAATGAATGAAATTAATGATCCACACTGAGAAACTCTGGGAGTGACTGATTGAAAAAAGGATTTCGCAAAGAGACCAGTGATATTGAAAATCTATTTCGATTTATGCCAGGAAGGTCAATTATGGAGGGTATTCATCTCTTGAGAATATTAATAAAGAGATACCAAGAAAGGAAACAAGATTTTCATATGGTTTTTATTGACTTGAAAAAGACATATGATAAAGTCATACTGCAGAGAGTGATTGGAGAAAAAAATGATAGAGTAGCATATATAGAGTATTAACATATAGAAAAACCCTCAGATGCAATCAACTCATTCAATGTAGGGGTAATTACTGTTACCCCTTTAATATTTGGCGTAATCACAGATAGCCCCGTCCATGCTTGTTACCATTCATTATTATTTTCATCAAAATCTTAAATTATAAAAACTGAAAATAAGGGGGAAAAAGGGAATTTTTTCCCAAAAAAAAAACCTTTTCTTCCAAAAAAAGAAACTAAGGGCACATTTGTCAATTCATATTAAAATATTAAAGATAATTTATTACAGATTTAAAATCCCTTAAAATTAACAATATACCTGTAATCAAGAGGTTATAGGTAATTTTTAAAACATCAAAAAGGTTAAAGATATACTTTTGAACATAAAAGGAGCTGTTGATCATTATCCAAACATTAAGGGGATAAAAGTAATGAAGCCTTCAATATATTGCCAATAAAATGTGGTTTATTGGGGATTTTTTTTTTTTTTTGGGGGGGGGGGGGGGGGGGGTTGAGTATTCATGATGGTGATTGAAATTGAATAGTGGAGAAAACCATAGGATAAAGGGACATAAATCTGGAACTCAATCCAAAGGTTGCCAACTATGGTGGTAGTGGAGAGATGTCGGAATGGCTATGGTAGGGAAAGACAAATGAATGTGGAAGAGATAGAAAGACAGTTTTATCATTACACATAAAATTGCTATGACTTTAACACTACCCATGTATCTATAAAAGACGTTTCTAGTGTACTAGGCTCTTGTGTTTGTTCAGGGTCCGAGAAAAGGCTGGATCGTTTAGCGATCTGATGTACACAGCTTTACTCTACACTTTATTTAAGAGACGTCTCAAACCTGTAACTCGAAGACCACAATTTATGTATCTATGTGGAGGAGAAAATTGTGAAAAACACCACGTCTGCTGGATCCCATCAGCCTCTCTTGGGATTTGCTTAAGATTTGGAGTGTAAGAATTTTCATTTTCCGTGCATTGCCTTACGATGTTTTTTTGTCTCTCAAAGGGCTTCCCTCTAATGGTTGTTTCTCCTCTTTTCTACGGAGAATGAGGAATTGAATAAATTTATGTAAAATCTAAGTATTACTAGCAGTTATCATACTTTCCTATTGTTGAGAAGCATTCTATTAATTACCCACTATCTTTCTCCACTTTTACACGAGTCATTTCAACCACCAAGAACCCTAATTTTCGCCAATTCAAGATCTAGATGCAAAAGTGCGTTATTCAATCTGGAATTCAGAACTCCAAGACGACATTGTTGGATTTGATATGCAAATACGTTTAGTGCACGACACGTGTGACTTAAGTTACATATCAAACATATGTAGACTTATGTATATTATATATTATATGTTACTAATGTCACGTAATATTTGTACGTATCCACAGGTGTGATCGCTGCGGTATATTAGTGGATACACAGTGTAATCTGTGACCACTAAATGTGTAGACAGTCGTACAGTTACAGTCTTTGATAGTAGTACTCGTAAAGTCGAGACCGTATTATTAATAACATCTGGTCCCGAGAGACAAGAGACTACGAATATTCTTCTAAGTAAACTATTTAATATATATAATTTATTATATATATTAAACATTTCCGTTGCATATATTTATTTAAATGTAATGGAAAATTAATGGTCTAAAACGTTTTACATTTCAAACGTTTTCAAATGTTTCAGGGGAATTAGCCACTGTATATATGCGTGCAAGTGTGCAAGTGCTAAAACTATATTTTGAGAGGTGTGGGAAAGCACATAAATAAGCACTGCTGCCTTTGTTCATTTGCTTGAAAACATTGTTGCCGTTTTCTTTGCCTTTGTTCATTTGATTGCAAGCATATATCTTTATACATATTTTATATATAAAGCATTTTCGAGAGGAAAACACACTATCTATTTTTTCCATCGGGAATAGTAATGGTAGTTGTTGATACTTTGTTTGTGAATTCAACACCTGGTGGGTTCGTGCAATCCTTTGGAAGACACAGTTGTCACGCGTGTCAGAACCACTACAACGTTAACTAATGATGCAAAGTACACTTCCGCATTTATTCACTTTGTTTTTGTGTTCTCTTAAGCGAGCATCGAGTAACGGATCTACTATTAGATCTAACAAACATAACAAGTAAAAGGTGAAGACAAACAAACTTGTTGGATAGAAGTCGACCCACTCATAAAAAGGCCTCAAAACTGAATTTTTTTCACTATTGGGCCACAAATTAAAGGTCTCAAAGATTATTGTTAATTTCAAGCTACTATTATACCGAATTTATGCTTGCACAAGCAAAATATATGTTGTCCCAAAGGTATCTCCAGAACAAGAAGACTCAAGAACACTAAGACATAACCAGACATTGACTTAAGCATGATTGCATCGTTGTTAGATTAAAGACATAACACAAACCACTCTACAATTACCCTACCAAGTAACTGCCTCACTAGGGCGAATCCACTGCCTCAACTTGACACACATGTTCAATACTGAAATTAATGCGTCACTCAAAAAGGATTTAAGCGAGTCATCGGTAATGGTATAGACACAAATTGTTAGCTGTCAAAGCGGTCAATATACTTCACCGTACATACATCAGTCTTACGTCCCTCCACCTCAGGACATGAGGTCCGTACAAAGAAGCGAGCTCCATACATTCAGCGAGCTAAATAGCCGAGACAAGTTGTCTAGAAGAAATCCTCTCAATCCTGCATCCCAGTAGTGTGATTCCTGGATGCGTCTTTCCCAAAACATTCTACGTGAAACATAAGAAAAGGGAACATTAGAGTATCATTAAAACAATATATAGTAGATCGAATAAAGTCACAATTGATTGTAGACAATTAACTTACTCAAAACAGAAAAAGTACCTAGGAATAAGTCACTTGAAACTTGTGATGTTGGGTGGAAAGTTTGAATGCTATTTTCCACATTTGTTTCTGCTAAATTCAAATGTTGAACGATGCGTGCAGTGAATGATGATGCCTCGCAGTTCTGGCGCATGGCCATTTCCGGAGTTCTATTACTTTCAGGACCGCTCATAGCAAGAAAACTTGAACTGCAAATTATATATACATACAATTCCTGTCAAGCATTATATAGAACGCACGAAAAAAAAATTATATGTTTTGGTCTGGCTGTGTATTGTACATACTTCAGGTAAAAAAGTTAGTTCACATAGATGATACACGTAATTGTTTTAAATTGTTAGAAAATGTGTATGAATATGGACACCAAACAAGAAGAAAACGGTAACAACAAGAAGAATAGAAAGCCGAGACACAACAAAAGTTGCTGTCCTTAAAACTAAAATGCCTCCACCACGAGCGAGGTGAACTACTTGACACAAGCCTCCCAGGATATAACGGTTTCTTCCTTTCGTTCGCTCTACGAGAGGAACATGAACTTGCACAAAAGAAGTGTTGATAGTAGAGGAGAAAAAGAGAGCAAATTGATGAAAAACTACACAATTTTTGCGAGGTTGTAGTATATACTTTTTAAAGTAGCCAAGCCATGTATTTATAGGCTTAAGGTTAGATGAAAACACACTTTGAAAACCTATTTCATCAGTTTACTAAACCTCCAAATCAGTTGCATAACGTTCACAATTGAAGGAAGATGATTCTTGGATTAGAAGATGCAATTCAAAGTGAAGAGTTCTGTCTTTTGGTACATCTATTGATCGATGTCACTTCGATCTATCGATGCCATCGATCGATGTTGGACAGAAACTTCCAGCTTTGCTTCCTGACCACATAGATCGATTGATGTGATCGATCGAAGTCACTTCGATCGATTGATGTCATCGATCTATGTTTGACAGAAAGTTCCAACTTTGCACCATACTACATCGATCGATCAATGTCATCGATCTATGTCCAACAGAATACTCAACTTCATTTCAGCTTTCACTAGGGTCGATCCAACTCACACATGGATCGATCCAAGTGATTTCTTTCAAGTTTAAAGTGATCAAATCATCTTTTAATTTCCCAAACAACATCTTACATGTTTATATATAAGTTTGAAGCATTATTTTAAAGTACTTTTAACATACTTTCCAACGATCCCCCACATGATCCAAACTTATATACAAACATTTCCGAACGTTATTAAACTGACCTCTCTACTATCAAACGAAGACAATGACACATAATGGACAATGACTCGCGTCTTGAATTGCCACTTAGCATAAGAAGAAGTATTTAAACAGAAATAAGATGACATTGACGTATTGAAACTTACCTATCTATTGTTTATATAAACTTACAACCGACATGTCATTGACTAGCTTCAGATAAGTTCGCGGTGTGGTGCGTTATCGGCCATGCACCCAGTCCCAGGTTTTCATAAGCGCTCTAATGAGTTGTTCCGAACTCTCATAGGAAGCGACACCACTTCCACGCTTATATAGGTAGAATTCATCAAGTGTGCGCTGCTCACGCTACCATACAATATGGCTATGAATTCCATTAAGAGATCCTGAAAATCTCACCATCATTTGCTTGCAGCGAGCACTATCTTCAACAACACCATAGGGAGGGACACATTGATAGTGCTAAGTAGGATTCTTTTGTGACTTGTTATTACCACATTGAACCCCGTTTGCAGGATCTCTGCTAATAGTGGGTTGGGCTGCCGTCACACAGAATCCACTTCAAATGGAACAAGTCCTATCCCCCTCGATGTTTCGCAGACCAACTTTTTGCATAGTCCTTTCATCAGAGGATCAACCATGTTAAACTCGGATATTACAAAATCCAAGTTAACCCCCCCTGAACTCATCAAATCTCGCACAATATTGTGTCTCAATCGAATATGTCGGATCTTTCCATTATAAACTATGTTATTTGCTCGAGCAATCGCAGCCTGCGAATCACAATGTATAGACACAGAAGGCATGTGTTTAGTCCATAAAGGAATGTCTACACGCAAATTCCTTAACCATTTGGCTTCTATACATGCAAGTTCTAATGCAACAAATTTAGATTCCATTGTAGACTTAGCCTTACATGCTTGCTTTGATGATTTCCATGATATGGCACTCCCACCCAAAGTAAACACATAACATTAGTTGAGTTAACTTCATCATTATCCGTTACGCAATTAGCATCACAAAATCCTTCTAACACAAGGATTTCCACTAAAGAACAAACCAAGATTCAGGATTCCTCTAAGATATCTCAAAAGTTTTCTTAGAGCAAACCAATGTGCATTACTTGGATTGTGTGTGTATCTAGCAAGTCTATTTACAGCATACGCAATATGCAATCTAGTGCAGTTCATTAAATACATTACACCACCAATGATTCTTGCATATTCACACTGCGAAACACTATCACCTTTATTCTTTTCTAGTCTTCTGCTAGGATCAAATGGAGTACTTACAACTTTTCTATCAAAGTGATTAAATTTCTTTAACACTTTTTCAACATAATGACTTTGACAAAACATATAGCCCCACATTTCTCAACTAACTTAAGACCAAGAATAAAGTCAGCATTTCCCATATCTTTCATATCAAAAACCGATGACAAAAACAATTTGGTCTTATTAACAATATCTAAATTCGTACCAAATATCAACATGTCATCAACATATAAGCAAATAATTACACCATTTAGATTTTCAAATTTTCTATAAACACATCTATCACTTTCATTTACTACATAGCCATTCGCTATCAAAGCATTATCAAATTTCTTATGCCATTGTTTAGGGGTCTGTTTCAAACCATACAAAGATTTCTTTAACCTACATACTTTGTGTTCTTGCCCTTCTACAATCATTCCCTCAGGTTGTCTCATATAGATTTCTTCATCTAAATCTCCATTTAAAAACGTAGTTTTTATATCCATTTGATGTATTACAAGCTTATAGATAGAAGCTAATGTAACTAGCACCCTAATGGTTGTTATTCTAGCAACCGGTGCATAAGTGCCAAAGAAATCTACTCCTTCTTGTTGAGTAAATCCTTTAGCCACTAATCTAGCTTTAAACTTATCTATAGTGCCATCCGCCTTCAAATTCTTTCTAAACACCTACTTACAACCTATAGGTTTACAACCTCTAGGTAAATCTACTACCTCTCAAGTGTGGTTACTCATTATTGAATCTAACTCGCTGTTTATGGCTTCTTTCTAAAATGTTGAATCCACGGATTTCATAGCATCTTGATAAGTTTTTGGATCTTCTTATAAGATAAATACCTTGGTAAAATCATTACCAATGGTTTTCTCAATTATTTTCCTTTTGCTTCTTCTTAGTGAATCCGGTTATGTATTAACTATAGTTTTACTAGATTCACCTTTTTCATAAGTAGAATGACCCGAAACCTTTGATTGCTTCAAAGGAAAAATAGTCTCAAAGAATTCAGCATCTTTAGATTCTATAATTGCAAAATTCTCAACAATCATAAACCTATATACCACGTTGTTTTGAGCATATCCTATAAACATATAATCTTTGGTTTTTGGCCCTATTTTGTTTCTTTGGAATACCAACCTTTGCTAAACACCCCCACACTTTCAAGTATCCTAAATTCGGAGGATAACCTTTCCATAGTTCGTAAGAGGTTTTATTTGTCTTTTTATGTGGTATTCTATTCAAGATATGACAAGCACAAATAATAGCCTCTCCCCACAAATTATTCGGCAAACCGGAACTAATAAACATAGCATTCATCATGTTCTTAAGTCTTCTATTCTTCCTCTCAGCTACACCATTAGATTGAGGAGTATAAGGAGGTGTTACTTCATGAATTATGTCATGTTCTTCACAAAACTTTTGTAATGAAGTAGTCATATACTCACCTCCTCTAGCGGGCCTTAACCGTTTGATTTTCCTTTCTAATTGATTCTTTACTGCATTCTTAAATTTCTTGAACATGTCCTCAGCCTCATCCTTACGACTTAGTAAATACACTCTAGTGAACCTTGAATAATCATCAATGAAGGTAATATAGTATCTTTTACCTCCTTTACTTACATGATTCTTGAAATCACCTAAGTCACTATGAATAAGATCTAGTTTATTTAAGACTCTTTCAACACTCTTGCATGGTTTCTTATGATGTTTGGCTTCAATACAATATTCACATCTATCAAACTTGTCTTCATTTGCTATAAAAATGACATTCATGCTTTTCAATCTTCTTAATGCATCAAGATTAACATGACCTAGTCTAGCATGCCAAATGTCATAAGAATCCAACAAATACACAGAAGAAGAAGTATTATTATTGGTTATGCAAGTAGCATCAAGTGCAAATAAACCGGCATTACAAAACCCCTTCCCAATGAACTCTCCATTTATAGTAAGCACTAACTTATCAGAATAAAAAATAAGTTTAAGATTGACTTTGTTTAGAAGTGCTCCAGAAATCAAATTCCTACGTATAGTAGGAACATAGAGCACATTACTCAATTCTAGCCTTTTTTCCGAAGTCAACTTGAGAAGCACTTTTCCCTTCCCGAGAACACGGGTTCCTCGTGTATCCTCAAGAAAAACCTGGTCTCCACTGTCTATTTCTTGAAAATCAAGAAATAGATCTCTACTGGTAGCAATGTGTCTAGTGGATCCGGTATCAACCACCCATTCTGTAGCACCTCCAACAAGGTTTACCTCGTCTACGACGATTGCAGCAATGATCTCCTCGTCTTTGACTCTGTCCTGTCCATCGTGCTCCGTCAGATTTGCATGACCACTTGCTTGACCCTTCCTTTTGTTACAGAAGAAGGCTTTGTGTCCAGCCTTTCCGCAAACCCAGCAAACTCCTTTAGGCTTCTTTTGTCCCTGCATAAAATGTTTACCTTTATTGTGTCGTGCTTTGGCATTCTGGATTTTCGACCTCTTTGACTATGAATTGTGTCCAGAATGTTGGCCTAAGACTCATTCTGAGCACCCTTTGCATCCTCCAGCCGGTTGTTTTCTTCAATACGTATATGTTTGATGACACCATCCACGGTAAGCTTGGCGTCATTATGTTTACCTCTCTTCTTGTATTTGTTCTAAGAAGAAGATAACTTTTCTAACAAGAAGGCAGCCTCGAATGTCTCATTATTCTTGATGCCTTCTTGTTCAAGATTGTCCATCAATTGTTGAAACTGATGGATTTGATCGTTTATAAGTATGTGATCAACCATTTGAAATTTGAGGAATTCACTGACCACATACTTCCTTTTTCCAACACCTTCAGAACCATATTTGTTCTGAAGTGCTTTCCAAATCTCCCCTGCAGATGAAAATTTGACATAAATGTCAAAGAGAGAGTTTGACAGAAAATGCAGGATATGACCCCTGCAGGTAGTGTTGTCAGCTTTGTACTTGAGTGCTTCTCCTTCTTCTGATGGTTTCTCCTTGGTGAGTACGTAGGAGACACACAACATCTCAAGAGAACAAAACTTTAGTAGACCACCTTTTGAAGAATTTGCCATCAAAATGTTCTACTTTGGACATATCGGGAACAACATGATGTTTGGTAGCCATATCGAAGATGTTTTTAGCTTTAAGATTGTTAGAAAACGTGTATGAATATGGACACCAAACAAGAAGAAAGCGGTAACAACAAGAAGAATAGAAAGCCGAGACACAACAAAAGTTGCTGTTCTTAAAGCTAAAATGCCGCCACCACGAGCGAGGTGAACTACTTGACACAAGCCTCCCAGGATATAACAGCTTCTTCCTTTCGTTCGCTTTACGAAAGGAAGATGAACTTGCACAAGAGAAGTGTTGATAGTAGAGGAGAGGAAGAGAGCAAATTGCTGAAAAACTACACAATTTTTGCAAGGTTGTAGTATATACTTTTTAAAATAGCCAAGTCTTGTATTTATATGCTTAAGGTTAGATGAAAACACACTTTGAAAACCTATTTCAGCAGATTACTATACCTCCAAGTCAGTTGCATAACGTTCACAATTGAAGGAAGATGATTTTTGGATTAGAAGATGCAATTCAATGCGAAGAGTTCTGTCTTTTGGAACATCGATCGACGATGTCATCGATCGATGTCATCGATCGATCAATGTCATCGATCGATGTTAGACAGAAACTTCCAGCTTTGCTTCCTGACCACATAGATCGATTGATGTGATCAATCGAAGTCACTTCGATCGATCGATGTCATCGATCTATGTTGGACAGAAAGTTCCAACTTTGCACCATACTACATCGATCGATCGATTTCATCGATCTATGTCCAACAGAACACTCAACTTCATTTCAGCTTTCATTATGGTCGATCCAACTCACACATGGATCGATCCAAGTGATTTCTTTCAAGTTTAAAGTGGTCAAATCATCTTTCAATTTTTCGAAACAACATGTTACATGTTTATATATAAGTTTGGAACATTATTTTAAAGTACTTTTAACGTACTTTCCAACATAAGATACATGCGTTTTTGTTGTTGTTGATGTGTTTCCATATTTGTGTGCATTTTTAGGTCTGACAACGTTACTATGGATCTGACAGCACTTCTAAATGTTAAAATTTTTGGGTTTTCATCCTTATGCCTCCATAACAGATTAATCATAACTGAAATTTAATACTTAGAACCATACTTATATACCATGACATACGTTTCAACAACGACAACAACATTACCTTATTGCCTTAGAGGCTCCCACCTATGGCGGGGTATGCGAGGATCGGATGTACACAACCATACCCATATGTTAGAAACACTTAGAGGTTGTTTTCCGATGACTCATAATGAAAATTGCGTTAAGCGGTGTCGTTCAACTGCTACTTCACAATATAAGAACCGCAACCAATTTAGTAAGTCCAAATTCAAGGAAGAGTGAAGCTCTTTACTCCATTAGAAATGGAAACTACCATGACATACATTTCAATCTTTTCAATGTGGGATTAGGGCTTTACACTTCACTCCCATAAATAGGTCAGCATCCTCGATGAGCTTAATAAGAATCTCTGATAGATTAACGTTAACTAACATTTAGCACTTAGACCCATACTAATATACCATGACATACATTTCAGTCTTTCCAATGTGAAATTAGGGCTTTACACTTCATCCCCTTAAATGGGTCAGCATCCTCGATGAACTTGGTTAGCATCCCCAATCAGACCTTTATTGTCCCATAATAAGCTATAATACCAATATAATAACCCATATTCTCACACCAAATTCCAAACCCCTGTGTCTATTTGGGCTGGACAATGATATTGTGGGTTTGACAATACTAATAAGTATCAAATTTTTGGGCTTTTCTCTTCGTAGCCCAAAAAACAATAGTCTTTGTTGTCATTTAACACTTAGACCCATATTTATATAGTATACACACACTTTCTTCTTTCGAATGTGGGGTTGGGTCTTTATACATGTCAGACAATAATGGTTTAATATGGGAATCCTGGGTGGAATCATCAAGAGCATTGATCTATTGAAAGAGGGTGAAATATAAACTCTAATCCCATTTGGGAAAGAAGGAAAATAAATTTCATGGACATAACTAGGTCTTCTACGGGTCAACGAGGACAAAAGTCAAAAAATTGACTCAATGCTCGTGTTTGACATATAGTAACTTTTTTGAACCCAACCAATCTCAAATTTGAGACACATCAGAGGTCTTACGTTCAATTCTATATCAGTGTAAGTACTATGTTCTTTTTTATAGGCGTAAATCTTCAGTTTAACAGTGACATACATATGAAATATACAAATGACACAAATATTCTTGAGTGCTCTTTTATTGTATTAATTTTATATGTCGACTAGTGAGTTAGCGTGAGTAATCGCATTTGTACCCTTCGACAGCCCTTTCAATAGTTCAATCTCGTCAATTGAAGCTGATGAAGTAGATTAAGTTAAATGTTTTTTATTTTCTTAAACGTACATATCTTTTTATTGATTCAGTAGATCCGGTTAAACCTATAGAAAGAAATATAAATGATTTTCCAGAGTAAGAAACCGAGGTTTTGGCGCCTGCCTTGCTAATAGGTTCTCCTCCACTACACTTTTAAATAAAGTGGAGTAATTGTCCACGGAGAAACCACCCCAAAGCCAAGTAACTACGGTTGGTAGTGAGAGGACTCCTAATACCAGCATACCCTAAAAATGATTTTTTTCTTGATGTCCGCAACAGGAAAGGAGTCTAAATATCCCATAAATCATAAATTTAGTAGGGGCTATAACTATAAGTAGCTAGCTAGTGGGCTAGCTTTTTCCCATTGGAAGAAAAGAGATCCCTTCCCTCTGCTTTCAAAAATGATAAATAGAAAGCCCACGAGGCAACAGAGCTGAGGCTGCTAAAGAAGAATTTTTGGTCTCTTTCGTCCAGTGGTTAGGACATCATCTTTTCATGTCGAAGACATGGGTTCGCTCACTGATTGAAGTTTCTTTTCTTAGGTTTTTCGTTTCAAATCTTCCACTCACTTATTCCGCTCGTTGGAACTAAAGAGAAGAAACGATTAGTCGCTTCTGTCGAAGCTTCTAGAAGGCCAACCACTACATAGAGAGATCCATATACCAGTCATGAGCCATAGGGTAATGGCTACAAGGGAGAAATAGAAAAGAAACTGTACCCGAATGGGGATGAGCGTAAACTCGCAAGCTACCGTCCACTATATGGATCCTGTTCAACCTTTCTATCGAATAATCGGCTCGAAATCTCCTTCCTTAAGTGTCTAGGTCGCAGTAAACACAAGTCTTCAGACCATCTTTAGATAATCCCACAATCATTTTGAAGAAAAAGATGCAATTGGATCTTAATCTCCCCCTATTAAATTTGGAGAAATGATGGAATATATCATATACACTAACATATGACTTACCTTTCTATGTAAGACGGCTGACCATCAATAAGATAACTCTGTACTTGATTGTCATAGGTCGAACAGCTTTCATAATTTTGTTGCGAAGATAATGGAGAGTGCTCCCATAGCCGATACTCAGGCTGCAAAACAAATTGATTGTTTTTTTCTCACAAATAACTGATCTGTCTTATAAACGACATTTCTTGAATAATCAACTAGTTTGTAACTTTAGATTTATTCAACGTACCATAATGTAAGCTCTAGAGTTACACTGACTTGATACCTGACGATCCAACATCATGTTTTACATTATTCTACTCATTTAAGATATACAACCTAGCAGAAAACTTGAAGATTTTACATAGTGAGGTAAAAAATGTTATTAATATTCTTTTTTTTTTGTTGTTTCAGATTAATACCTCAGTTGGAACGTGGACTTTGTCGTTCGGTCTTGATAATCCAAGCTCCTTCATGTCGTATGTCAGATTGCTGGACAAGTTGCACATGTTCTGAAAAACATCAAAACAATTAAAAGGTTGAACATACAAGAAAATCGAAAAAAATGACATTTTATACCTATAACTATGGCCTCCGCGTTTAGTTTAGATTACACAATAAATTTGCAATTCTCGACATACATCCATAACTTAAATTGTTTTTACACTTTTACGCGGTAAGTTTGCAATTTTCATTGTACACCCATAAATGTTCATTATTTTACTCTTTTGTGCCAATTAACGATCTCTCTTTCATTTTAGTCCTGAAAAAAGGACACAAAAGAGTAAATAAATTAACATTTTTGTGGGCATACCATGACAATTTCATACTTATGGTGCAAAAGAGTAAAAAAAAAACAATAATATTTATGTTTGCACACTAAGAATTGCAAACTTATAGTGCAATCTAGACATAGTGGCCATAGTTATGAGCACAAAGTGTCATTTTTTCCAAGAAATTAATGTTTCGCTCCATCAAAAGGAATAAATAAAAATGAAAAATAATTCCACTCAGGATTTTTGGTCCATTACATCAAGAAGTTGATATTCAACTGATGAGGAGTTGTTGAGGGTCGTCTCTGGATATGGAAGGCTATTGCGAAAATGTTTCGAGCTGTCGGCTGCTTCTTCCACCAAATCCGTATATATTGGAAAATTCTCATTGTTGGGCCTAGATTGAAGGTAGATGTATAAATGGAAAATAGTATAAAAATACATTTGAATAAATAAGTAAATAGATAAATAGAAGTACATTTAAAAAATGTGGACTTGACTTTTCACTAAAATCAGTTTCTATAAAATTGTAGTTTCAGAACCTTTTGAAAGATATAACATGAAACCTGTAGAAACTAAGTCCCAGCCGAGCTGGGTGAACTGCCGACCTGATCTCGGCTAACCTGATCTGAGCAACCAGTGGACTGAAGACTATCAGCTGACCTGAGCTGACAGATATGAAGAGTAACCGTGCTGAGCTAAAGTGTAGCTGATGCAGAACACTGAACAAAGACAAGAACAAGTATGGTTGTGCTGAAGTGAAGAAGAGCTGAAGAGCTGAGGTGAAGCACAGAACTAAGGTGTGCGTGAAGACAATGCTGAGCTGAGGTTACGAAGTGAAGCACCAGCTAAGAAGGCCGACCTACCATACTTGTTGTAAATATTACCTAGAATTATGTTTCTGTACATAGCTGAGCTGCCTTGGTAACTAGCCGTTACCACAACTGTTAGAGTATATAGTAGGTTGACCGCGATAGCGGCAGAAAGTCAAATAGTCGCTAGAAATATTTTTTCAACCATATAAAAGGAGAACAACCTTGTAAATTAACCTTCAACTTGAATGGAAATTTAATTCCGTCAATCTCGACAAAACCTCTCTACATTTATATTTGGAGTATGGGACTTTTAAGCTTTACTATAACTTATATCTCTTGATAATTATTTATTTAGTCAATAAAACAAAATCACTTTAACCTATTCTTTAACATAAAGATGGTTACTGTTGTGGTTCAGAGTCAAGACGCTGCCAGCCTTGACGCGTTCAGTGTGATCAAGTGAATCAAGTATACCAGTCTCTCTTGCTCACTCTTGATCAGCGTCAAAAGCTTATGCATTGGTTGAATGAAAAAGCTGGAAGCAGTGTTTCTACAATGGATGTTGGTGGGAATGTAGCACAACCTATTTTCATGTATGCTTAAAGCTTGACTTAAGTTGGTGTTGTTGAAGGTATCCTTTGATAATTTGAATATATAGATTTTAAACTCATGAGCTACGGATTGTATGGCCTCCTCATTGACTCCCTTTCACTCATATATTTAGCACATCTTGATTAAAATGCTTAATAACCTGTTTGTGACAGCCATTCATGTTGACTCAGTAGTTATCAGTCCTTCTTTCACCATACATGGTGTGTTGTATGTTCATTCTTTCTCTTTCAACCCCTTGTCTCTTAGCAAATTGACTTCTCATGCAATGTTTGTCCAATTTTATTCATCTTTCTGTTTTATTCATAACTAATACTCCAGAGGATAATCTGTTCAAATAAGCTTTCTAATGGACTTTACTATCTCCATGTAATTCGTTCATAAGCTCAATCTGTTGGATTTAATTTAATAAATCTCTGAATATGACCGTTTAATCGAATTAATGGACAAAGTAACAAAAATGCAAAAAATATACATTGCTCCATTGCTGATGTTAATCTGAACACGTACGATGCAACTGTTCTGATGAAGA
This sequence comes from Eustoma russellianum, assembly GCA_036186865.1. Lineage (NCBI taxonomy): Eukaryota > Viridiplantae > Streptophyta > Magnoliopsida > Gentianales > Gentianaceae > Eustoma > Eustoma russellianum. The sequence continues at coordinate 30,525,156 of AP025052.1, forward strand.
ATTTGGCGTGATCCATTTATTCACGACCTCCCACCAATTGTTGATGCACCCCTTGACCGGTTTCAACAATTCACTACTTTACCCGATGGAGAAGCTAGACAGTATGGGTTTATAGGACAAGGTTGGCACACCCTCCCACTTTCCCTCTATGGCCGATTTCTCTATGACTCTGTATGAGGAGGTGTAACCCTCTTCCTTTATATAGAGGGAGAATAGGAGGAATCTTGATGGACATATTCCTTTATAGATAGAGATTCCTTTATCCCAGATACATGAGGATATACTTGACACTAACATCAAGTTATCTTTATCCATTATCAAATATTATCTACTATTTAATAATAAATATTATTATTAAATATTTAATTATTGTACCAACAATTATCTACTAGCCACACTTGGGTTGTCGCCCCTCAGGGACCAGACGTCGTACACTTTATGGTCGTTGCACTTTGAGCCCATCCATCGCGGTATCTGACCATATGATCGTCTACATATTCGGGGTTTCCATTTTTGATCACACTATACATCCACAAGTATATCCGATGATCACTTAACATGTGGATGTTATACGTAATAATTATTACGTGACATATGTGACATATAATATTATCATACATAACGTCCACCTTATGATTAATTCGTATAAACTTTATCAACATGCTGTGCATCACACGTATCTCGAATTAATCCCAACACAATCATCGGTTTGTCTTTCTTAAGTTGCTTTTATGCCTTCTTCCATGATGTGGCACACCAGGCTTGGTCATGCTTATGCCCCCAGAATTAGAGAACTTCACAAAATATACACATCTGTTTATGTGTGTGCCTTGAATAAATCCTACTGTGCATCCTTTAGCAAAATAGAATAAGATTCCCTTTCCTATTTTATATTATTTTTCCAAGTTCTCATTTGATCTCATTCACGTTGATATATAGAGATCTCATAGACATTTTGATCATGTATGGATAGAGATATTTTCTTACATAGTGGATGATTGTACTCAATATACTTGACTATACATACTAAGGATTAAAGCTGACACCAGAAACATTTTGTGAAGTTTCTATCATTATGTCCATTCAAAGTTTGGTAAACATATCAACATATACTTTCTGTGGCAAATGCACTCAAATTTCCTGCTCAATTGTCACTTTCCTATTGGGGATTTGCTGTTCAACATGCTACATATTTGATTACCTTCTCCTTACTCCTCATTGTAAAACAAAAAAAGTCCCCATGAAATGTCATATCAACTGGTACTTTCTTATCAACATCTTAAAACCTTCGGATGTCTAACCTTATATTTTTCTCGGTATGCTGTCACACCACCAAGGGATACATATACATGATTTGGAAACTAAGGACATTTTTATTTCCAGAGATGTATAATTTCATAAAATAACGTCTCCATATTTTGCTGTTTCATCACCATTTCGTGTATATGATAATCTTCCTTCTTTCTTTCCCTCATCATCGCTTGATACTTTACCAACTGAACCATCAAATTCTTTTAACACTGAATGTTTTTCTCCTATCCTAAGTTCTGCATTCACTTTACCAGAAACATACTCTCAGTCTTTTGAGCTAACGTTTCTTTTACCAAATTCTTTCTCTTTCCTTTCTACTCATTATGTTCATTCTTCCTCCTCATCACCTTTTAGTCAACCTCTTCCAACCAGGCCTTTTAGAGACAGGAACCACCTGCCTACTTGAGAGGCTATTACTTCATCAGATGCAGACTTCTCAGCAGTGTCCTTCTCCTTCTTTTTTACAATCTTTTCCTTCTCTATCTTCATCAATTACTACTTACCATATTCAGTATTATCTATCATTTGATACTTTAGCTCTTAAATATAAAACATATGCTCTTAATATCAATTTGAAACAGGAACCTAAAAATCACAGGAAGCGGCAAGGTCAGCAGCATGGCAACAAGCTATGCAGCTTGAGTTAGTAGCCTTGGAGGCCAATCATACCTGGTCCCTAGTACAATTACATATTGGCAAGAGTCCCATTAGATGCAGATGGGTATATAAGCTCAAACTTAAGGCTGATGGCACCATTGAAAAGTATAAAGTAATACTTGTAACAAAGGGGGCTATACACAACGGTTAAGTATGGATTACAGTGATGCATTCTCCTCTGTGGACATGATGATAACTGTTAGGTTAGTGCTTGCCTTATCTGCCATCGAAGGATGGCATGTTCTTCAACTAGATGTGAATAATGCCCTTCTTCGTGGTGATCTAAAATAAAAAATTACATGGACTTACCCGAAGGGATATCTGTCCTACCATCAAACATTGTCTGCAAGATTCATAAATCCTTTTATAGCCTCAAACAAGCAAGTTGACAGCAGAATGAAAAACGCACCCAGTTTCTTCTTTCTCAGGACTATAAACAATATAAGAATGACTATACCATGTTCGCTAAATAGACAAATACTTCTTTGCTTGTTTTACTTGTCTATTTTGGTTACATTAGTGTTGCAAGAAATTCTCTATAGGAAATTCACTCTCTTAAGACAGTTCTTCATCAAGTATTCAAGATCAAGAATTTGGGTGACCTGTGCTAATTTTTTGGATTAGAATTCGCTAGGCTTCAGAGGGAATCATGCTTTCTCAACAAAAGTATACCTTAGAACTTTTAGAACAAGCTGGATTCTTAGATTCTAAGCCTCCGAAACTTCTATAGAAAAAAGTTTGAAGGTGAGTCATAATGATTCTTATCTGGTGCAAAATACATCAAACTATTGAAGATTAATTGGCAAGCTCATGTGCTTGTCAATACTAGACCAGAGTATTATTATTTCCATGCAAGGTCACTTTGAGGATCAAAACATTTGTTGATTCAGACTAGAAAGGATGCTCTGAGAGTAGGAGGCCTGTTATAGGCTTCTCTATGTTCTTAGGAGATGCATTAATCACTTGGAAAGATAAGAAACTGACTACATTGTCAAGGTCATCATCAAAAACTGAATATAGGGCATTGGATGCTGCCACACGTCAGATACAATGGTTGTAATATCTTTTGAAGGATTCAAAGGTGGAACACTCAGAGATAGTAGAGTTGTTCTGTGATAACAAGAGTGCCATATACATAACGAAAAACCTTGTATTTCATGAGAAAACAATGCACATTGAGCTAGACTGGCATATTATGAGAGATAAGTTTCAAGAAGGGATACTCAAACTTATGCCTGTGAGATCTGAATTGCAGTTAACTGATATATTCACAAAGGCACTAGATTCACTAAGATTACACAACTTGACTGATGCATTAGAAGAATGTAGCATCTTTAGTCCGTCAGGATTGAGAGGGTGTGTCAGAGGCAATCAAGTACACAAGCAGCATTAACAAGGGTTGAAATATTACAAGGGTTGCCTCTGGGCTGGCTGAGTCTCGAGTGTCCTCTCCCTTTGCAGGGCTGCCGGTGGAGCACATCCCTCGATTTACATCCCACCTGGCTAAGGGGCCACTGGTACAGGTGGGGGGAGAACCCACTCCCTCATCAAAGCATTAACAAAACGCTGAAAACAGAGGACGTGGAGTGGTGAGCACCACAACAAAAGCGGCAGTCGAATTAAAGAAGCAGTATCGTGTTATGCAGCGTGTGAAGTGCGGGAGCATGAAGTAGTGTAGGGATTACATAGTTTTGCTTGAGGATGAAGCATAGATATTAGCTTAGATGATAAGCCAGTTAGGTAGGCTTTAGACTCTAAATTTAACACTTGTATAATTATTATATATATATATATATATATATATATATATATATATATATATATATATATATATATATATGCAGTTGTAGTTGTAGCTGTACATCAATAGTAGAAGTAATACACAGAAATTTCTGGCCAATTCTTCTTCTCATTCCTCCATGGTAGTTGGCTTCCTCTGTACTTTCTCTTCATTCAAATTTTGTTAGTATTGATGCAATGTAGACTCATCATGTAAAATTATGAGAACAAACTGTGATTTTTTCTTATTTTATACCCTTTCTATCTCAAAAATACTGTTATATTTGATACTCAAACATAATATGAATTATAATATGTTGAAAAGGCAATTAGGACTGATGAAAGGAATAATTGGAAGAATAGTGTTAAGAAAAATACTCATTACCCGTATGCAAACAGATTTCTAGATCTTGACTCACTCAAACTACAACAACGACATTACCTCATTTTCTTAGAGCCTCCCATCTACAACGGGGCATAGGAGGCCGGATGTACGCAATTATACCCATATGTTAGAAACACACAGAAGTTGTTTCTCGATAACCTAGAATAAAAATTGTGTCAAGCTTTGTCGATCAACTGTTACTTCACAATATAACAAATGCAACCAATTTAGTGATTCACCCAAACTACAATTTACCAAATAAAAAACGTGAGAGAAAGATAAATAAGAAAGTACTCATATCCATATAAATCTCCCCAACGAGTGAGGTTGCCTGGTTGTCCAGTCATAGAAGAGCAATCCCCTCCAGAGTAGATTTCATTTCCAGCAAAATAATCAAATAGATTGGATCGACCTTCATTTCCCATTATAGTTTGCCATTTCTGATCAAGCATTTCGGCCTAAAAAAGATAAAAAGAAAGCATACAAATTTGCATTGAATATATCATAGAAAGATTAATAATTAATAACTTTTCTCCATGTATATCGACATTTTAGTTCTTACATATATCTTTCCCTGGAAGATACGGTGTATGAAATATTAAATATTTTCATGCTTACCGGTTCGGAGAATTCCGAGTCGACTGTAGAAGAACAAGGTAATAATGTCTGAAATTCCAAAGCATTATTTATTAGGTAGGTACAAAATCAAACTATATATAAATACATGTATAAATATCTGTATACATATATTATCTTAACTATAGATAAGGAGTATGACACATTAATGTACTACCATGTCATTCCGGCTTAGCAAGTTCCGAATCGACAGCATAAGAACAAAGTAATGTATAGAAATGTGAATTTTTATTGATTAGCAAGCAACTCAAGAGCAAAATCAGACTATGTATATATATCTATACACAGATCTGTATATAAAGTATACCTATGTATTTGTTTATTTATACATGACTATATAAATATGTACAGGTACATAGTGGATGTGCACATATATATAGATGTAAAGTATATATATTTATGTACGTATATTAAATATGTATTTATGTGTGTGTCTATATATATATGTATGTATGTATGTATATATACATGTACATATGTATGTTCAGGGTCACAAAATCAGAGATACATATGTATATGCATATACATTAATATGCATGTGTGTGTGTCTATACATATATACACACACACAAGAGTGTATATGTGTATACGTTTATCTACATGAGTGCGTCAGAGAAGCATCAGAAAACAAACCTTTTTGTCTGTTATTTTTTTCAACGACGCTAGTAGATTTCTCTCACACCATGATAACTGATGAAGTGAAGGGGTTTTCTCTGGCTCAAGCTCAAAATCTCTACATAAAAGAAATCATCTTTACTGTTTGCATACACACACATATATATATATACATATATATACACACACACATATATATATATATATACACACATATATATATATACATATATATATATACACACATATATATATATATAAGAAATGACCAAAGCAACGGTTGATTTTATAATAAAAATATAAAACAAAAATTATTCCCGAATAGTTACCTGAGATTAGCTTCTGCAATTTGTACTGCTATTGCGCTTTGCCTTATGCTTATCTCACACTTCTATAAGTAAGGATTTAAACAAATTAAAATATTACACATGGTTAAATTATGTTGCATCAATGTCCGAGAGTATGCGTATACGTTGATGTATACTAACCTCAATTCTGAACATAATGGTGTCCGGGCCAATTTTGAAGTCCAAATGCAAAAAAATGTAAAACAAAAATCAGTCAACAACATTGTCTCGAGGACTTTCGCATAATGAATAATTTGAATAATGCACAAAAATGGTGCAACCAAACCGAGTCATAATAAAATGTCTCATTCGTTCATTTGGTAGGTGGTTATCTATTGCTTGAGCTATATAGGTTAGAAAATGCAGCAAACAAGCAAGAATATAATTAAACAAAAGTCGAGACGAGTCTCAAGATAACTATGTCCTTAAAGCAATTTAGCCTCTACCAAATGAGCAAGGTAGACAACAAGACTAATGCTTCCCAAGATATAACGGCTTTCTTCTTGTCCTTTACTCTAGGAGAAGAAGTTTGAACTTGTTGTAGAAGTGAAAGATAAAGGAGAGTTGGAGAGAAAGAATGCTGAGAAATTATTAGATTTTGCAAGATTGTGTTCACTATGTTGAAGATACCAAGGTCTACTATATATAGACCTTGGGGTTTGTTAAAAGCCACTTTTGAAACTTGTCTCAGCCAGGTTTCAACCTCCAATGGTAGTTGTTTACCATTCATAGGCGAAGAGAGATGATCCTTGGACCAAAAGCTGCAATTCAAAGTGAAAAGTTCTGTCCGTTGGCACATCGATCGATCATATTAATCGATCGATGTCACTTCGATCGATGTGATATCGATCGATTGATGTGATCGATCAAATTCGGATAGAAACTCCAGCTTTCATTCTGCCTTCATCGATCGATCGATGTCACATAGATCGATCGATGTGATCGATCCATGTTGAACAGAATGCTTCTGGATTTTCAACACAACACAATGATCGATCGATGTGTACATCGATCGATCGGTGTCCATTACGTGGATCGATCGAAGTCCTCCAGAACACTCAACTTTATTCCAGCTTTAATTTGGTTCGATCCAGTCAAAACATGGATTGATCCAAGTGACCTATTTTAAGTTTAAAATGTTCCAAACTTCACCTCAACCTCCCAAACAACCCCATGTATGTTATATATAAGTTTGGAGCACATGGTAAAGTACTTTCATGTACTTTTCCAACAATCCCCCACATGATCCAAACTTATATGAAACAACTTCAGAACAATAAACAACTAACCTCTCCATTATCAATCAATGATAATGACACATAAAGGATACGATGACTTGTGGTCTAGAATCGCCGGTAGTTCAACTTGAGTTATATAAACAGAAGTAAGATGAACTTTGTCTTGAATCTTATTCCACTATTGTTTATATGAATAACAAGAAGACATATCATTATCTACTTCTTCAAGTTCGCGGTTTGGTGCGATATCGGCCATGCACCTATCTCAGGATTCATAAGCTCTCTGGAGAGTTTTTCAGGCTTTCACAGGAAGCGGCACCACTTCCAAGCTTATATAGGTGAAATTCATCAAGTGTGTACTGTTCACACCATCAAACATTATGGCTATGAATTTTTCACTAAGAGATTCTTAAAATCTCACCCTCAAGTCTTTACAGTATGCAATATCAACAACAACACCATAGGGAGGAACACTTATATAGTGCAATATAGAATTCTTTAACGACTTGTTCGTACCACATTGAACCCCGTTTGTAGGATCTCTACTAATAGTGGGTTGGGGTCCCGTCATGAAGAATTCTCTACAGATGGAATAAGTCACATCCCCCTTGATGTTTCATAGACTAACTCCTTGTTTAGTCCTTTAGTTAAGGGGTCGGCAAGGTTAAACTTGGTTCTTACATATTCCAGTTAACCACCCCAGAACTAATCAAGTCACGCACAATGTTGTGCCTTAAATGGATGTGCCGGCTCTTTCTATTGTATATCTTGTTCCTTGCACATGCGATCGCAGCCTAAGAATCACAATGAATAGATACAGAAGGCATAGGCTGAGACCATAAAGGAATATCAACAAGTAAATTCCTTAACCACTCGGCTTCTGTACTAGCAAGTTCTAAGGCAATAAATTCAGACTCCATAGTAGATTTAGCACTACAAGTTTGTTTACAAGATTTTCAACAAATAGCTCCACCACCCAATGTGAAAACATACCCACTAGTGGAGTTTATTTCATCATTATCAGTCACCCAATTAGCATCACAATAGCCTTCTAAAACTGTGGATGACCCTGTAAACACGAGTCCTAAATTCACTGTTCCTCTAAGATACTTCAATAAACGTCTTAATGCACGCCAATGACTTTCATTTGGATTATGAGTGTATCGTGCAAGTCTATTCACAGAATATGCAATGTCAGGTCTAGTGCAATTCATTAAATACATTACACTACCAATGATCCTAGCATACTCACATTGCGACACACTTTCGAAGTTATTTTTAGACAATGTCACATGTGGATCATAAGGTGCGCTAACTGGTATTACATCAAAGTAATTAAACTTTCTCAACATTTTCTCCACATAATGTTCTTGAGAAAGTAAATAACCCTCACATTTCTCTATTAACTTTAGACCAATGATTAAGTCCGCCTTCCCCATGTCTTTCATATCAAATAAAGAAGACAACAATGATTTTGTATCATTAATAACTTTTATGCTGGTTCCAAATATTAACATGTCATCAACATAAAGGCAAATAATGACACCATCACAATCATTAAACTTACTATAAACATAACGGTCACTATCGTTTACTATATAACCATTAGACACTAATACGTTATCAAACTTCTCGTGCCATTGTTTAGGTGTTGGCTTGAGACCGTACAAGGACTTGTTAAGCCTACACACTTTCTGCTCTTGACCTCTAACTATCATACCCCCCGGTTGTTTCATATACATCTCTTCTTCTAAGTCTCCATTTAAAAATGTTGTTTTCACATCCATTTGGTGAATAACAAGCTTGTGAATGGAGACAAGTGCTACTAGAACTCTAATAGTAGTGATCCTGGAAACTGGTGAGTAGGTGTCAAAGAAGTCTATACCCTCTTGTTGAGTAAAACCTTTTGCGACAAGCCTAGTCTTAAACTTATCAATCGTTCCATCCGCCTTTAGTTTCTTCCTAAAGACTCACTTACAACTGATAGGTTGCACCCTCTAGGCAAGTCTACCAACTCCCAAGTATTGTTATTTAAAATAGACTCAAGCTCATTATCTATGGCTTCCTTCTGAAACTTAGAATCTATCGATCTAATCGCTTCTCCGTAAGTTTTGGGATCATCCTCTAGAATGAAAGCTGATATAAAGTCACTTCCAAATGACTTTTCTATTATTTGTCTCTTACTCCTTCTAGGTTCATCAACCTCTTGTTCAACTAGGGATTTACTCGACTCGCCTATCTCATTTTTGGAGACACAATTGGATTATTTATTCATAGGGAATATATGCTCAAAGAATTCAGCATCTTTAGATTCCAATATATAACCATTATCTATAGCTATGAATCTATATGCTGCACTATATTGAGCATACCTGATGAACACACAATCTCTTGTCTTAGACCCGATTTTACTTTTCTTAAAACCAAGAATGCCAACTTTGGCTAGACACCCCCACACTTTCAAGTAATTTAAGTTGGGAGCATAGCCTTTCCACAACTCAAAAGGAGTTTCATCCAACTTCTTATGATGTAATCTATTCAATATATGACAAGCAGTTAAGATTGCCTCCCCCAACAAGTTGTCTGGCAATCCTAAACTAACCAACATGACATTCATCATATTTTTCAATGTTCTACTCTTCCTCTCGACTATTCCGTTAGACTGAGGTGAATAAGGAGGTGTAACTTCATGAATAATGTCATTCTCTTCACAAAACTTTTGTAAAGAGTTTGTACAGAATTCACCACCTCTATCAGTCCTAAGACTTTTGATTTTTAAGTCTAGTTGATTTTCAACCTCAACTTTATAACTTATAAACTTAGACTCGGCCTCATCCTTGTGACTTAATAAATATACTTTCGCATATCTAGAGTAATCGTCGATAAAGATAATATAATATCTTTTACCACCTTTACTCATGTGATTCTTAAAATCACCTAAGTCACTATGAATTAGACCAAGCTTTTGTGAGACTCTATCAACTTTCTTAAATGGTGTCTTATGATGTTTTGCTTCAACACAATGTTCACACTTGTTGAAGTTGTTATCATCATAAGAAATCACGTTCATGCTTTTGAGTTTCTTTATTGTTCCTATATTTGCATGTCCTAGTCTAGCATGCCACACATCAAGAGACTCAGCAAAATAAACGGAACTAGATGCATCTTTATTATTGCAGCAAACAGCATCAAGTACAAGAAGACCTCCATTACAAAAACCTTTACCAACAAATTCACCATTCCTAGATAAGACTAGCTTATCAGACTCTAAAACAAGTTTAATGTTGGTCTTGTTCAGCAACACTCCAAAGATCAAGTTCCTACGCATAGCAGCAACATGCAACACATTACTAAGCTCCAGTCTCTTTCCAGAGATTAACTTGAGAAGCATCTTACCCTTTTCGAGGACTTGGGTACTATGTGCATCTCCCAAGAAAACTTGTTCATCACTGCCAATTTCCTTGTATTCAAAAAATAGGTCTTTACTGGTAGCAATATGCCTAGTAGCACCCGTGTCTACCACCCATTCCGTAGTGCCACCAACAAGGTTTACCTCTGTTAAGACGACTGCTGCGATGACTTCGTCTGCTGCTCCTTTGGCCTCCACAAGGTTCGCCTGATTGCTCGGCTGGCCCTTCTGTTTCCTGCAGTTGATGGCTCGGTGTCCCGGTTTCCCGCACACCTAGCACACTCCCTTCACCTTGTTCTGGCCCTGCACAGCAAATTTCTTACCTTTACCTCCACTGTTGTAGCCGCTATTATTGTGGAACTTGGGCTTCTTCGCAGCATGCTCCACAACGTTGTCTTTGACGCCCTCCTCCCGGTGAGACTCGTCTTCCATCCGGTGTTTTCTTCGATGCGTACGTGTTTGATTACGGCATCTAGAGACAACTTTGCATCGTCGTGCTTTCCCCTGTTCTTGTATTTGCTCCAAGAAGGTGAAAGTTTCTCCAACATCGCCGCCTCCTGGAACGTCTCATCGATCTTGATTCCTTCATGTTCCAGATTATTCACCAGTTGTTGGAATTGATGAATTTGATCATTGGTTGGAGAATGATCAACCATCTGGAACTTCAAGAATTCACTCAACACATACTTACGTTTGTCTACATCTTCAGCACCATATTTGTTCTCCAATTCTGACTAAATCTCTTTTGTGGACGTGAATTTGACATAAATGTCAAATAGAGAATTGGCCAGGAAATGTAATATGTGGCCTCTGCAAGTAGTGTTGTCTGCATCATATTTGCGTGCTTCAGTTTCATCATCGAGCTTATCCATCTTGAGTACATATGAAACTGACAACATTTCGAGGAAGAACAGCACCTTGGCCGCCCACCTCTTGTAGAACTTGCCATCAAATGGATCCAACTTTGACATATCCAGTAAAGCTTGCTTGGATGCCATCAAAAATGCTTTAAGATTGTTAGAAAATGCAGCAAACAAGCAACAGTATAATCAAACAAAAGCCGAGACGAGTTTCAAGATGACTCTGTTCTTAAAGCAATTTAGCCTCTACCAAATGAGCAAGGTAGACAACAAGACTAATGCTTCCCAAGATATAACGGCTTTCTTCTTGTCCTTTGCTCTAGGAGAAGAAGATTGAACTTGTTGTAGAAGTAAAAGATAAAGGAGAGTTGGAGAGAAAGAATGCTAAGAATTTCTTAGATTTTGCAAGATTGTGTTCACTATGTTGAAAATACCAAGGTCTACTATATATAGACCTTGGGGTATGTTAAAAGCCACTTTTGAAACTTGTCTCAGCCTGGTTTCAACCTCCAATGGCAGTTGTTTACCGTTCATAGATGAAGGAAGATGATCCTTGACCAAAAACTACAATTCAAAGTGAAAAGTTTTGTCCGTTGGCCTATCGATCGATCACATCGACCGATCGAGGTCACTTCGATCGATCGATGTGATCGATCGAAGTCGGACATAAACTCCAACTTTCATTCTGCCTTACATCGATCGATCACATCGATTGATCGATGTCACATAGATCGATCGATGTAATCGATCCATGTTGGACAGAATGCTTCCGGATTTGCAACACAACACATCGATCGATCGATGTGTACATCGATCGATTGGTGTCCCTTACGTGGATCGATCGAAGTCCTCCAGAACACTCAACCTTATTCCAGCTTTCACTTGGTTCGATCCAGTCAAAACATGGATCGATCCAAGGGACCTATTTTAAGTTTAAAGTGTTCCAAACTTCACTTCAACCTCCCAAACAACCTCATATATGTTCTATATAAGTTTAGAGCACATGGTAAAGTACTTTCACGTACTTTTCCAACAATACATACATATATATGTATATATGTATGCATATGTGTGTGTGTGTCTAAAACATATGTGTGTATATATAAACTCTCGCGCACATATGCATACATAAATATGTATACTTATATATATATAAATGCATATGTATGTATACACACATATATATGTGTGCACACACACGCACATATATACACATATATAATATATGTACATGAGTATGTATATATATGCCATCTATGTATGATGTGTTTTATTTATATATCTATAATATATATATATATATATATATATATATATACATATGTGTGTGTGTGTGTGTGTGTGTTTACAAGTTTGTATATGCCTAAGATGTATACACATACGATGCACACACATACACATATATACACATATGCCTATATATATAGCACACACAGAGATATATACATACACACAAATATATATATGCATACATATATACATATGTGTGTGTGTATGTATGTAAGCCAATATGTTTGTATGGTGTATACATATGCGTGTATGTGTGTTTGTGTGTGTATTAGACGGATGAATGAGGTGGGTAGAAGAATGAATATGTCAGCAAAAGCGAAAACAGGTATGGTAGCTATTACGTAGCTGAGGATTTTCATAATATGCATGCAAGGGATATCAAAAGAACTCTAGAAATTGAATTTGGATTTTGTTGCATCTGTTTAGAAACGGAAAAATGAACTCTAAAATGAACACAGAAAATGTCAACCCGTCCGGAACTCGAGGTGGGGGTTATGGAAAATGAGGAAAAGGACAAAACAGAGAAGCACTTCTTTAATTTGGAGGTTATAGAAAATGACAAAAAGCGCAAAATAGAGAAGTACTTATTTATTTATTGTTAACTATTATTATTATTATTATTGTTATTGTTATTATGCGATAATATTTTTAGAAGGACGAAACTAGCTAGCAAAACTGGGAGAATGCGAAAGAAAGATCTCAACTGTTTCTGAAGCTGCTCCAAATTTGCTTCCTGGCCATTGATTTCAGCAACTTCCTTTAGCTTTTGCAGTTTTGCCTACATATGCAAGCAAAAAACATATAAAAGTTGAGTTTATATCTCACAAAAATAAACCAAAACTACAAAATTTTCTAGTAAAATTTTCACCTGAATATTTGTTATGTCACTGTCACATGACATGTAATTAGAAACACCGGCAAAAGCATCAATATAACACAAAAAAAAAGCTGGTTAGTGGGAGGCGAAGTATACCAAAGATATAAGAATGGTGTAAAATCAAATGATACCTAAATCTTTGATAAGCTGGTAAGTTAACATAACGCTCAATTACATTTTCCACCCTGTGAATAATTAAAACACAAAACCAATTGAATTAGCAACAAATAAAATACTTTAACATTTCAAGCCTATGATATCTTTGGAATATGATGGACTAAAGTAAAATGACTCACTAAATTGGATACGCTTCTTATATTGTGAAGTAGCAGTTGATCAAAACAACTTGACGCAGTTTTCATTATGGGTCATAAGGAAACAATCTCTGTGTGTTTTAACACATGAGTATGTTTGTCTATATCTGACATCTCATACCACGTCATAAACAAAAACATCTAAGACAATGGGGTAATGTTGTTGATATCAATTGATATTCACCCCAAGAACAACTCTTATCTACAGCACTCTTTTCTGTGTCAAAATTCTAACTTATGGGATTATCACATGTACGCAAGAAAAGAAAAATTAGAAAAAGAAAACCATATATTTTGCACTCACATTAGCACCAGATCAAGAGCTCCTAGTGTAAAAATCGACACAATAATTCTCACTCTCTAATGAAAAATACTAACGTCCAAAGCAAAAAAAAGGTTTATGATGCACTAGGCACCTACATTTGTACAGGGTTCAGGGAGGGGCCGTACACAGCTTGATCTTACACTTTGTACAAGAAACTGTTTCCGCGGTTTGAACTCATGACTTCAAGATCACAAAGCAATATTGTCAGTTGTTCCAAGCCCGCGGAACATATTTTTATATCTTTTTGTAATAGATATATGCTTATATATAGAGAGAGAGACGCAGATGCATACGCATATATGTATATATATTTTAACAGAAGAAAATTTTGCAGCTAAAAAGAGACCTGTCGTGGTTGCAATATTTGGTGAGACGGCCAGAGGGAGAGAATGCAACAACGGCTATATCAGCATCACAGCATAAACAGATTTCATTAGCTTTCTTCAAAAGACAAGTGCGACGTTTGGAAAATGTGACTTGTAATCTTGTGCTATCTTCAATTTTCTTCATCTCAATTTTGCGTCCCATTTTACTCAGAAATTGTGGACTTTTTTTGACTTGAAATTGCAGCTAAAATTATGTATGACTTAGCTATTTAAAGGGGGTAGAGGAGAGTACTCATTTTCCTCAAATTGAAGGAGGACTCATGAAAATGGTTCCTATTTAATGACTTCCCAAACAAACACTTGGTTGAGTTTGTGAGCACTTGATGTGTCAACAAACGCTAGTGAACCATGACATGAAATCAATAGCGTAAAAATACAAAGATGTCTATTGATAAAAAAAAAAAGGTGCGCATGTAACATTCACCTTTTAACATATTAATCAAATCTAGAATTAATAGATCATGTCTAGTTATTATCAGGTCTTACATACTAATGTGCAAAATTTTATATACCAGAATAGGCACTATATGTTGAAGAAATTGGAAAGAAATTGAAGTTGGGTCGAGTTGCAAACTATGGTTAGCAATGTATTTTTACATGAGTTATGATTAGTTTCATTAATAATGTGTAGGAACTAATGAGTCTTTAATTATCTACGTGATGAGTAGATAATTTTGAGCTTTTGAATCACTCAATTCCGTTACCGGGTGATGAGAAATTAATCCTTAAAATAAGAGGAAAAGTAAGCTCAGCTCGGCCCGTACCTGATAGGCTCAAGTTGCAGACTGAGCGGCGGACTTGATGGGCTCAGGTTTCGAACTGGGCTACAAGCCGGGCCCTGTAGCAGCGGGTAGGAACTTATCAGCTGGGGTGGAGTTAGTTTGAGTTTTAAACTTCCAGATTGTTAAGATAGACTAAGGTTAAATTTTGAAAAGTTGCCGGAGCTTTAACCGACCGAGCTGACCTGAATTTGTTATGATCTGGTAGCTCAGATTGAACAATTATTTGATCTGACCGCTAGGGCAGACCTGGTGCGGTTATCTAATCTAAGAGTTCAATCCGAGCAGGTATTTGATCCTACGGTTGTGGTTGAACTGACTGTAACAGATTGACCTCAGAATTCCCTATAAATAATGGCCTAGCTAACCTCAGTGGACACTCACTCAGAATCCAAAATTCTTCCTCTTTCTCTGCAATCTCTTTCTCTCTGCATATTCATTCTCCCGCATACAGAAAACTTTTGTATTTCAAGTAATTCAAGAAGTTAATGGCAGGTTGCAGGTTCGTTGAGTTCATACGCTACAGTGCGGCTCGTCTGAAGTGACTTCCATTGTATCCTAGGAGACGATTGCTCCATCCGGTTTGGCACAATATCCGGAGCAATATGTCTTAAGGACAGAGTCCTGGACTCATCTCAGATCTCTGCTCAGTTGAGCTATTGAGGTTATTTCCGTGCTGAGGTATGCTTTGTGCTGAGCTCTACTGATCGAAAGAGAGTGCAGCAATGTTGTTGTACAGTGTTGCCGTGCTAAGCTCTGCTGTTTGGTTGAGAACATTTGTTGTTCTGCAGTACTGTCGTGCTGAGCTTGGCTGAAGCGGCGGAAAGCACAAGTGTTAAGCTGTGATGTGGTGCCAAGGTCGTCAGGTCGGCAATCAGTCCAAGACGCAAATATAATTGCGCTGATGGGACTGATCTGATCTGACTTCAGTTCAGCTCGGCTGGAAAGCTGATAGCACATAACTACTCTTCTGAAGTGCTATTGTGCTCAGGTCGGTAGGTCGGCTGACTCTGCAGAACGCAAACTCAATTACGCTATCTGAACTGTCTTGACCTGGCAGATCAATCCAGCCTGAACTCAGGTCGGTAGGTCGGCCACTGCTTTATTTCTCAAGCACACTATACAGAAGTCAATTTCGTCTCACTTGAATTGTTCCCAACACTAACCTTAAACAGAATTATTATCTTAAGACTTTCCAATATAAGTTTAGCTTGTCAAGAGAGGGTAAATTTTAGCCCTTAAACATTCTAATATTACTTGCACTATGCCATATAGTGAAACAAAGAGATACTATAAAACCTAATGAGTTAATATTTTTTTACTTCGGCAATTTCTCTTAGCAATCTCTTATTCTTATTTTTAAAAATCTTTTGGCATTGGTCAAAACAGCCCCCAAACTAGTGCTGTTGCAAGAGTACATAAGTTTAAAGCTATCTATTTTGTTTCTTTGTAAGTACATATTGACGCATTTATGCTAACTTAGTATGTTTATATGATGGCACCAGCAGCTTATCCTAAAAGTAATGTAATAAAATAAACACCATTAGCTTAATTTTAAACGAAAAGTAAAGAAAATCTTTAATAGTAAAAGAGTAATTAGCGAAACAAGGGGTTCAGATTTTCTTTCATATTCTCTATCCAATTAAAGTATGTGTTTTAATTTCCTTTTTTTTAATAAATCTCTTGTTTTTACACATGATACATAGAAGTGGATAGAAAATGGAACAGGAAATCTGAACTCCGAAACAAGAGGTAAACCGTAAACTGGTAATTTCTCATCTAAAAAAAGAAAAAGACATTGTCACATTTTGACTTGAATATAATTTACCGAAGTCAAACTATTTTGGTCACTATTTTTATTCTATCCTTATTTAAATAAATGAAATAAACTAGACAAATCATATAAGTGATAATTGAAATGCTAATATGAAAACTATGACTATTAATATGTTCTTACTTTTTTTAAAAAAAATATACAATATTTTTACAACAAAACAAAATGAAAATACGGCAGTAATTTCTTTGGGACGGATTTAACAGTTTCAATACTAATATCGTCGGATGAGATCAGAAGAGGCTTCTTATGAGACAAAATATGAGGCCTCTATAACGCGGCGCCATGTGCACAAAAGAGTCTTTTTTTAAAATAAAAAAATAAACAGCGGGTACTTTTGTACATGTGGTGTCGCGTGATTGAATGCCTCATATTTTGCCTCATAAGAAGCCTCCTCTGATCTCATCCGCTAAAATGGTGCATGGTGCATCAATAGATGTTTCTAGAATAATTAAAGACGGGGTTTCGCTGGAAGCGAACTCTCTATCCTTTGAGGATGGAGTCATTGTTCGTCTGCTTCTATCCTTTCCAGACTCTAGCGATAGCTTTTAATGTTGTTGAAATATACTAGGTATATTTTGTTGTTGTTAAGTATCAAACTGGACAGATTAAGCAATAATAATATTAAATTACATGCGTGACGCACGAGACAAAATGTAAAGTCAACGCCTAGTGACAATTTCAGTTAATTGCGAAATAAAAGATGGTTTGCAATTCTAGACGGAATTTGGAGGGCAAAAACATACATCATCGGAGAATCATGTTTGGTGGATACCAGTAATTTGTATTGTAACGCTTATTCTCTATATTTAATGCAATTTTCCCAAAAACTGATACTATTTTGTTTCATGTGCTCACATGAGCAAGTTGACATTTTGATTTGAGCATCTACTCGATTTGATGCCAAAAGGTAGTTTGTAAGTGCCGATGACATTTTATAAGTGCATTCATTTTGTTGTAAATGCATTCGTGTTGTTAGCAACTAGTAAGGTTGTTGTTTTATGACTTGAATGTCACGTATTCAAGCCACCGAAACAACCTCTTGCATAAATTGTACGGTAAAGCTGCGTATATTAGATCGCAAATCGATCCGGTGTCTCTCCAGATCGTATGGAAACGTAGGAGCATCGGGAACACCATTTTCATTCATTTTGTTATAGTTTTTATTCATCTTGTTATAGAAAAAGGGTAGTTTGCTGATTTATGTAATTCAAAAGTCAAGTGGCTGCTCCCAGGGTATAGACCAGTTGATACTTGCTTAGGGATTTGCTCTAGGAGGTTAAGAGTTCAAATCCAGAGACACGCATAGTGTGGGTGTTCCACTGCTGTTAAACCGAAAGCATAGTTTATGGAGCACCTTGTATGAGTCAATGCATAAGTCCTCATTCAACCTAGGAGGCCACTGGACTCCTGATTTACATCCTACACGATGCTCCTTAGGGCTGGGACGGTAAGACCCATTCAGAGTGAGGAATTTCACCTTTTGATGCAAAGTCAAGAGGCTGTCTTTTCCTTTTCTTCTTTCTCTAATGAAACTCTAAAGAAAATCGCATAAAATTTTTAGTTTCACGATCGAACTTTCTCACCAAATCTATTCTTACATGTATACCTTTTTTTATTACCGTATATTTTTTTATACATGTCTCGATTTTTTCCCTATACTTTCCATTTTTAACTGCTTTGCAATCTTAAAAACATTGACATTTTCTATCACGACCCATGTTTTAAATTAGAGCCATAACCAATTAGTTCAAAAATTACGAAGCCTAGTACACACGTAAAGAATAAATCAACTTAAGCACTAATCGGATGAGATCAGAGGAGGTAAAATATGAGGCTAAATATGAGGCCTCCAATCACGCGACACCACGTGTATAAAAGAGCTTTTTTTTAAAAAGGAAAAAAAAGTAAACAGCAAATACACGTGGCGTCGCGTGATTGGAGGCCTCATATTTAACCTCATATTTTACCTCCTCTGATCTCATCCGAGCACTAATCTTTCGCAAAAACACTGACAAAATCTTATTAGATCAAACAAGCGTAATTAATGTCAACCAAGCTAAACAACTGCAAGTGAGATCCCGTGTCATAAGCCTTTTTACTCATTTGAAAAGAGAAATATATAAAGAAGTGAGCAATTAACAAGTTAAGCAAAAAAGTAATCATATTTAAAAGCACATAATTTACTTACCTGCTCCCAAACAGACAGTTTAAACACTTAAGACGTTTTCACATAAAACATTATCACGTCTTCTCTTTTAGAAACTCTTTACCTTACATGAATTTTACTTGAACATTAGCCGCTTTCATGACATACACATACATTACCATCAGACATAACTTAACACTTACTTTAGCATTATATGGCTTAGAATAATAATGGGATTTTATCACTAGACATGATTTATATCCCCTTTTTAACATAAACTTGATATTACATAATATTGACATAACATTTACATTTATTAACATTTTATCATATGTCATGACCTAGCTAATGACATTTTTCATTATCATAACTATCATCACATGACATGACCTTACTTATGTCATACTTCATTATATTTTACTCTTTTTAACCATAGACATTAGGGTCTCATTATTTCCTATGAGTTGGGTTCATGTGTTCACAATACTCTCAATGTCCATATGTCTACATTACTCTCTTGGACTGGGTTTATGAAATTTTTCCATAATTATCCCATGAGTAGTGTCCATATGTCTAAAATACTCATATGGACTGGGTCCATATGACATCCCACAAGTATCTCCTTGCTAGGGTACCTATGCATGTACCCCAGTGACTCTTGCGGGTCCTTAAACATAATAATACGTATTATTTATTTAGTTTCATTACTAATCATATTCTTGTCATTGATTTGTGTACTAAAAAAATGAATCTATATTTAACGATTTCATATACAATGCATACAATATCCTTAGTGTAATCCACATATGCGTATAATGCGTACAATACCTGATGAAGTCGGATTTTCACCAGGTGAATCGGAGGCAATCTTTGTGGTATGCCGTCAGCCCTCCGTTAGAGTTTGTCCTTAGAACCTGAGAAGGAAAGACAACGTTAGAGGCCCAGGGTCAATGTCCTGGGGAAAACCCTCCGACGCTCAAGTTAGTTATGGGCATTTTTGGGTATAGTATATGATGGAATCAAAGGTCATGAGCAACCTGTTTAAAGCTCTCTTTCAGAGAGGATGATTGTTTTGTTTGGACGAGCTCAGATGTAGCTTTGACCGAGCCGAGAATATTTTTTCTGGGAGATGGATCAAACTTGAGATTCAAAAAGACATGGTCCGGCTTCTACTGAAGAAGTTTTTATTTATAGCTATTGAAGCTGAAAGATGCGTGTCTTAGAGCGAAGGTGGTGATGATACCTGGCCGTCTAGGTGGCAGTTCTGGCCTACATGGTTGCCACGCGGCAGCTGATGGTTGTTGTGCTGGCAATCCATCTTTGTACGATTGACATGTGGAGATAACTGACTGCACTGCTGGCAGTCCCAGGCTGCATGATGGCCAAGTGGCGCCACGTGTTGGGCTGGGAGACCAGGCTTGCTGAGTGGCAGGACTCTGCTTAAGCACATTGTGGCCGAGCCGAAGAGCTCCGTGGGCGCTCCAGCCAAGGAGAGCCAAGTGCTCTACCGAGCCGGGCTGACGAGGTCAGCCAGTGTAGACTAAGCTCGTCGTGTGCATTCTATCCAGGTCAAGTGATGGCTGAGTTGTTCTGACTTCGGCCCTTGGCCGAGCTGGCCTGGGCCGAGGTGGAGCTTAGGCCTTGGGAGGTCTTTTGTAATTTCTCTAGGCAGAGCCAGTACGGCTGTCTGGCCAATGAACTAGCGGAGGTTGACTTACGTTGATTGTTACTGACTAACGTAAAATTCTCGTCTCATCTAGCAGATGAATTTAGGTCTCATCACTTTGTCCCAGATTAGTTTGGCCGAGCCGACCAGGGAGGCAAGCTAATCTGTTCAAAGCTTTTTAATTACCCCGTTCTGACAAGTAATGACGTGTTTGCTTCCGGTTGGGCAGTAATGAGCATTTAAGGCTGGCATAGATTTCGAAGCGGCAGCTGTTACTTCTTTTCGGCGATTGAGTGCTTCGATAGCGGGCCTTACGAGGAGGTGCTTGGGATTTGAAGATGAGGCTTACATGAAGAACGTTTGATGACTTTTGGAGTTGCATTTCCTTTGCTCGCTCTTTTCACTATCTCCTTCATTCTTTCTGCCTATCTTATTTTTCCGGCGGTCTCTTTGAGCTTTTCATCCCAGTCGACTTCCTCCTCCTCCGGCAGTTGCCTTGACTCTTAGTCCAAGCTATCTTCTTTCTTCTCCATTATTTTCTGTAGTCTTTTCTTTCTTGATTATGGCTTCTTCCTCTTCTGATTCTCAGAATGTCTCAGAAGCTGCCTCTTATGCCGACGACGATGGAGGAAAGTATAATTCTTCATCCTCGTCAGAGAGGACGGTTTCTAGCGATGAACGTCTGTTAATGAGGTTGCGTAAGGCAACTGGTGGCCCTGCTAGGCCCAGCAAGGATGCTGAGCCTAGCGGCGTCATCACTGTAATTGATTCTTCGCCGGAGCAGGCAAATCTTGCCCTAGCTCCGACAACTGCAACTCTTCCTATTTTGCCAGGAGTTTCATCTTTGAGGACAGGGGTAGTCCATAGAGGTCCTCCCTCTGCTCAGGTGCAGGGATCTCCCTGTACCCTGACTGAGGCCGAGCTGGCCCGGATTTGTGAAATGTATGAGATAGATCTGGACCAGTCCAGTCTGCTTCTACCTCTTCCCGGTCAGACAGCCTATGATCCTCCAATGGGTTATGAGGCTGTCTACGAGGAATATTTCAAGTTTGGGTTCAGTTTGCCAATTCCTGAAGCTCTCACCCACATTCTTCAATCCTATAACCTTAGACTGCCCGAAATAAAACCCAATGGTCTGAAGATCATACTTTTTTTCTTCATTTTCTTAAGGGTAGTTGAGTCTAGGTTCCACGGTAGAGTGTTCAGGGGCCTGTTTATATGTAAAACCTCCGATAGCTGGTATTATTTCCGTAAATAGGATCCCAGCAGTGACTTTAACTTTGCCACTAAGATCCCATCCTTTACCAAAAATTGGAATGGTAGATTTTTTTATGTTAAGAATACGGGGTTGCCCAAGTGGGATCTCTAGAAATTTGGCAAAGCGGACAACTTAAAGCCGAGCCAGGAGTTTTGTGATGAAGCAGCCAAGCTGCAGAATCTGCCTGTGGTCATTGAGTGGCATAGGGTGGACAGGTCTGTTCTGGAGGCAGCCGACCTGAGTCACTTGGCCCCTGGCTCTAACTTTCGACCACTTGACCCCTAGAGTTTAGAAATAGTCAGCGGTAGGTCTCTATTTATTTGCCATTTTTTGGGTGGGTCTGCTCGGTTTTGTTAAAGGGTTTGATGTTCTTGCAGGTGCAATGGAATCTGGAGGTAGCGGGTTTGCTGACAGGGTTGCAGGGGTTGCAAACCCGTAAGAAACCCCAGAGACCACGGAAAGAATTTGCGGCTGGCCCCGTTCCTACTGAGATCTTTCTCCTAGTAGAAGATGTTCCTGTGTTGGAACAGGGGACTGAGGCCCTTCAAGGTGCAGTGGGCACGGGTCAGGCTGATCTTGTTGCAACAGAGTCAGTAGAGCCAGGTACTGAAACTTCTTCGTTTTTAACCTTCTAAGTTTAAATTTTTATGGCAAAACTCATCTTTTGACGCTCGTGTAATGTTGCCAATTTTGGAAGCAGGGGATGCTGTTGCCGAGGCCATTTCCTAGTTTCCAACCTTTACTGAGCCAGAGCAGTCTACGGACACTGTTGCTAGCCCAAGCTTACGGCCGATGAAGAGATGCCGAGGCAAGAGTTCATCTATCCCAGCGACTGCGGCTACATCTCAGCAATCGAAGGGACCGAGGCTGATCCTCGAGGCGTTCTCAGAGCAGGACACTGTTGCTGATCCCGCCATAGCTATGCGGTTGAATGAGCTGATGGTCTTACCTGTTGATCGTCAGAGGTTTGTTGCTCCAACGTGGGAGCAACTTGGCGATGCCTATCACAGCAACCTTGCTTTGGTGAGTAGTCCCTTCCATAATACACTTTTGGGTAGTATGGCAGATTTTACAACTTCTAATTTTTTGTCGAGCAGATCCGAGCCCAAGGGGATAAGTTGATTAAAGACCTCAAAGCTCAGAGTCGAGAACTTGAAGATGCTACTCAACTCCTTACCGAGTAGGCCAAAGAGATAACAGTCCTGAAGTCGGAGAATTCCTCTCTTCGTGAGGGGAAGGAAGAAGCTGATACTAAGTGGACAACTTCCAACTCCAAGGTGGATGAGCTGGAGGACAAGGTGGCCGACTTGACATTTGCGTCGACTCGGGCACTATCCGAGGTGGAATCTCTGCAGAAAGAGCGGGAAGCTTGGCTAAGACGGCAGAAAGACTTGGAAGAACAGTTAGCCCAAATTTCCCAGCGACTTGGCGAAGCAAAGGCTGAAGCAGTAGCTGAGTTCAAGAAGTCAGATTTTTTCGAGGAAAAATAGATACTTCTGCAGGGTTCTGCCATGCAGCTAGGCCAAACCAGGGCGATCGATATATGCTTGGAGGTTTGCCCCAGCTGGACAAAAAAGACCCCCGGCTCACCCAACTTTACAATTCTACTGCAGAGCTGGATTTTAATGCACAATTTGAGCAGTTCCAGAACAGGGCGGACCTGAGGGAGGCCGAAGAGTAAATGTAGGTTTTCTTTGTAATTAAACCGGTCTGAGCTGAACATCTTTGTAGGGCCTTGATACTTTGAATTTTTCAATGAAAATTTCCAATTGTTCAACACTTTGCAGCTTTTGTGCTTCAGTCTTTTGTTGAATGTTTCTGCTTTCAGAGTATTCTCTACTCTGCTCTTTCATCCAAAATTTTTTGATGCCAAGTAATATTTTCAAGATCAAGTTCTTAACCTTGGTACCGCCGAGATCAGAGAGATGCTCCGTACTTGGCAAAGTACTTATATTGCAACCAAAGTTTGGATGAAAAACTAAGTATGCTACCTTTAATCAGAATAAACATGTTATCCTGCTAGGCTGAGCTAGCTTGTGAATAAAAGATAAGCCTGTTAAGCTACCAGGCAGAGCTGAAAGTCCTAGTCTGCCATAGCCGAGGACAAGCTGAGCAACACAGGTTAAAGAAAGATTCCATCCAAGATGCACTTACCTTGTAGCATCGAATACTCTGCTCGTCTGTTTTGAGTTTGGCAATAATAAGCGTATTTAGCTTTGGAGATTAGCTGGTGTAGGTCGCCGTCTGAATTGAACTGACCCTACAAGGCAAAACCGAAGACCGAGATTTTCTTGTTTGAGGTGAAACTCCTTAGAGCCATAAGGTAGTGACTAATGAAAGTCATTTTGCGGAGCTGACCACTTAGGTCATTGAGCCTAGGTGACCATTTGGGTCATCCTTTTAGGAGTGTGAAACCTGTCGCGTCCAAGATCCCCTTAAAACCATAAGACAGAGGATAGAGACCACTTAGGTCATGTCGAGGCATGAAACCTGTCACGTCCGAGGTTCTCTTAAAACCATTAGGCAGAGAACGAAGGTGACCCCTTAGGCCACTATACCGGAAGTGTGAAACCTGTCGCATCCATGGCTCCCTTAAAACCATAAGGCAGAGAGCAAGTACTTGAACCCCCAATAGAGAAGGGCGTCTTTGACTGAGCTGAGATCCCCTTAAAACCATAAGGCAGAGGATTAAGAGCTCAAGGTGAACCCCTGTCAAGCCTTAAGACCAAGAATCATCGTATGGCGGATGAATGCGCCGAGGTGAACCCCTGACAAGCCTTAAGACCGAGGTAAACCTTTTCTGTTGTCAGGTGCAAAATGTATCGTATCCTTAATCTCATGAGTCATAAGAGAGAAGTCAAGGTAAACAGGAAAGTCTGTGTTCCGAGTCCCTTCATGGGCCATAAGGCAGAGATCTTCTAAGTGCGAGTCTTTTTCGGGCCCCAATTTCGTTATGAACCATAAAGTAGACGTCAAGTAGGCACAGAGCTGTTCTCATCCTAGATGAATCTTCTTATGAACCATAAGGTGAATGATCAATAATTAAGCTCCCAACTTAGAGACAGGCATACTTAAGAAGGGTTGAATGTCAAATAAAAGATTATGCCGAGTCGAGCCGGGCTTGAAGTGAGGATGAAATAAGAACTTTTGTACCCCGAATACGAGGTCTGCCCAGAGCAAATCTGTTGAGTCTGAGCCACTTGTTGATCATAGCCAGTGTAAAACAAGTATTGAACAAGTACTTGCTTTTCTATTAAATGATACAATGTACAAGAGTTTAGCAGTCCTAGCCTCAGGTCGGTATTTATAAGGACCTCTGTACAGAAATTTCATCTCGACATCTGCATAAGACCGATTCAAGGTTTGCTGGGATGAGCTTGATTGCTTTCCTCAGCTCCGCATAAGGCCAATCTGACTAGGTAGGCCTCATTCGTCCGGAGCTCTGCTGCATCCGTCTATTCATGTCTGGGTCTTTCTTTTTTGGCAACCTGCATCGATGGTTAGGTCGACACCTTTCGTCAGGAGCAGGCCGGGTAAAATCCAGCCTATAAGACAACCTTGATCTCGGGTTGTAATATTGCAGCAGATAACCCAGCTCAATCAGGCATTCAATCTCCCAGGTGAGCTGTTTGCAGTCTTCAGTATCATGGCCAATGTCATGATGAAAGAGGCCGAAAGCGATGATCCTTTTTTTTAATTGGTCCCGTTAAAGGCTTGGGATCTCTTGCTAAACCTTCTTCGCTCATGACGGAAAGAATATAATCCTTGGAGGCCAACAAAGGCACTCCTTCCTTGCCTCGGCCTCTCGATCGCTTATGAACAGCCTGCCTGTCATGTGATTGTGTTATGGGCTCCTTGCCAACTTCTCTGCCACGCCGAACTGGCAGCAGCATTTTCCTTGGCCCGTTTCAGGTGATAGTCCAGAGCTTCCAAAGGCTTGGACGTGACGTACTGGTGACTAGGTCGCTACCCTGAGCGCATGGCCTCGGCCATAAACTCACCCCGAGGTTCAAGATAGTACTGGAGGCGAGTTGGGGAATACTCCATTCTTTCTCTTCGTTAAGGAGAACCACTAGGGTAAACCTCACTAAGTCCAGCCACTAAATCTTTTCCTTTCATTTCTCTTACCACTGCTTGGAACATGTTTGGGTTCTCAGCCACATATCGAATAGCCCTCACGTGTTCCTCATATATGAGTTCAGCAACAGGGGTTGATGACTCTGCTGGCCCAAGGCTGTTCCGACTGAGGGCGCGGGGAGCGTCGATGCCTTTTGGGGGTCACAGGTCTTTTGCCCCTTCTTGACTATTTTTGTCCATCTTTCGAATGATGGATGATGAGCTAGTTTCCTAGAATGCCCCTTGAGGGAGAATTTTTATAAAAAGACGGAGGTTCAGGGCCATCCTTCTAGCTCCAGATGATGAAGTCGAATCTTCACCAGGTGGATCGGAGGCGATCCTTGTAGTATGCCGTCAACCCTCCATTAGGGTTTGTCCTTAGAACCTGAGAAGGAAAGGCAACGTTAGAGGCCCAGGGTCAATGCCCTGGGAAAAACCCTCTGACGCTCAAGTCAGTTATGGGCATTATTGGGTATAGTATATGCTGGAATCAAAGTTTATGAGCAACCTGTTTAAAGCTCTCTTTCAGAGCGGATGGCTGTTTTATTTGGACGAGCTCGGATGTAGCTTTGGCCGAGCCGAGAATATTTTGTCTGGGAGATGGATCAAACTTGAGATTCAAAAAAAGACTTGGTACGGCTTCAGCTGAAGAAGTTCTTATTTATCGCTGTTGAAGCTGAAAGCTGCGTGTCTTAGAGCAAAGGTGGTGATGACACATAGCCGTCTTGGTGGCAGTTCTGGCCTGCATGGCTGCCATGCGGAAGCTGATGGTTGCTGTGCTGGCAATCCATCTTTGTACGGCTGACATGTGGAGATAAATGTCTGCACTGCTGGCAGTCCCAGGCTGCATGATGGCCAAGTGGCGCCACGTGTTGGACTGGGAGACCAGGCTTGCTGAGTGGCAGGACTCTGTCTAAGCACATTGTGGCCGAGCCGAAGCGCTTCGTGGGCGGTCCGACCAAGGAGAACCAAGTGCTCTATCGAGCCAGGCTGACGAGGTCGGCCAGTGTAGACTAAGCTCGTCATGTGCATTCTGACCAGGTCAAGTGATGGCTGAGTTGTCCTGACTTCGGTCCTTGGCCGAGCTTGCATGGGCTGAGGTGGAGCTTAGGCCTTGGGAGGTCTTTTGTAATTTCTCCAGGCAGAGCCAGTACGGCTGTCTGAGCAGTGAACTAGCCGAGCTTGACTTACGTTGACTGTTATTGACTAACATGAAATTTTCGTCTCATCTAGCAGGTGAATTTAGGTCTTATCAATACCCTTAATGCAATCCACATGTGTTTTTTTATAAATGAACTACAAAAGAATGCCAACCATGTCAAAAACGAGTGTAAAGAGACATGACATAACTCCACATATTTTCGAACTCTAAAATCATCAAACTTTAGTCGAATATTAAGATAAAAGTTCTAGATCTTTGAAAGAGGTTTTCGACTCTTTTTGAATAACTTAAATCATAGTTAGGGATACGAATATAGGCTAAAAGAATTTCATGTGGTTGTGAGGTAAAAGTGATCGACTCTAATATTAAATGTTTGATAACGAAAATAAATGTTCTATCTTGAGTTCTGTGTTACCAATAGATCATTCTAGACACCTACAACAAATGTTGACACTTTAGACGAAATGGGGATCTTATTCATTAGCACATATCAACAGCAAAATACATATCCGGCCTAATCTATACTAGCGTATACGTACATTAGAAAAATCTACGTTCCTATTACAAATGTTGACACTTTGATGGTCACTTTAGGTTTGATCTAGCATGTAGATCGAACATTCGGGTTGAACTTTTTTAGGATTCAATCTAATATGGTTTATCCGGTGTTGAATATGGTATCGCTGCACTAGAAACTCAGTTTTTAAACTTTTGCCCTAAACTACTTGCCAATCACCATGCGCATATCTCTACTAAAGCTACAAGATGCATAGCTCTACTGAACCTAAGAAGGGGCATAGCTCTACTAAAGCTACCACATGGTTCTGAAATGTAAATAATATACATCCATTCTTATATTCCCTCTATTCCAAAAATATTGTCGTCACTTGGTCAAACGTAATTCAAAATCAAATTGTCAAAGTGTTCAACACATGGCTAAGTGGATTTTTGTTATAATTGATATAAAGATTATTTTGAGAAATTATTGTATCAAATATTTTAATGATTTAGTTTTAATTGATTTCTGATCAGCTACTTATGATTTTTGGGACGGAAGGAGTAACAAAAGAAACATTCAAAAACTAAATTTATACGTCCTCCAAATTCTTATCATACTTCACCCCTTCCTGATCTAGAGTGAACATACGAGCATTGCCAACTCCTCCTAGATTTTCCACGTAAAGGTCTCCAGTCTTTCGAGCATCGCAGAAAAGTAGAATAAAATGCGAATATAAAATATGAAACTAATCCCTTAACATTGTCGAGACTTCGCCACTTGAAACAGTCAAAGCTTACAAATGCGAATACCTATATAAAGAAAACTCAAACAAAATCATATCTAACACAATCAATCAAGCTTATGTCTGTAGTTTAGAATGAAAGGTTTTTCATTGATTTTGATGAGTTACAATCATCCTTATCTATAGTACTATCTTTACTGATAATTATGGTATATTCTAATTACACGTGATATGATATGATTTTATACTAATTACACTTTATGGGAAACAATCCACTTATACGGCATGTGATTCTTCCTACCACTCCCCCTCAAGTTGATAAGTATGCTCGCCACTATTCAACTTGCGGAGTGTTGACTCGAAAACTCTTCCGACAATCACCTTTGTGAGTATATCTACAAGTTGATTTTCAGATCGTACAAACGGCAGTTCAATAACTCCATCATCGAGTTTTCCTCTGATGAAATGTCTATCTACCTCAACGTGTTCTGTTCGATCATGTTGGGCTTGATTCTCTGAAATACTGATCGCTGCTTCTTTAACACACTTTAGTTGAGTTGGGAGCCGCGTTGGAGAGCCTACTTCCTTCAGTAACTTTCCCAACCACAAGACCTCCATAACTCCCTTGGCGATTCCCCTGAACCCTGTTTTTGCATTAAATAAAGCTACCACCTTTTATTTTTTGCTTCTCCAAGTAAGCAGATTACTTCCTACCAGCGAGAAATACCCAGATGTTGACCGTCTGTCACTTGGATTACTTGCCCAATCGCATCAGTATAAACTGTAGAAAAATAGTGTAGGAATATGAACAACCAAGAAAACAATAAAGCCGAGACGTGATGGATTGTCACTGTCCTTAAAGCAATTTTGTTCCTACCAAAGAGCAAGGTAGACTTCAAGCAAATGCTTCCCAGGATATAACAGCTACCTTCCTTTCCTTTGCTCTGGGAGAGAAAGATTGAACTTGCTTAGTAGAAGAGAATGATAGAAGAAGAGTTGAAGGAGACTAAGTACTGAAAAATTCTCAGAATTTCCAAAGTTGTCGTATATAGTTCAAAATCCCAAGGCTTACTATATATAGGTCTTGGGTTGTGTTAAAGCCAACTAATAAAACTTGTTCAGGATTTTAGAACTCCTCCTAGACATTTGCATATCGTTCACAGGTGAAGGGAGATGAACCTTGGATCAAAAGATGTAATTCAAAATGAAAAGTTCTGTCTGTTGGCACATCGATTGATCGATGTCACTTCGATCAATCAATGTCATCGATCGATGTCGAACAGAAACTTTCAGCTTTGCATCCTTCCTACAGAAAGTTTCCAGCATTGCATCTACACCACATCGATCGATCGATCGATGTGATCGATCTATGTCCAACAGAACACCAACTTTATTCTAGCTTTCACTTGGTTCGATCCAGCTTCCACATGGATCGATCCAAGTGACCTATTTCAAGTTCAAAGTGTTCATTACATCATTTCAAACTCCCAAACAACATCATACAAGTTTATATATAAGTTTGGAGCACATTTTAAAGTACTTTAACGTACTTTTCCAACAATCCTCCACATGCTCCAAGCTTATATAGAAACATTCCAGAACGGTAATAAACTGACATATCCACTATCAAACGAAGATAATGACACATAACGGAGCAGTGACAACCGTCTTGAACCACATATTTCACTACTGTTTATACGAACACACAAATGACATGCCATTATCTAACTTCTTACAAGTTTGCGGTGTGGTGCATTAATGGCCCTGCACCCAATCTCAGGATTCATAAGTGATCTAGAGAGTTTTCTAGGCTTTCATAGGTAGCTTCCCCACTTCCACACTTTTATAGGTGATATTCATCAAGTGTATACTGCAACACATCACCATTTATAATGGCTATGAATTATCCATTAAGAGAATTGAAGCTCACCCTCAAACATGCAGTAAGTACTATCCTCAAACATCAACACAGGAAGGAACAAATATGATAGTACTTAACAGAACTCTTCTAGGATATGTTTTTACCACATTGAACTCCGTTTGTAGGATCTCTACTAATACCGAGTTGGGTTCCTATTATAGGGAGTTCACATCAGATGGAAGTAGTCCCATTCCTTTCGATGTTTTTAGAACCATCTTACGGTTCAGTCCTTTAGTCAAGGGGTCTGTAAGGTTCAACTCGATCCTTACGTATTCCAAGTTAACCACCCCAGAACTAATTAAGTCACGCACAATGTTGTGCCTCAAATGGATGTGTCGGCTCTTCCCATTGTATATTTTATTCTTTGCTCTAGAGATCGCTGCCTGTAAGTCACAATGTATAAACACAGAAGGCATAGGTTTAGTCCACAAAGGACTGTCAACAAGTAGATTCCTTAATCATTCCGCTTCTGTATATGCAAGTTCTAAAGCAACAAATTCTGATTCTATTGTTGATTTAGCTTTACAAGTTTGTTTAGAAGATTTCCATGAAATAGCACCACCACCCAAAGTAAATACATACCCACTAGTGGAGTTTATTTCATCATTATCTGTGACCCAATTGGCATCACAATAACCTTCTAACACTGCTGGACAACCATTAAACATAAGTCCTAAATCCATATTACCTCTTAGATATCTCAATAATCGCTTTAAAGCATCCCAATGTTCTTTACTAGGATTATGAGTATATATAGCTAACCGGTTTACAGAATATACAATGTCTGGCCTAGTGCAATTTATTAGATACATGACACTACCAATGATCCTAGCATATTCACATTGAGATACACCGTCACTTTTATTCTTTTCTAATCTCATAGATGCATCAAATGGAGTGCTAACAGGTTTAACATCAAAATGATTGAATTTCCTCAAAATCTTTTCAACATAATGAGATTGAGAAAGCATATACTTATCCATTATGTTGAAACCCTTAGTAACAAGCCTAGCTTTAAACTTATCAATTGTTTTGTCCACCTTTAGTTTCTTTCTAAAGACCCATTTACAACTGATAGGTTTACAACCTCTAGGCAAGTATACGAGTTCCCAAGTGTTATTGCTATGTATAGAATCAAGTTCATTATTAATAGCTTCTTTCCAAAACTTAGAATCAATAGACTTTATCGCTTCTTGATACGTCGCGGATCATTTTCTATAATGAAGGCAGTAACGAAATCATCTCTAAATGACTTTTCTATCCTTTTCCTTTTACTTCTAGGTGAGTTATCATCATTTGTAACTTTACTAGACTCACCTTTTTCATAGCCCGAACTTACCAATTCTTCTTTCTTCATGGGAAAAATATGCTCAAAAAACTCGGCATTCTTAGATTCAATAATGGAACCATTATCTATCGACAAGAATCTATATGCAGCACTATTTTGAGAATAACATATGAAAACACAATCACTAGTTTTAGGACCTATTTTACTCCTTTTGAAATCTGGAATTCTAACCTTGGCTAAACACCCCAATACCTTGAAGTGATTCAAGTTAGGTGCGTAGCCTTTCCAAAGTTCATAAAGAGTTTTATTAGTCTTCTTATGTAGAATTCTATTTAAGATATGGCATGCCGATAGAATTGCTTCTCCCCACATATTATTAGACAAACCGGAACTAATTAGCATGGCATTCATCATATCCTTAAGAGTTTTATTTTTTTCTTTTAGCAACTCCGTTAGATTGAGGGGTGTATGGAGGTGTGAACTCATGTATAATACCATTATCTTCACAAAACTTTTGTAAAGACAATACATTATACTCACCTCCTCTATCTGTCCTTAGCCTTTTAATTTTTCTATCTAGTTGCTTTTCAACTTTATTTTTATACCTGATGAACATACTTTCATATTCATCTTTATGAGCCAACAAGTAAACTCTAGTATATCTATAAAAATCGTCAATGAAAGTAATATAATACTTCTTGCCACCTTTACTTGTATAACCTTTAAAGTCTCCTAAATCACTATAAATAAGTTCCAATTTGTCTGTAACTCTTTCAACTGATTTAAATGACTTCTTATGGTGCTTAGCCTCTACACAAAATTCATATTTATCAAGATCATCATTACTTGTATGGGATATCAAGTTTGTAAACTTTAACCTATTTAATGCATCCTTATTAACATGTCCTAGTCTTGCATGCCAAATATCAAGCGAATCAACAATATAAGTAGAAGTAGATGCATTCTTATTATTAACAACACAAACGACATCAAGTACAAGTAAACCTCCCAAGCAAAATCTCTTCCCAACAAATTCCCCATTCTTGGAAAGTACAAGCTTATCAGATTCAAGAACAAGTTTGATATTAACCTTGTTCAATAGTACTCCAGAAATCAAGTTCCTACACATGGCAGGAACGTGTAGCACATTGCTTAATTCCAGTCTTTTGCCTGAAGTCAACTTGAGAAGCACCTTTCCTTTTTCAATAACTTGGATACCATGTACATCTCCCAAGAAGACTTGTTCGTCATCACCTATTTCTTTATAATCAAAAAATAGATCCTTACTGGTAGTTATGTGCTTGGTAGCCCCTGTGTCTACCACTCATTCCGAAGCACCACTAACAAGGTTTACCTCGGATAAAACGACCGTAGCAATGACTTCTTCATCTGCCTTTGAAGATTCCACTAAATGTGCTTGATTGCTAGTTTGGCCTTTCCATTGGTTGCACTTGCCTGCTCGATGACCAAACTTTCCGCACACCCAGCATGCTCCTTTCAGTTTTCTCTGTCCTTGTCCCTGCACAAATGTCTTACTTTTGCTGTTGTGCTGGATTTTTTTCCTTTTGGATGTGTACTCCATCATGTTGGCTTGAGATTGTCCTTCGCCATGTCCTTTGTCATCAAGACTGTTGTTCTCTTCTATCTGAATGTACTTGATGACTACATCCCAGGTTAACTTGGCGTCGTCGTGCTTTCCTCTCTTCTTGTACTTGCTCCAAGAAGATGGAAGATTTTCCAGCAAAGAGGCTGCTTGAAAGGTTTCGTCAACTTTGATGCCTTCTTGCTCGATGTTGTCCATCAATTGTTGATATTGGTGAATCTGATCATTGATTGGTATGTGTTCCACCATTTGGAATTTCAGAAATTCACTGACCACATACTTTCTTTTGCCAACATCTTCAGAACCATATTTATTCTGAAGTGTTGTCCATATATCTTTTGCGGACGGAAATTTGACATAAATATCAAACAGAGAATTGGAGAGGAAGTGCAGAATATGTCCTCTACAAGTCGTGTTGTCAGCCTCATATTTGATGCTTTATGTTTCATCTGTTGGTTTGTCTCGTGTTAACATGTAAGAAACAGAAATCATCTCCCAGAAAAAGAGCACCTTGGCCTCCCATCTTTTGAAGAATTTGCCATCGAATGGCTCCATCTTAGACATATCAGGAACATGTGCTTGTCTGGTTGCCATATTCAACTCAAAATTGCTTTAAGAATGTAGGAAAATAGTGTAGGAATATGAACAACCAAGAAAACAATAAAGCTGAGACGTGACGGATTGTCGCTGTCCTTAAAGCAACTTTGCTCCTACCAAAAAGCAAGGTAGTCTTCAAGCAAATGCTTCCCAGGATATAACGGCTATCTTCCTTTCTTTTGCTCTAGGAGAGAAAGATTGAACTTGCTTAGTAGAAGAGAATGATAGAAGAAAAGTTGAAGGAGACTAAGTGCTGAAAAATTCTCAGAATTTGCAAAGTTATTGTATATAGGTCAAGATACCAAGGCTTACTATATATAGGCCTTGAGTTGTGTTAAAGCCAACTAATAAAACTTGTTCAGGATTTTAGAACTCCTCCTAGACAGTTGTATGCCGTTCATAGGTGAAGGAAAATGAACATTGGATCAAAAGATGCAATTCAAAATGAAAAGTTCTGTCTGTTGGCACACGATCGATCAATGTCACTTCGATCGTTTGATGTCGGACATAAACTTTCAGATTTGCATCCTGCCCACATAGATCGATCGATGTATCGATCTATGTTGGACAGAAAGTTTCCAGCATTGCATCTACACCACATCAATCAATCGATATATATATATCGATCAATCGATGTGATCGATCTATGTCCAACAGAACACCAACTTTATTCCAGTTTTCACTTGGTTCGATCCAGCTTCTACATGGATCCATCCAAGTGACCTATTTCAAGTTTAAGGTGTTCACAACATCATTTCAAACTCCCAAACAACATCATACAAGTTTATATATAAGTTTGGAGCACATTTTAAAGTACTTTAATGTACTTTTTCAACATAAACTTCCACATCCAAATGTCAATGGTTTCTGAACAATAACAATGAACATAATTCAAATAAAATAAAAGAAGATATCAATCTGAAAAAAAATTTTGCACGAAATATAATGATGAACACATCTATTAGCCAATCATCCTTTTGTCCATCCAGAAACATAAACTTCCAACATGCATCCATAAACCTCCATTGGGTCCGGTTATTTTTTATTTTTATTTTTTTGATGATGGAATCTCCGTGCATAATGCGGTGGACTTTTTCGCCTCTCTAATGTACCAAGGAAAAAACCAATTTCTTTTGGTTTTAGTTTTCGAATCGCTATGAAACTAAAAGAGCAAATTAAATTAAGACAACAGGAATCAAAATGAAAGCAAACAAATAATACATGCCATTAGTTGCTGGAAGGCTCCTTAGTAGCTTTGTTGGATACTTGTTTTTCTCGAAACAATATTTATGTATAATTCAATCCTAGCGATAGCTTTTAATATTGTTGAGATATACTAGGTATGTGTTGTTGTTGTTAGCCGATTGATTGGTTGGGTTGGTTCTAAACTTGATATTTTACGTTTATTTAACATATCATTTATCGCCTTGATGTCACAGGTTCGAGCCGCAAAAATACACCACAAAAAAAAGACAGATAGCGACAGACAAAAATCGTCGCCATTTCGTCGCTAGAGGCATGTAGCGACGAAAACAGTAGGTCGTAATATGGCTTGTCGCAAAGTGAATTTCGTCGGTAAAGCGTAGCTATATTGGGACAGAAAAATTTCGTCGGTGTTTCATCGCACAGTTGCGATGAAAATCTGTCAGGTCTGCGACCTGTTATTGCCGTCGTTTTTTCGTTGGTGTATTTTTTTCGTCGCTATTTTATAATTTTTTATTTTTTTATTTCCTTTCTGCGACATATTATTTCGTCGCAAAGTTTCGTCGGTATATTTTTTTGTCGCTATTTTTAAATTTTTGATTTTTTTATTTCCGGTCTGCGACATTTCGGTTTCGTCGCAGGTTCGTCGCTATTCTTTAATTTAATATTTAATATCAAATATTAAATATTTTTAATTTATAAATAATACAATATATTATTAATTAAATAGTTTTTATTATTATTTAATTTTATAATATATTTTATTTTGTATATTAAATCATTTGTACGAATGTTATACAGAAATACAGTACTTGCGTATTGAAGTTCGTATAATTAAACAACACAAACGAAACAGAATTCGTATAAATCTCATATAAAATATAAAAGTACAAAGAATATGTCAATACAATAAATGAAATAGACTGTACGAAAAATCAAAAAATGAAATACTATGCAGAGGAAGATGGAGGGGGATCATGCGGAGAAGAGTGACCATCAGGGGGAGGCTGAGGCTGCGAGGAGCTGGAAATGATAGAGATGATGAGATGCGATAGCTGCGAGATTTGCTGGTTCGTCTGCTGCTGCGCATGCTCAACCGCCTGCTGAAGCGACTGCTGCAGCTCCTGCTGGGTCTGAGTCAGCTACGACCGCAGTGCCTGTACACTCTCCTCATGTTGCGCCCTGATGGTCTCCACCTCATGCTGCAGCGCCGCATGCTCTGATTCCAGGCGCGAAAGATTCTCTGGAGCCGTAGAAGGCGCGGAGGTGTTGGCCTCAGAGGAAGCACCTGGATGTAGAACTTCGGGAAAGAAGCGCGGCGCTGCTGATCCAACCCCGTACACCTCTCTCTTCTTCTTTTCTGAGGGCCGACGGTCCGAACCGCATCCCAATAAGCGCGGTTCTTGTTGGCCTCTTCTCCCCTTTGTGCGAATAATCTGTTGTACTCGTCCTGAAATGAGAATAAGAATTGTTAGGGTTTAGCAATAAAACAAACAAAGGAAAAAACAAATGATATCGTAGTCTACTTACACTGATGTCGCGGGCCTTTGCCGTGATCCAGTCCTCCGTCCCGCCGGAGGCTTTCTTCCGATGTGTCTTGTAGAAGAGATCGTAGGAGGCTGGCCACTCCCCCGTCTCCTCATGCTGAAAGAATGAAATAAAATATGTTAGTGAAATCT
>AP025052.1:30562090-30656469 GCA_036186865.1 Eustoma russellianum
GAAATCTAGAATTTTAAAAATTTCGGCATGACCTATTCGTTTATCGGAGGTATCCCGGCCTTAAAGGCCTCTCCCAAGTCAAATCAAAAATAAAAAGAAAAAGGCAAATGAACACATATACTACTTAAATTAACCATATACGAATACCAAAAAAACAGCGCAACATAAGAAATCAATGAATATAAATAATCCACTTAAGTCAATGAATGTAAATAATCCACTTAAGTCAATGAATCTAAATAATCCAATGAAATCAATAAATCTAAATAATCCAATATTAAAATACTTACCATAGAACGCATCGTGGTGGCGTGGGAAACCGAACCACCTGAGTGTGTGGCAGGTGCTGGGCCCTGTACATTGTCGCTGCGCCGGTTCGCCGCGTTCCGGGCACTGCGGGCTTGGGTAGCAGGGTCCATCCACCCTTCTATCCACCCCGCCCAGGTGGCCTCGGATACGTAGGCAGGCGTGGCAGAATTGGGGTCACGCTCCCACCTGGTCTTATGCGAGTTGACGAAGTCCCTGTAGCGTTTGGCGGCCCTATGCCGCCAGGCCTGCTCCACGTCGTAGGCGATGTCAGCTGGCCAGCTGTACGCCTTCTGCAATTATTATACGGAAGAAAAGTAAAAACGTGGTTAGAAAAGTAATGATCGATTACGTATCAAAAAGTGAAATTCATCAAATTTGAATACCTGAAACTCATCCCAGTAGAACCTACGTGTCTGCGGGGTGACACGGGACCAGGCATATCCAGCTGGATCCTGCCTCAGGTGGAAGGACCGAGTGATGCAACCGGAAATCTGGCCCGAGTCCGGTGCAAACCTGAAAGAGGTGAAGTTGTTAGGAAAAAATAACGCGTGAAATATATTTGAAAACTAATTAAAAAAATAAATCATTACTTACGTATGGGTATCATGTGACCAAGGGAGGGCACGACGCCCTTGTATGACACCCTCGTCCGATGCCGCATCAGACGCCGGATAAGGTGCTGAACCGGTGGGTGTGGGTGGCGACGTAGATCGGGGGGTGCGGACCTCTCGGCAGACCCTAAAAGGTAACCGACCCAAGCTGCTCATGCTGAGAGAGGAACATATTAAACTCTCCTGAGATGTCATGTGTAGATGGTGGGTAGGTGGATCGAGTCGGTAAACCCTCACTAGCCATCAGATCTGCAAGGGTGAAAAATTTAAAAGACACATTCAACGAGTTTAGGGTTGGTTGGCCAGACAAATAAGATGTCCAAAAAATGACAAGTATTTACATACATTTAATGCAAGATATTAATAATTTTGAAAATTTCGGCATGACCTATTCGTTTATCGGAGGTTTCCCGGCCTTAATGGCCTCTCCAAAGACAAATGTATGTCCAACTCTCGAGCTTAGTAAACACCTTGAACTAGTATCATACCGAAAATCATATGCAAACCTCTTACAAAACAGTTTGTACATGCATCATTCATTGGCCAAGCACACCATATTTCTACTAATTCAACCTTAACAATAATTTTGGTGCATACGCACCCTAGTCACCAACAGCCCTTTTTCGGTACATGCAACGCAAAATAGTATGTAATATCTAAAACTTATTCATTTTCATATCTTAACATATATATTATACATATATACATGTGTACTACATAATAAGGTTATTTTTTCATAAAAGGCCTAAGGGCAAAAAATAAATAAATCATTTATATATACATTTATATATATTTGTCTTATAATATATTATATACATTCAAATTTAGTCATATTTCATCACATATTATATCTTAACTATTGAAACATACTATTCATAAAATTAAAGTCAATTAAGCCAAAAATTACTTAATGGCCGAATATATATATATAATACATATATACACCGATATATATATATATATATATATATATATATATATATATATATATATATATATATATAATACATATATATATATATAATACATATATACACCGAAATATATATTTTGTATATAAATATATATATAACTGCCGTATATATATATGTATGTATATATATATATACTTAAAAAAACAGTGAACTATATATATATACATATGTGAAACCGTATATATATATATATATATATATATATATATATATATACATGTATAAAACCGTATATATGTATATATCAAAAACCGTATATACATATATATATATATAACTGCCGTATATATATATATATATGTATATATATATATACTTAAAAAAACAGTGAACTATATATATATACATATGTGAAACCGTATATATATATATATATATATATATATATATACGGTTTTACATTTATATATATATCTCACTGTTTTATATATATATATATATATATATAAAACAGTGAGATATATATATAAATGTAAAACCGTATATATATATATATATATATATATATATATATATATATATATATATATATATATATATTTATGTATATATACCTAAAACAGTGAAATATATATATATATACACACATGTATAAAACCGTATATATATATATATATATCAAAAACCGTATATACATATATACCCATATATATATGTATATCCGTATACATACATATATATATATATATACCCATATATACATGTATCTACATATATATTTTATAAAATACACCGAGTGTGTGTATATGTGCGTGTTTATATATATAATGTATATATATGTAGTGTGCGTGTGTAGTGTATATATGTATAAAACGAAATATAACTAATTAAAATCATTAAGAACGAAATAGGAAGAAAAACTAACCGGAGAAGGGAGGTCACCGGAGAAGAAATGGGATTTCGCCGGGGGAGGAGAGGGGATTTCGCCGGGGGTTTGAGAGGGGAAATCGCCGTGGGGGGTGGGAAGAAATTGCGGGGGAAGAAATGGGGAAGAAGAGAAGGGTTTTCAGCTTTTAGTTGAAAATTTTGCGACGCACTAGCGACGAAAGTCCGTCGCTATTACTGTGGCGTCGCTATTTCATGTGTCGTCGTTATTTCAAATTTGCGACGACAGGTTTCGTCGGTAACTTGTCGGTGCTATCAGTATTGAAAAAAAATAATACAAAATATAAAGTACTTACAGCCACACATTATGTATATACATGTGTATAAGTACATCAACACATACACACTTTCGCCTAATGAGGTACATAAAAAATTGTGACTAACCTCAATCTTCATTGTCATCTGCATCCTCATACGCATCTTCATTTTCATCCTCATTTTCATCTTTATTTTCATCTTCATCTACATGCTCGTCGTCCTCTTCATCCTCGTATTCGTCTTCGCCTATATCTTCAATATTGTCAGGCGGTTGTATGTTGAGATGAATTTCGATGAAACCGCCGTTAGGGTCATTTAGAGGGAGGTTGTGCAGTTCAACATGTGTCGTATCCAGAACGGGCGGGTTTTCTTCTTGAAATGCGGCATCCGTGCCATCTGAACCTGGCTGTATACTGACATCAAACTTGCTCGATTTCACTTTGCACACGGCTCGCGAGTCTTTTGATCGCATTCATCCTCGTTGTTGGATACGATAGATAGTATACCTGGGACGCTTGACTAGCCAAAACGAATGGATCGTACTTTCTGTACCGTCGCCCTTGGTGTATGTCTACCAACTTATATCGGTCATGAACCTTTGTGCCAGCGCGATAACCTTCCCGAGTTGGATCGTACCATTCGCATTTGAATAGCACCACCCGCTTTATAGGCAATGCGGGATATTCGAGCTCAATGATGTCAGTAAGGTAGCCGTAGAAGTCATCCTCGTCCGGGCAATTGTCATACCGCTTGACACACACTCCGCTGTTCTTCGACGATTTTCGGCTGGCATGGGAGACTGTGTGGAATCTATAACCGTTGACAAAACACATATCGTGGCGCGTGACTCTGTTCAATGGACCCTCGACTACTGGTGTCAGAATGTAACCGTACTCATCGTCAGCCAGATGACCTTTGCTCGCCTGTAAAACGACAAGTATACATCAGCGGGAAATAAATGCGTATCACATGACGTACACGTAACCGACAAACATGTAAACTTACATGCCACCTGAACCAATCAGCAAACTTGGCATCTAACTCATTGTTTATTGCATCGCTCGATATACCCAGTGAACGGTGTTGCAATAAATCAACGAACAAGCTGAAGCAAATTACGAATGAGTACCCTGTATATCTTTGTAATATAATGGATAAAGTAGCGCAAGGTATTTACAAATTAAAATTGGATATCGTTTATACCTCTGGAAACGGTCGACTTGACGGCAGTTGTGCAGAACATAAGAATGAGCAATCTTCAGCTCGCTGTCCCCCAATATCATTTCCTTTCCCTGTCCGTGAAATCTGATCGGATGTGTGAATATCGGGAGGACACCGGATCTGGAAATGTCGTCGTTGTTCCGGGGAACATCTCTGCACCTCGACGGGACATCTGGATCGAAGTAATGAGACACAAAGGTCGAGGCTTCCTCCGTCAGGTAGGCATTGCACATCGAGGCCTCGACTTTCACCTTGTTCTTGATGTTCAGCTTCAAATGCCTGAGATATCTGTTCATATAGGGAATATCTGTTCAAATGCTTGCGCTTAGACACATAAGAACGTCACGTAATAAATAAGAGTACCTCTCGAATGGATACATCCACCTGTAATGAACAGGACCACCAACGCGCGCCTCGTATGGTAGATCAAATGGCAGGTGTTCCATTGAATCAAAGAAGGCCGGAGGGAATACAGTTTCCGGCTTGCAAATGATCAATGGGATTTCGCCCTCCAGCCTTGACATATCATCCGCCCTGAGTCTCGTGGATGTAAGACATCTGAAGAACAGACTCATCTCGGTAAGTGCTTCCCATACATTGGTTGGAAGCAGCTCACGGAATGCAATGGGCATCAACCGTTGCATGAACACGTGACAGTCGTGGCTCTTCATCCCGTGCAAACCACGTTTATTCACGTCGATGTTCTTAGACAGGTTCGAAACATGGCCGTCAGGAAATCTAGCCGTCCCCAGCCACGCTAACAACGCACTGACCTGCTCCGCATTCAGCGTGTAAGAGGACTTCAGCATGTAGGATGTGCCAACGGGATGCAGCTCCGGTCGCATATTCAGGTCGCGCATATCAAGTCATGCCTTCAAATTGTCTTTCGTTTTTCCAGGCACATTCAGCACCGTATTGAAAATGTTGTCAAACACGTTCTTCTCAATGTGCATGACATCCAGGTTGTGTCGGATCATATTGCTCTTCCAATACGGAAGCTCCCAGAATATGCTTCTCTTCTTCCACCCGATACAGTAACGGGCCAGGTCTGCGTTGTGGCTGCCGTCCGGATCATCAGCGACCCCCACGAATCCACAACTGTCTATCTCCTCCAACACCTCCGCACCCGTGAGAAGCTCGGGCTTCATGTCCTTCTCGACGATGCCAGGCATGAACGACGTCACGTTCTTTCTGTACAAATGACGTCTGGGCAGGAACTTCCTATGGCTGTCGAACCAGCAAATCTTACGTCCATGTTTCAAGGACATCGTCTTCGCTTGCTTCATGCAGCAAAGGCAAGCGTATTTCCCCGCTGTGCTCAACCCCGAAAACATAGAATAAGCCGGGAAGTCGCTGATGGTCCACATCAGCGCAGCGCGTAGCTGGAAGTTTTATTTGGTTGATACATCGAACGTCTCCACGCCAAACTCCCACAACCACTTCAGCTCATGTATCAATGGCAGCAGGTATAGGTCGATCTTCTGTTTCGGATTCCTAGGCCCCGGTGCGATCACAGTCAAGAACATGTACGGCTTCTTCATGCACATCCAAGGTGGTAGATTGTACGGCGTCACGATTACAGGCCACGACGAATACTGCTCTCCCGACTGTCCAAACGGGTTGAACCCGTCGGTGCATAACTCCAACCTAACGTTCCTTGTCTCCGACGAAAAACCCGGATGTGTCGCATCGAACGTCCTCCAAGCTTCGCCGTCAGATGGATGGCACATCTAAAACTCCACTCCCCGTTAATAATAAAAACTATTTAACGTTCATTACTCGCCCAAAATCCATAAATTCTTCGAGACCTTCAACAAATTTAAAACTCCACTCCCCGTTGTTTACTCTCTCGTACATCCACTTTCTATCGCTCCTCCTCGGATCCATTTTCTTGCTATACCTTCAAAATAACAACAGCTATCTTTTCTCGGTGGTTGGAAACATCAAAATTCCACACAATAAGATTTCTTCCTTCTATATTTTCGTTGAAAAGTGATGATTTATGCGTTTGAAATAGGAGAAGAATGGGAGAAGAGTGAAAGAAGAAAGCTGCGTTTTATGGTACTCAGCTTGTAATATTACCGACGTATTAGCGACGATATAGCGACGCCAAGCGACGACCAAGAAACACGAATCCCGGAAACAAACAAACACAAATACCGACGACTTAGCGACGTTCAGCGACGACCAAGAAACACAAATCCCGGAAACAAACAAACACAAACACCGACGATTTAGCGACGCTAAGCGACGACAAAGAAACACAAATACCGACGACTTAGCGACGCTCAGCGAAGCCCAAGAATCACAAATCCCGGAACGAATTTAGCGACGCTTTACCGACGAACTAGGGACGCAAGACGTCTCTTCACACCATTCGACGCATTTCGTCGCTACAGCGTCGCTAATACGTCGCTATTCCGCAGTGTCCGTTCAGTTTCCAAGTTTCGTCGCTACAGCGTCGCTAATACGTCGCTGTTCCGCAGTGTCCGTTCAGTTCCCAACAGTTACAACGTACGATATTATCTTCATCAGTTGATCTGATATTATCAACGAATTTAGCGATGATTTACCAACGAAATAGCGACGCACGACGTCTCTTTACACCATTCGACGCGTTTCGTCGCTACGGCGTCGCTAATGCATCGCTATTCGTCACTGTCCAACGTGTTTACGTCGCTAATTCGTCGCTAATGCGTCGCTAATTTGAACAAACCGTCACGCCCGTACATATTACGTCGCTAATTCGTCGCTAATTCGCACGAAGCGTCACATCCGCACATATTCCCATCTTGGTTAACGGTCGAAAAATTCGTCACAAGTTCGTCGCTATAGCGTCGCTAAATTTACCTATTTATACCCCAAACATCCGCACATATACACACATACAAAGCTATAAAACATCACAATATGCCGCGTCGTTTTAGAAGAACCCCAAGGCGTGGTGGAGGGGCAAACAGTGCCCCGCCACAAGGGCCTCCTCCCCAACCACCATCGGTTGAGCGGGAGGGTTCCATATCTGTGTATGGCCCACTACCGCGAGAGGATGCTCAAGAACAACTGCCGGAACAGGATATT
The DNA here is from genome assembly GCA_036186865.1 of Eustoma russellianum. NCBI lineage: Eukaryota > Viridiplantae > Streptophyta > Magnoliopsida > Gentianales > Gentianaceae > Eustoma > Eustoma russellianum. The sequence continues at coordinate 30,569,427 of AP025052.1, forward strand.
GACAACCGTATGCTGATATCAAACATACAGCAGCAGTCGAGGCAACTGCACAGCATGACTAGAAGGCTGCGGAAGTTGAAATTCAGATATTACAAGCTGAAGCGCCTCCTCACAGAGTTCGCAGAGAATGTGGCGGCCACTCTTTCTTCCGATGACGAAGAGTGAACGACCCCTCTCCGCCTCTCTTTTAGATTTCTTTTTTTAATTTTTCGTTTCATAATGTAAATTTTTATTATTAAATTAATAAATTTTTTTCAATCACCGCTTTCTTTTTTCTTAATTAATACACGTGTTTAATCCTCGACGAATCTGCGACGACACAACGACAAATCGGAATACGAACGAAAAGTAAAACAAAACATTTGCGACACGCGGGTTTCATCGACAAAAAAACCGACGACACACAACGCCAAGAACCTACTCACCGACGAATTTTTTTTATCGTTCTGGAAATTTAGCGACACAATAGCGACGATATAGCGACGTAAAGCTACAAACTACATAGCGACGAGTAAAACACAGAGAATAGCGACGAACCACCGACAAAACACCGACGAAATTGAAAACCTGACTACTTTTTTGTTAGCGACAATGCTTGTCATCGTATTTTCGTCGCAATTAACGACGAAAATGAGTGTATCGCAGATGCGTCGTAAAGTACCGACGCAACACCGACGAACCGTGGTTCGTCGGTGAATTTTTCGTCGATAAATGAAATTCTTTTTGTGGTGATAGAATCTTGCACAAAGTGTAAGATAAGGCTGCCTACAAGCAATTCTGGCCCTCCCCGGATCCACACAAACGCGGGAGCTTAGTACACCGGGAACGCTATTTTAACATATCATTTGTTAAAAGAAAAACTTCTAAATTCTTTTACGTGTCTGGTCAATATAATCTAATAGTTCTTTTATAGGAGCGTAACAAAAAAATTATATTCATACAGTAATTGATCATGTATTGAAGATATCATTTGTGAATAAAAAAATTGAACACAAACGGTCATCAGAATTTACACAATCCTAAATGTGACCACGGCTTCAATAGATGAAGCAATGTCGTCAGTGATCTATTTCTATTCTTTATCAGTATCCGTGATTATAATGATAAGATGGACATATGAGCTATCCTCAAAATCCTCAAAACCCTATACTTCTCAACGAAATCTTGAAATGGAGAATCCAAATTCTATTAATTCTTCCTATGTAATCCAATTGTGCCCTCCTCATACCCTAGTAATAACTTTGGTTATAGTTAGAATATATTGTGTAACAATTGTTGTATGTAATCCAGTCCTTAGGGTCTGTATAACAACTTTTTGGTTTCACCACATCCTAGGATAGATGAAGGCAAAGGTCCAACTTTTTCAATCCCTTCTTCAAAGACCACACCCATTCCCATATAGAAATGAGAGTCTATATGGCAATGGAAGAGCCAAACTCCTGGATTATCAGCCTTGAATCTCAATGCTGTCCAACCAAAAGGATGCACAGCCACAGTGTTTTTCATGATAGGATTCACAAGATTATACTTCTTACGATCGGTCGACGCGTTAAACTTGCCCTCTCCATGTCCAAGTACCCAAAAGTCATGACCATGAAGATGCCAAGGATGTGTCTCACTATTGTTGGGGTTCATAGTATTAGCATTCTGCAAGATCACGTCCACAACGGAGTTAAACCGCAGGCGATAAATCGAGCTGCCTATCGTGGCATTTACGTTCTTTGCAACACTAAAGATGTCATAATTCATATAATCATACGATTCTGGAGGTGGGGTTTGGTCAAATGTGTGTAACAAGTTTCCCTTTATGGCTGGTAGATACGGCGTGGCAGGAAGGTTGAAGGATATATTGTTGATAGACCATCGAACAAGTCCGTCGACGCGGTTTTGAGTGTTGAGCATGACAATTTCTCTGTGTGATTGCTTTGGTGGGGTGATAATGAAGGCATGGTGAGCTTGGATGGCATGACTTTGAGCCAGTCTAGGGGCAGTATCATTCCAATGGGGTCCGGTTGGTGGAATAGTTGGTGGATTTCTTCTAGGATGATTTGGATAGTAGTTGAAAATGGCTAAGGCATTTGGTGTGTTACTATTTCTGCTAACAACTTTTACACTTGTCCAATAATTCCTCTTGGGCTCTTGATCAGCTTTCACCAATACAGAGTATGTTTCGCCTGAGTAAATGAAGAGATTTTGTACTTCAAATGGCTCAACATAGTGTCCATCCGCTTCAACTATCGTCATGTTGTGTCCCTGCATTATGGCAACATTACAGTATTTAGACATGGTCCTTTACTAATATCCCACTTCTCAAAATATAGCAATAATTGAATGTTTGCATGTTTTAATTTGTCACGTAAACAAATTTGGATAATTAGGGGCGTTTGGTTTGCACTTCGGTATCAGAATCAGAATCAAAATGGGTATGACCGTGTACGGGTTTAAACGTAAAATTCATAGTTGTTTGGTATTGATGTGAGAATGGGTATGGTTGACATTAATAGTGTTTGGAACGTATCGGAATTGAAATGAGTATCGAAGGTGAACGACCGGAAAATTGGCCGGAAAAATTTGACCGGCCGGAATAGTGGCCAGCTGGCGGACGGCGGGCTGGCGGTTGGGCCGACGATGGGCCAGTGGCGGGCCTTTGACCATCGGGGGTGGGTGGGGGTAGCCGGAGTGGGTTGAGGGTGATCAAGCTCATATCTCCATTCCCCCATTATTGAAAGACATGGAAGCTAGTATATCAGAAAAACGATATCCATTACCAAATACTCAGATATCAATCTGAAACTTGTACCCCAATTTTAACAACGAAACAACGTGTATGGGTTTGGAGGCCCTCCAAACCCATACCATTAATGAAAAAACCTCTAATCAAACACCCTCTTAAGTATATATCTACCGATTCTGGATACAGGAGGCTCTGTGTGTGATATATTTCGTAGGATAAAAGAGAATATCCGATGACGGCCTATCAATCAAACGGTCTACTTTGTCCACCTATGAGTAGCAGGTGCTTACCAGCCTATTTTAATCTACACAAGCAAGTTGTTGACAAGTTGACATTCTATATTTGCCTAATGAAATAATTTAAGGATACTTTTGCATACTTTGGGAAAATGGGCCCCAGGAAAAAATGTATATACAGACTGGAACCATGTGCAAGATATTATTTTGAACTTAAATTCCTTACTAGATTAACTGGCATTTAATGAGATGTTCCCTTGATTATAGAGTAATTGAACAACAATAACAACCATACTCAGTATATCCCAATGATAACAAAAGCTATTACTAGGATATGAGAAATTAGAATTTACCTCTATTTGAAAACTCAGGGCTGATAAAGAAGTCAGACTTCCAATCCTTAGTCTGTATGTTTTACCAGTAACTACAGTCATGGCATAAGGCCCACAATCTGGACTTGTAGCATTACATAAACCAGGTTCAGTTCCGGGCGTGTTGCAGTCGAATCTTCCTCTTCCATTTATTAGGAGTGACTGAAAAATCGCAATAAATAGTTTTACATATTTGTCACAATAAATAACATATCAGAGGAAGTTAATAACAACTTGGTGTATTGGGATGACAAACTATACTAATTTTAAAGTACAAACAATCCCAATTTTTGCCAAAAGTTTGTCGTGTCCAAAATTATACCAATTCATTTTGCATGAAACCGTGCATCCAAAACTTGTTATATTTAAGAAGAGAAAACACCCAATTCATTTGACATGTCTTTAGCATTCCGCAAGTTTGATAATAGTCAAGCAATAAATCCGAATACTTACTAATCAACTAACATAAAACATAATAACATCAGACGAACATGTTGTTTTACATACTCATCATTATGCTTTATGCAATCGGCTAAAAAAAGACTAGTCGTTACTCATTGACCACTATAAAACTTGTTTTAGAGGAACAATATTACAAACTGGATGCACCACGGAAGCAAAAGGAATCGGTATGGTTTTGGAAGAGATACTAAACTTTGAGAAACAAAATGAGATTTTCTTCTTCTTCTTTTGAAGTACCTCGATGCTTTTCATGCTAATGGTAGTCAAGATTCAAATATTTATCATGCATTCATACTCGAAAGTATTACTACGTCATAAAAAGGGGAAAAGAAAAGAAGACTATGCAATTATTCTATGATGGGTGTTCTCTATGCACTAAACTTTTACGTTTGATTAGGATCTGTGAAAAAACCATCGCTTCACGATCTAGTATACACAGACTTACACTACACTTTGTGCAATTATTGTATACTAAAAATTATCGAATATAGGAGGAGAAATTTTACCTGTGGTTCCCCAACCCAAACAAAGGGTATTGAGTTAAGTCCAACAGACTGTTCGTAGACGCTCTTATGATACCAATCAGTAAGTAGGATGCTTCTATCATAATCATAGCTAAAAGGCTCAGAAATTCCATCAGGAACAGATACACGAATTATTCCGTTTAATCCTGCTGCTCTTTGCATACCATAATGTGCATGATACATATATGTCCCAGCCTGCACATAATTATACAAAATTCAATACATTCATAAAGAAAAATTAATCCTAATACATAAGTAAACGAATAATAGAGGCTACTCTTGATTTAATTATCTACAGCACTTTTTGTCTTCTTTTGTGACTTGCATCTACAACACACTTGAGAGCTTTTGTATGCCAGGTGAGTCTTCCATCAAGTATGATATAGTTGGCATAATTGATTTTTTTTAACATTCAATTATGATAATATTTTTACGAAATACGGAATATATGAAAGCTATTACGTACGCCAAACTTGGACATGTGTAAACGGGGTTTGGATTCCTTCACTCCACTTCCCACCGCATGACACGTGGCAGCAAGGGTGGTGAGGCTAGACGCCTACATCTAGCCTCACCACCCTCTGCTGCCACGTGTCGTGCGGTAGAAAATGGAGTAACAGGATTTGCAGTGAGAGGATCCCGTCTCGTGTAAGGGAAGAAATGCCCTAGTAAAAGTTTTAGTGGAAATGAACTTGTAGATGATTTCAGAGTGGAAAGCTTACTCTGTCGACTACGAACTTGTAGATGAAAGTGTCCCCTGGCACGATGGGACATTGTGTCACACCCTCTGTTCCGTCAAACCATGGAGTTCCATGCTGTATACATACAATCACAGAAAGTTTAAGTTATAAACAGAGAAATACATATTTATCCATATATACATATACACACATATAGAGAAAGAGAATTAATTACTCGATAGATCTATATATTAGATGGTTGTTACAAATAGTATATATATCTTTGGTATCCAGAACGTCTCTCTTTATGCTGTTAATTTGTTGTACAATATGACCATTTTGAATAATTTACGACAAATTGACCACCCAATTAGCGAATTTTTTTTTTTTTTTGTAGGCTATGGATAATGGAGAAAAGGAAGAGGGTGAATTATAGGTGTTAGCAAACGATTAGGAAAGAAAGGATTGTTGGGGAAGGAGAAAAATTTGACGTGGGAACCACATTTCAGCAAAACAAATATAATTTTTTTTTTGCAGCTTTACAATCACCATTCGTTCATCGGCCGGTTACCGGCTGTAAGTGAGTCATTACTCAAAAAGACTGGCGGTTAAGTGATTTTTATCAACGTTTAACTGTTACTTGAGTAATGGGCCAAACGGTTGGCTACTAAGTGAGATTTCCTCAACAGAAATGCACCGTAAATGAGAAAGACATGTATACTATTTGTAACCAGTGTCAAATATATATATATGTGTGTGTGTATGTGTGGGCGCAGATGGATTTCTGAATGTTATATATTCACCTGTCTGATTCCATGCCAGTGAATGGCAACATTTTCAGTAAGCAAGCTATTCTTGAGCTCAACCACAATGGTGTCGCCGGCGTTAGCGTTGATGGTCGGGCCGGGACTTCTTCCGTTGATGGTAATAGCCAATTTCTTGAAGCAATCGGGTGATTTATACTCATATTTCACCTCCCATTTGTGGTGTCTGATTCTTGCACTCACCACAGGAACAGCAACAAGATTATAGGAAATAAAAAAACAGAGTATCAACAGATTTTTGAGTGAATTTCTGCTTCTAAGAAGCTCTGCCATGTCCCTCAAATTCTTCTCAAATAATTTTTTTTTGCCCTGATGAAATTTGGTTGAAGGACTTGTGGGTTTACGTGTTTATATAGTTGTATGAAATGTAAATGATGGAAGGAGGGGGGGGGGGGGGGGGCGTGGGGCGGAATTGGTCGGCAGCCTTCATGTTTTGAAACCTTAAGTATTTTGACCAAATTTGTTTGACGGACTTAGCAGTATATGTGCTAAAGTGGACTTTTTATTATTATTAGTTAGTCCTCTAGAGTGATTAATTTCACTTTAAAACTCACCTAAATGCTATTTCCTTAGTTTCAAAAATATTGTCTTGGTTTTCATTTCGTTTTGTTTCATAGATGTTGTCTGCTTTCTAAAAATTAAAGTATATTTGTAGTCAATGTTTTTATACTACTAATTCAGTTATCACTTACATGATTTCTCTATTTTTTTATTGATTTAACCAATGAATGATAGAATAAGAATAATGAAAAAATAGTTTGATTTTATTACATTATAGAGCAGGAGAGCTTAAGAAAATCTACTTCATCAACATCAAGATACGTATATTTAAAAACTACTGAATCTAACAGAAAAATATGTAGAAAAGAGAGGGCTAACGATGTAATCGAATCCATTGAATCAATATCAAGATAAGTACGTTTAAGAAAATGAAAAAGTTTTAACCTAATCTACTTCATTATTATATTCAAATTAAATACTACAAGAAAAAGAAAAAGATATGATCGACTTTGACAGAAAAATTTTGCTGACTTATTCCGCTGACCAAGATTGCAACATTGACGGTGTCATTGTGCTCACTTTCCAAGTCAGAAACAGAAGCAGCCGATGAGATTCCTTTTGTCACGTCACATGGGAAGGAAAATGTTGTCCTAATAACGGGAAGTTTTAACTTAAACGATTAAAGATTCTTGACTCTTGAACCAATTTTCCTATCGGATGAGATCCTCCCAGCGCGCGGTGACTCACAACACGACACGTAGCAGCAGAGTGGGGCTAATGAGGCAGCAGAGTGGAGTGATGAGACTGGATAAGGGTAACTCTCATCCAGCCTCACCACCCTCCCAGCTGCCACGTGTTGAGCGGTAATGAACGCGGTGAAAGAGTTGCGGTGAGAGGATCTGAACTCTTTTCCTATATAATGAGTATTTTTATTTTTAGTTTACATAACCATGCACGGAAAAAGATGCATTTTTGTTGCACATGTATTGCAGCAAGCATGGGTCCTTCTCTTTATTGGAGCTCAAATGTGATTCCCTGATCTTGACAGGTTCTACCGCATCAGTCCTAAAAAGCATTGTAGAGAATATAAATCAAGAGTCTAACGGCCTCTTAGGTTGGGTGAAGGGATCTTTCCCTTTATTGTGTCATCAGTACCATGGTATTCATAAATTTCAAGAGCCTTTGTGATTACAATAATTTTTTGAAATGTCAGATGATATATATACCTTATTGTAGGGTAAATACAGATTTCGGATCAATCTATATTGATTGACTGCCTTCATTCTCTAGTTGCTAGCAAATACCACTATTTTCGGTTGTGGATCTTCTAAATCAATTCGGTAGGAGATCCGGGAAAAAGTATACAGAAAAGACAACTTTTTTCAATTATATTAGTATTTTCTATTCTATTAGATTAGTATTAGTTATTGATTCCGGCTTAGTGAGTCCCTTCTTCCGTGATAAACTGTTGGCACCCGTCCTAAAACATAATATAATAATTTTATCTTATAGATACAATAATAACATATTACCCTATTGTCATAGAGTTTCCCGCCTATAGGGGGTACGGGAGGTCGTATGTACGTAATCATACACATGTGTTAGAAACACACCGAGGTTGTTTTCTGATGACCATAATGATGCGTCAACTTATGTTATTTCATAATATAAGAAGTGCAACCAATTTAATGACTCGTAATAATTCTAAAACTAGGCACATGTCATTGGAAAATATGGTATATAATGTTTGGTAGATCTTTCGCTTTTTGATTCGAATGACATTGCTGGATTCCTTTATTGAGTTCGGTCATCATATTATTATATAATTTGGATATTTTTCATTTGCAAGTAAAGTACGACCAAAATTTCGTGGCAGCTGCTGGGAAATGAGGATACGCGTTTTTCCTAAAATGAGCACAGAAAAAGCGGATAAGATCCTAGGAGGTTAAAAGTGAAGCTAAAAGTAATTTCTTCAATCACGCGTCGCTACGTGTACAAAATCAATTTTTTAAAAAAAAATTGCAGCACCTCCTTGCTTTTGTACACGTGTCAACGCGTGATTGGAGGTCTCACTTTTAGCCTCCTAGGATCTCATCCGCAGGAAAAGACGGATAACGAGTGAACCATTGTCAAACAAGGACAGAATTTATGTCCTAGTACGTAGTCCAATTGATGTTTGGATTGAGATTTGTTTCAAAAAGTCAAGAGTTCGATTACAGAGACACACACAGTGTGGGGGTTTCTCTGTTAATAGGTCAAAGGCCTGGTCCTTCACACATGGTCATTCGTAATGAGACTGGAACAATAAAGACATCAGAGTAAGTGATTTCAACTTTGCTACAAGGAAACAGAATTTCTAAGTCGGGTGGTTTTCCTAAAATTATGGTTGAATTGCCCGACTAGAAAAAGTTAGGAGAAATTTCTTCTGGGCCTAGACGCTAAAACATGTTCCAATATTTTACAATTCTTTTTGAAAATACCCTGAATTTATAACAAGAAATAATTGGTTGTAGTCCACCAAAGATGTTTATACCATGACTGTGGAAAACATCTCATAATTGCTCTTTTGGATATTTGTTTACATTCTTCAGCAACCTGGAGATTTCCTCCAGTTTTTCAAAGTTATCTCAGGGTTGTTACGCCTGGATTTATGCACACCACAAAGTATCAAGGGGGTTTGCAAGAATAACTAAAACCAAGTATAGACAAATACATACAGGAAACCATATACACAAATATGTAAGACATGTGTTAATACAAATCATAAAGCTTTAGAAATGGAAAATACCAACTAATAAAAGCAACACAAAAATAAGAAATGGATAATACTAACTACTGAAACCATAAAAACATAAGAACTCCATAAGGGAATTCATGACTAATTATAAACTGATTTTCACAACAGCAATATCTAGCAGAGTATGCAGCGAGATATACAAAAATCTTAAGAAAAACTACTGGTTGAAGAGAACGAAAAGGAAATAGCATAGTATGTAACAAGATGCTTGGTATGTAAATAAGTCAAATCAGAACATCAAAAGGCAAGAGGATTTCTTCTACTCTTGGAGATCTCTGAATGGAGGTGAAAACACATTACCATGGATTTTATTATTGGGTTACCAAAGACCAAGAATGGTAATGATACGATTTGGATTATTGTGAACCGATTGACTAAGAATCCACATTTCTTGTCCATGTCTAACAAAGCAACCATGGAAACACCACAAAAAAAGAGACATAGCGACAGACAAAAATCGTCGCAATTTCGTCGCTAAAGGCACATAGCGACGACATTGCGACGAAATCTGCAGGTCGTTATACGGCTTGTTGCAAAGTGATTTTCGTCGGTGAAGCGTCTCTATATTGCGACGAGAAAAGACTCGTCGGCGGTTCGTCGCACAATTGCGACGAAACTCTGTCAGGTCTGCGACCTGTTATTTCCGTCGTCGTTTCGTCGATATATCTTTTGTCGTCGCTATTTCTAAATTTTTGATTTTTTTATTTCCGGTCTGCGACATTTAGGTTTCGTCGCAGATTTTCGTCGGTATATCTTTTGTCATCGCTATTTTAAAATTTTTGATTTTTTTTATTTCAGGTCTGCGACATTTTTGTTTCGTCGCAGGTTCGTTGCTATCATTTAAATTAATATTAAATATTAATTTAATATTAAATATTAAATATTAAATATTTATAATTTATTAATAATATGAATATATTATTAATTAAATGGTTTTTATTATTATTTAATTTTTATAATATATTTTATTTTGTATATTAAATCATTTGTACGAATATTATACAGAAATACGGTATTTGCGTATTGAAGTTCGTATAATTAAACAACACAAAAGAAATGGAATCCGTATAAATGTCTGATAAAATATAAAAGAACAAAGAATATGTCAATACAATAAATGAAATAGTCTGTACAAAAAATCAAAAAATAAAATACTATGCAGAGGAAGATGGAGGGGGATCATGCGGAGAAGAGTGACCATCAGGAGGACGAGGCTGAGGCTGCGAGGAGCTGGAAATGAAAGAGATGATGAGATGCGATAGCTGCGAGATTTGCTGGTTCGTCGCCTGCTGCACCTGCATCGTCTGCTGCTGCGCCTGCTGAAGCGCCTGCTGAACCGCCTGCTGAACCGACTGATGCAGCGCCTGCTGGGTCTGAGTCAGCTGCGACCGCAGTGCCTGTACACTCTCCTCATGCTGCGTCCTGATGGTCTCCATCTCATGCTGCAGCGCCGCATGCTCTGATTCCAGGCGCGAAATATCCTCTGGGGCCGCAGAATGCGCGGAGGTGCTGGCCTCAAAGGAAGCACCTGGATGCAGAACTTCGGGAAAGAATCGCGGCGCTGCTGATCCAACCCCGTACACCTCCCTCTTCTTCTTATTCTGAGGGCCGACGGTCCGAACCGCATCCCAATAAGCGCGGTTCTTGTCGGCCTCTTCTTCCCTATGTGCGAGTAATTTGTTGTACTCTTCCTGAAATGAGAATAAGAATTGTTAGGGTTTAGGGTTTAGAAATAAAACAAACTAAAGAAAAAACAAATGATATCGTAGTCTACTTACACTGATGTCGCGGGCCTTCGCCGTGATCCAGTCCTCCGTCCCGTCGGAGGCTTTCTTCCGATGCGTCTTGTAGAAGAGATCGTAGGAGGCTGGCCACTCCCCCGTCTCCTCGTGCTGAAAGAATGAAATAAAATATGTTAGTGAAATCCATAATTTTAAAAATTTCGGCATGACCTATTCGTTTATCGGAGGTATCCCGGCCTTAAAGGCCTCTCCCAAGTCAAATCAAAAATAAAAAGAAAAAGGCAAATGAACACATATACTACTTAAATTAACCATATACGAATACCAAAAAAACAACAGCGCAACATAAGAGATCAATGAATATAAATAATCCACTTAAGTCAATGAATATAAATAATCCACTTAAGTCAATGAATCTAAATAATCCAATGAAATCAATGAATCTAAATAATCCAATATTAAAATGCTTACTATAGAACGCATCGTGGTGGCGTGGGAAACCGAACCACCTGAGTGTGTGGCAGGTGTTGGGCCCTGTAGATTGCCGCTGCGCCGGTTCGCCGCATTCCGGGCGCTGCGGGCTTGGGTAGCAGGGTCCGTCCACCCTTCTATCCACCCTGCCCAGGTGGCCTCGGATACGTAGGCAGGCCTGGCAGAAATGGGGTCACGCTCCCACTTGGTCTTGTGCGAGTTGACGAAGTCCCTGTAGCGTTTGGCGGCCCTCTGCCGCCAGGCCTGCTCCACGTCGTAGGCGATGTCAGCTGTCTAGCTGTACGCCTTCTGCAATTATTATACGGAGGAAAAATAAAAATGTGGTTAGAAAAGTAATGATTGATTACGCATCAAAAAGTGAAATTCATCAAATTTGAATATCTGAAACTCATCCCAGTAGAACCTACGTGTCTGCGGGGTGACACGGGACCAGGCATATCCAGCTAGGTCCTGCCTCAGGTGGAAGGACCGAGTGATGCAACCGGAAATCTGGCCGAGTCCGGTGCAAACCTGAAAGAGGTGAAGTTGTTAGGAAAAAATAACGTGTGAAATATATTTGAAAACGTGTTAAAAAATAAATCATTACTTACGTATGGGTATCATGTGACCAAGGGAGGGCACGACGCCCTGGTATGACACCCTCGTCCGATGCCGCATCAGACGCCGGATGAGGTGCTAAACCGGTGGGTGTGGGTGGCGGCGTAGATCTGGGGGGTGCGGACCTATCGGCAGACCCTAAAAGGTCTGCGTCCGCAGCCAGAGCGGCGGTCAAAACCGACCCAAGCAGCTCATGCTGAGAAAGGAACAGATTAAACTCTCCTGAGATGGCCTGTGTAGCTAGTGGGTAGGTGGATCGAGTCGGTAAACCATCACTAGCCATCAGATCTGCAAGGGTGAAAAATTTAAAAGGCACATTCAACAAGTTTAGGGTTGGTTGGCCAGACAAATAAGATGTCCAAAAAATGACAAGTGTTTACATACATTTAATGCAAGATATTAATAATTTTGAAAATTTCGGCATGACCTATTCGTTTATCGGAGGTTTTCCGTCCTTAACGGCCTCTCCAAAGACAAATCCAAATCCAACAACATGACATGATTAACCAAACTACATAATCAAACTTCATCATCAAATTAGTACACTTCAAAGTATACATCACTTGAACTTGATACTTAAAGCATAAATATGCATCACCTCTAAACAAATTACACTTCAAAATATACATCACCTCTACATCCTTATGATACATAACTTGTAACATGAATTATGCATAAAAATAGTAAATTAAAGAGAATTATGGGATGTCCAAAGTAAACACAATTCAGTTTAACAACAAACAGGTTTCAACCATAAACTAGCTAAACAAAATACAGGTTTCAGCCACCCCCGCCACAGCCACCCCCCGCCCCGCCAACAACCACTCCCCTCCGCCATCCCCTCCGCCATCCCCTCCAACACCCAGCCTCACACCGCCCCACCCAGCCCGAATCCCTCCACCCCAGCACAATCTCTCCTCCCAAACCTATAATCATCATTATCCCATTCTAAACGGATTGCTCTCAAGTGTATAACAACAACGAAAACAAACGGCACAATCCACAATTTCTTGATGAAAAAATAGAATAGATCTTATAAAAACAAAGACGGAAAAACAGAATACCACCTACCAGAAAGTTGAAGCCGAAAGCCTGTTTTAGGTATCTGCTGTATTCGTCGGAGAAGATGGGGGGGGGGGAGGCAGCTCGCTATTTCGTTGAAAATGGGGAATTGGGGAAAGGAGGGAAACGCTGAAATGGGAAAGAAGAAGGGGGATTTCTGGTTTAAGTGCGAAATTTTGCGACGAAATAGCGACGAACTGCCTCTCTATTTCTTGTTTCGTCGTTATTTCAAATTTGCGACGACACGTTTCGTCGGTAAATCGTCGGTGTCTTCAGTATTTAAAAAAAATAATACAAAATATAAAGTACTTACAGATACACATTATGTATATACATGTGTATAAGTACATCAACACATACACACTTTCACATAAAGAGGTACATAAAAATTTTGACTAACGTCAATCTTCATTGTCATCCGCATCCACATATGCATCTTCATTTTCATCTTCATCTACATGCTCGTCGTCCTCTTCATCCTTGTATTCGTCTTCGCCTACATCTTCAATATTGTCAGCCGGTTTTATGTTGAGATGAATTTTGATGAAACTGCCGTTGGGGTCATTTAGTGGGAGGTTGTGCAGTTCAACATGTGTCGTATCCACAACGCGCGGGTTTTCTTCTTGAAATGAGGCATCCATGCCATCTGAACCTGGCTGGATACTGACATCAAACTTGCTCGATTTCACTTTGCACACGGCTCGCCAGTCTTTTGAGCTCGCATTCATCCTCGTCGTCGGATACGATAGATAGTACACCTGGGACGCTTGACTAGCCAAAACGAATGGATCGTACTTTCTGTACCGTCGCCCTTGGTGTATGTCTACCAACTTATATCGGTCGTGAACCTTTGTGCCAGCGCGATAACCTTTCCGAGTTGGATCGTACCATTCGCATTTGAATAGCACCACCCGCTTTATAGGCAATGCGGGATATTCGAGCTCAATGATGTCAGTAAGGTAGCTGTAGAAGTCATCCTCGTCCGGGCTATTGTCATACCGCTTGACACACACTCCGCTGTTCTCCGACGATTTTCGGCTGGCATGGGAGACTGTGTGGAATCTATAACCGTTCACAAAACACATGTCGTAGCACGTGACTCTGCTCAATGGACCCTCGGCTACTGGTGTCAGAATGTAATCGTACTCTTCGTCAGCCAGATGACCTTTGCTCGCCTGTAAAACGACAAGTAAGTATACATCAGTGGGACAATAAATGCGTATCACATGACGTACATGTAACCAGCAAATATGTAAACTTACATGCTACCTGAACCAATCAGCAAACTTGGCATCTAACTCATTGTTTATTGCATCGCTCGATATACCCGGTGAACATTCTTGCAATAAATCAACGAACAAGCTGAAGAAAATTACGAATGAGTACCTTTGTAATATAATGGATATAGTAGTGCAAGGTATTTACAAATTAAAATTGGATATCGTTTATACCTCTGGAAACGGTCAACTTGACGGCAGTTGCGCAGAACATAAGAACGAGCAATCTTCAGATCGCTGTCCCCCAATATCATTTTCTTTCCCTGTCCGTGAAACCTGATCGGATGTGTGAATATCGGGAGGTTACCGAATCTGGAAATGTCGTCGTCGTTCCGGGGAACATCTCTGCACCTCGACGGGACATCTGGCTGGAAGTAATGAGACACGAAGGTCGAGGCTTCCTCCGTCAGGTATGCATTGCACGTCGAGGCCTCGACTTTGGCCTTGTTCCTGATGTTCAGCTTCAAATGCCTGAGATATCTGTTCATATAGTGAATACTCCAACGTCACATGATGAAACAAATTGGTAAGCATACTCGCGCTTAGACACATAAGAACGTCACGTAATAAATAAGAGTACCTCTCGAGCGGATACATCCACCTGTACTGAACAGGACCACCAACGCGTGCCTCGTATGGTAGATGAACTGGCAGCTGTTCCATTGAATCAAAGAAGGCCGGAGGGAATACAGTTTCCAGCTTGCATAGGATCACTGGGATTTCACCCTCCAGTCTTGACATATCATCTGCCCTGAGTCTCGTGGATGTAAGACATCTGAAGAACAGACTCATCTCGGTTAGTGCTTCCCATACATTGGTTGGAAGCAGCTTGCGGAATGCAATGGGCATCAACCATTGCATGAACACGTGACAGTCGTGGCTCTTCATCCCGTGCAAACCGCGTTTATTCACGTCGATGTTCTTCGACAGGTTCGAAACATGGCCGTAAAGAAATCTAGCCGTCCCCAGCCACGATAACAACGCACTGACCTGCTCCGCAGTCAGCGTGTACAAGGACTTCGGCATGTAGGATGTGCCAACGGGATGCAGCTCCGGTCACATTTTGACGTCGCGCATATCAAGTCGTGCCTTCAAATTGTCTTTTGTTTTTCCAGGCACATTCAGCACTGTATTAAAGATGTTGTCAAACACGTTCTTCTCAATGTGCATGACATTCAGGTTGTGTCGGATCATATTGCTTTTCCAGTACGGAAGCTCCCAGAATATGCTTCTCTTCTTCCACCCGATACAGTCACGGGCCAGGTCTGCGTTGTGGCTGCCGTCCGGATCATCTGCGACCCCCACGAATCCACAACTGTCTATCTCCTCCAACACCTCCGCACCCGTGAGAAGCTCGGGCTTCGTGTCCTTCTCGATGATGCCAGGCATGAACTCCGTCATGTTCTTTCTGTACAAATGACGTTTGGGCATGAACTTCCTATGGCTGTCGAACCAGCTTACGTCCATGTTTCAAGGACATCGTCTTCGCTTGCTTCATGCAATAAGGGCAAGCGTATTTCCCTGCTGTGCTCCACCCCGACAACATAGAATAAGCCGAAAAGTCGCTGATCGTCCACATCAGCGCAGCGCGGAGCTGGAAGTTGTGTTTGGTGGATACATCGAACGTCTCCACGCCAAACTCCCACAACCACTTCAGCTCCTGTATCAATGGCTGCAGGTATAGGTCGATCTTCTGTTTCGGATTCCTAGGCCCCGGTGCGATCACAATCAAGAACATGTACGGCTTCTTCATGCACATCCAAGGTGGTAGATTGTACGGCGTCATGATGACAGGCCACGACGAATACTGCTCTCCCGACTGTCCGAACGGGTTGAACCCGTCGGTGCATAACCCCAACCTAACGTTCCTTGTCTCTGACGAAAAACACGGATGTGTCGCATCGAACGTCCTCCAAGCTTCGCCGTCAGATGGATGGCACATCTCACCGTCTTTTGTGTAGTGCTCCGCGTGCCACCTCATCTGGCTAGCTGTGGCACCGGATGCGTAGAGCCTCTGCACTCTAGGGGCGAGAGGTAAATAGTAGAATTGTTTTCTTGGCACGTTCCGGTTTCTTTTGTTCGTTCTCCACCTGCATGTCCCACAGACCCTGCACTTGTCTTTATCCTCGTTGATGCCCCAGTATATGATGCACCCCTCCGAACAATAATCGATCTTCTGAACCGGCAGTCCCAACGCCTGCAGTTGTTTTTCGTCGAATAAAAACTGTCGACCATCGTGTTCCCTTCGGGAAGAGATTCCCTCATCAGCTGACACATCCCATCGTACAATCTATCCGTCATGCGGTGCTCTGTCTTCATGCTCGTCATCCGACCGATCATGGACATCTGTGTGTGACTACCGCAACCGGGATACAGCGACGTGTTGGCGGCGTTCAGCATCTCAAAAAACTGTCTCGCCTGAGGGTTCTGATCTTCCTCCACGAATATACGCGGCTGTTCGTCCGGATCCTGTACACGTTCGTTCCCGACATGAGACTGTAAGTACTGCTCTCCTGTAAATCCGCCGGCGGCTGCGTCTTGCACCATCTGCACGTATGGGTTGTGAGATCCCTCGCCTATTTCTTCAACATCAACCTGACCGGGTCCCCCTTCGACGTGAACAGTTGCAGATGTAGACGCCCCCTCATATTCGCCGTGGCAATACCATATGGTAATTGTACACGAAACCTTGTTTCAATAAGTGAACCCTCACGTCACCCGGATGCATATATTTACGGTTCTTGCGTTTTTTACACGGACATCTAATCTGCGTTCCACTTTCATTACTCGTCGCAAAATCCACAAATTCTTCGAGACCTTCAACAAATCTAAATCTCCACTTCCCGTTGTTTACTCTCTTGTACATCCACTTTCTATCGCTCCTCCTCGGATCTATTTTCTCGCTATACCTTCAAAATAACAGCAGCTATCTTTTCTCGGTGTGGAAAACCTCAAAATCCCACACAATAAGATATCTTCCTTCTATATTTTCGTTGAAAAGTGATGATTTATGTGTTTGAAATGGGAGAAGAATGGGAGAAGAGTGGAAGAAGAAAGCTGCGTTTTATGGTTCTCAGCCTGCAATATTACCGACGTCTTAGCGACGCTATAGCGATGACCAAGAAACACAAATACCGACGATTAAAAGGAAACAAACACAAATACCGACGACTTAGCGACGCAAATAGCGACAAATTTCATCGTATGGTGTGCGTGTATTAATGTCTGCGTTCATTGCTTACCGACACTTTACCGACGAAATAGCGACGCACAACGTCTCTTCACACCAATCGACGCATTTCGTCGTTGTTTGCGTTGCTAAGGCGTCGCTATCCAGTGTCCGTTCAGTGCCCGATTGTTACAACTTACGATGCATTTACGTCGTTAAGTCGTCGCTATGTCGTCGCTGAATTCCTCTATATAAACAGCCTGCCGTGACTCTCATTGTATAAAAAACAAAATCTCCTTTATAATCATATAAAAAAGACAAATATGGTTCGTACTAAGGCCCAGGCACGACGTGGTAGTGGTCGTAAATACCCAAGACGGGGTCTTCAACCACCGGCACCTGCACCGGTTCCTCCACAACCACAAGCACCCCCGCCGGCTGACTCCTCCTAACCCACTGTGCAGGGGCCAAGGCGGCAAGAGGATCGCCAAATTGGCGATCCTCGTGCAGAAATACAGGAGCTGTGGAAAACAGTAGAGAATATGAGGGAGGTGCTTAGCGACCAGGATGAGCATCTCCAGTACCTGCACACAAGGCAGATGCGCATCAAAGCCAAAGCTGCGCAGCTGAGACGCCTCCTAAAGGCGTGCGCGGAGAGTGTCTACTCTCTGTTCGGATGACGAACAGTGAACGGCTCCTCTCCGCTATTCTTTTAGATTTTTTTCGTTTCTTTCCTCATGTATTTTGTAATTTATAATTCTATGTTAATGAAGTTTTTTTCTCAATCATCGCTTTCGTTTTCTTAATTTAAACACGTGTTTAATCCCTTACGAATCTCGACGACGCTAAAATACAGACGAAATGTGGTTCGAAAAAATTTGGGACGACTAATTCACCGACTAAACAGCGACTATATACCGACGAAACTTAATACAACGCTAAGAACCTAATAACCGGCGAATATGGCGTTTGAATTTAGCGACGCTTTACCGACAAACTAGCGACGCACGATGTCTATTCACACCATTCGACGCGTTTCGTCGCTACGGCGTCGCTATTCGGCAGTGTCCGCACAGTGCCCGATGAATTTACGTCGCTAAGTCGTCGCTAAGTCGTCGCTAATTCAAACGAAGTGTCAAGCCCGCACATCTTCCGGTGTTGAGTAACGGGAAAAAATTTCGTCGCTGATTCGTCGCTATGTCGTCGCTTTGTTTACCTATATATATGACCCCACAGCCTTACATTTCATAAACAAAATACAAAGTATGCCCCGTCGTTATAAAACAACCCCAAGGCGTGGAGGGGCAAACAGTGCACCTCCACAACGGACTCCTCCTCAACCACAACGGCTTCCTCCTCAGCCACAACCCCAAGAAATGCCTGAACAATAGATCAATTACAGTACAATTATAGCAAACATGCAGCAGCAGTCGAGGCAACTGCACGTCGTGAACAGAAGGCTGCGCAAGTTAAAAGTCAAATATTACAATCTGAAGCGCCTCCTCAAAGAGTTCGTGGAGACTGTGGCGGCCACTCTTTCTTCCAATGACGAAGAGTGAACGGCCCCTGTCCGCTTCTCTTTTAGATTTCTTTTTTTAATTTTTCGTCTTCATAATGTAAATTTTTATTACTAAATGAATAAATTTTTTTCCCGATCACCGCTTTCTTTTTTCTTAATTCATACACGTGTTTAATCCTTGACGAATCTGCGATGACACAGCGACGAATCGGAATACGAACGAAAAGTAAAACAAAACATTTGCGACACGCGGGTTTCATCGACAAAAAACCGACGATACACAACGCCGAGAACCTACTAACCGACGAATTTATTTCCTTGTTTATCCGTGTTTATGTTTCTGGAATTTTTGCGACACATTACCGACGATATAGCGACGAAACGTTACAAACTAAATAGCGACAAACAAAAGACACAGAGTAGCGACGAACCACCGACAAAACACCGATGAAATTGTAACGAAAGGATTAACCTGACTACTTTTTTGTTAGCGACAATGTATTTCATCGTAGTTTCGTCGCAATTAACGACGAAATTGCGTTTATAGCTATGTCGTCGCAAATTACCGACGAAATACCGACGAAACATGGTACGTCGGTGACTTTTTCATCGGAAAACGAAATTCTTTTTGTGGTGAAAAGTTAATGGAAGTGTATGTGGACAATATAGTAAGTTAGCACGGTGTATCGAAATGTACTATATCAAATAGAGACCCAAGATTCACTTTACGGTTCTAGAGAGCATATCAAGAGGTTGTGGATATGTATTTGTAGTTGAGCTCGCTTTTCATCCTCAAAACGATGTACAATCAGAAAGAACAAATAAGACGTTGGAAAATATATTGCGAGCATGTGCTTTGATTTTAACAGTAATTGGGATAAGTTGGTGAAACGCATGGATTTTTAATACAATAACAACTACCACACTGCGATTGGTATGGTGCCATTTAAGGCTCTTTTTGGAAGAAAATGCAGATCTATGTTATATCGGCATGAAGTAAGTGACAAGCTTATCACTGGACTTGAACAAGTTGTTTTAATCACACTACTACTTACTATTCTTGTAAATATAGAAGTCTATGAGTATATTTACATGAAAAATGATGACGAATGAGAATGGTAGAGAAAAATTAAAGATAGTTTACATGAGGTTGGTCTATTATAAATTATTTAACTGTGAGATGCTGCTTTTTGGTTGAGTTCAATATTGTTACTATTTTGGGAGTTATTTATGGAATATTGTTGTTTGTTGAAGAAATAATTTTTTTGATCGACGAATATTTTATATAATTATATTGTGTATTTTTAGTTATTTTTATTGAGTTTTATTTATTTAATTGAGATTGATGTGATTATGACGTCTTATGAAAAATTTATATTTTTTAAATATGTGACATCTTCGGTATAAGAGTTTGGGGCGGAACAACATACATCTTAAAAAGGGGTCCGGATCTCCTGACCGCCTTCTCTCTCATCTCTTTGTGACCGCCCGGCACGTGGCAGCAGAGGTGGTGAGGCTGGACGGGGGTGAACTCCCTCCAGCCTCACCACCCGGGACTGCCACGTGGTGCGCGGTCCTTTGTTATCGTCCCACATGAAGGGTCAGGAGATCTCATTCGCTTACGAAGAGGGCGTTGGATTCCTCCTTAAGAAAGAGAGAAGCTTCGTCCGAGTAGTGGCGGAGCCAGGAGTCCCTTCTTGGAGGGG
Source organism: Eustoma russellianum (assembly GCA_036186865.1). NCBI lineage: Eukaryota > Viridiplantae > Streptophyta > Magnoliopsida > Gentianales > Gentianaceae > Eustoma > Eustoma russellianum. Next base: position 30,590,120 of record AP025052.1, read on the forward strand.
CACTGACAGGCTTCACAATAAGAATACCACGGGTCACCGTTTCGGACCGAGAAAACCGACAAAATCTTCTAGACATATTTTTGTATTATAACATAAAATACGTGAAAGAAAACACATCTACCAACCAATGTACAAAAAAAATAAACAATACACAACAAACAACATGCGGATCATAATTATTAAATGAATATAGTAATATACATCAATACATACCTTTTATTTACCTATTGCAAAACGAGAAGGATTTCACAACGGATGCAAAAAGGTTCTCCGAAATGACATTGATTGAAATCGTTGCATAATATCTTCATCTTCAATGGTGCTAAAAATTTCATGCTCAAAGTAACACAATAAACAATCCGATAGTACGTCACCTCCAAACCGGTCACGTAGATCAGTCTTGATGATATTCATTGCAGAAAAATTAGAAACAAACAACTGTCACAAAAGCTAGTGTTTAACAATGAGCATTTGAAAAAGCATATTACCTTTTACAGTTTACTGTCTAGATGCTGCATTAATGAACCAATCATATACGACGTACATAGTTGCCTAGAAATTGTAAAATAGTTTTCACACCAGCAACAACCAACACTAAGGATTTAAATGCAACCTAAAGGTATGTGTAGCTCTCAACTTTGAAACGACTTTAGAGCAACCAAATAAAATCACAAAAAGCTGTGTAATTGTAGCATCTTCTCCAACGAAGTGACACAACAGTATGTCGTTTTTAAATTAATATATATTCATCTACCGAGCATTCTCATAGGATTCGTAAGATTAGCAACCAATAAAAAAAAGAAACTTTCATTTTCATAAGCAAACTAATGCAAAACAAGTCTACTAGTTTTCAACGATTACCTTACATGCAAAAAAGACTACTAGTTTTTCAAATCTTGAATTTTTTAATATATTTAAGAGACCGAACTTCCGGTAAGTTTTAGACATATTTTACTCACTTAGCAGAGAATTGCCGAATGCTAAACACTATGTGACCACGTAACAGAGGGTTAGTGTTCTGTCAAGCAAAGGCACACTTTGAACTGAATGGCCAAAAATACAAATACACCTACTTATCTATAGGATTTTTCTACCGACGTTGGGGACACGTGCCCCCCAGGCCCCCCCTTCCCTCCGCCCCTGCGTCCGAGCATTCTTTCGACTCTCTGCAGCTGAGGGGACTCCAACTACGACGCTGTCAAACTAAACACCCAAATTTCCCTGAGAAGGGAGGTTTGGTTGCGTTAGTGGTGGTTCACAGGTTGAGCTGGCGGTGGAGGAAGAAGAGAATCCCGTGGGTGGAGGTGGCGATAGAGGGAAGCCGGAAGAGACCATTTGTGGAGCTATTTTTTTTTAGTTTAAAATTGAGAGGAAAGAGGGTCAATTTAGAGTTAAATCAGTAGGCATTATTTTAATGGTTTGCAAAATTTGCGATGTTTGTTGCAGAGTCACTTACTAATTCGCAACTGTTTATCACAACGGTCTCAAATTTCTCACCATTTACAAAACAGTAGAAGATTTAGTCGTTAAATCATAAATTTGTGACTGTTTAATGAGCCATCCTAAATACGCCGGTTTCTTATAGGGTTAAAAGGATAAACAACAACAATTATAGTCATTATATCTCAACGACCGCAAAACCAATCGCTAGGGTTGGGGAAGGTGAGAGTCAGACAAACAATAGCTCTATCCCTAGTTTGCTTCCAGTGAGACCCCTGGCTCTAGTTTGCTTCCAGTGAGACCCCTGACTCTATATGTACATGCATAGATTGTACAATAATAGGAATATGTACTATTGAAGGGATTTTATCTATTGTAAGTCAAAAGCCTCCGATATTAAAATAGTCAACAGTATATATGCACAAACAGTTGATAAACAAAGACAAAAAAAGTGCAAAGTCAACTGACAGTATAGAGACTATCTAATCCTCTAAGTATGATCTAATGTGCCCCTATATCCTACCTACCACTCCTTAACCTTAATCCTCTGCCTCCATAAACTCATATCCTGGACTATGTCCTCAAAAAGGTCCAACTCTAGTAAGTTATGTCTAATCTGCTCATCACACGTCAGTTTGAGCCTGCCTTTACTCCTCTTTCCTTCTACAGTGAGACTTTCAATTGCTCTGACAGACACCGTTGTCTGTCTCCTCTTCATATGCTCATGTCATCTCAATCTTCCCTCTCTTATCTTATCTGCTACACTAGTCAGTCCTAACCTTTCTCTGTATACCTCATTTTTTATCTTGTCTACCCTCGTATGCCCACACATCTAGCTCAGCATCTTCATATATTTTTTTAATCATCAAAAGCACCAAATAAAAAAAATACAAAAAGATAGTGGCAGACGGATTAAAAAAGAAAAGAAAGTGAAGGAAGAACTATGCTCTCTGCTTTCGTGAATGAAAGGTAAATTTGGTGGGTGAGATTGAAAGGAAACTTCACCGAACGATAACTTTGCACATATGATTAGGTGAAAGTTTGGCTAGGAGGCTAAAAGTGAGGCTAAAAGTAAGGTCTCTAATCACGCGTTGCCACGTGTACAAAAGCAAGGGGGTGCTGTAATTTTTTTTTAAAAAACTGATTTTGTACACGTGGCGACGCGTGATTGGATGCCTCATTTTTAATCTTATTTTTAACCTCTTATGATCTCATCCGGAAAGTTTGGTATGCAAGTCTGGGAGGAGATTGTATGACGCGGAAGAGAAAGACGCGCCAGTGACGCGCCCAATAAGAATTTGATACGTGGCAGCCACATTTTTTTTATTTTATTTAGGCCCGTTTTCCATTTCTCTCTCCTCTCCTTTCTCCATCACAAGTTTTGTCTCCATCTCTTTCTTCCTCCTTTATGTGTTAACAAATCTGAGCTTTTTCTTTTCCATGAACTAGATATTTGAAATGGAGTTGGCTTTGTTCTTTAGGGTAAATCACACGCCATTGGTATTGCATTAATCATATCCTTAACGTTCATACATTTCGAAGATAAGAACCCTTCTAAAATGAACCCGTTTTACACCCGCTTACAGAAAACAGGCCCTTACCGTTGACAGGAGAGCCGCATGGAGCCGAATCAAGCTACACAAAAACGATCACCGATGAATTAACTATGTAGATTGCGAATCTGCTCATAACGGACTAAACAATATGCCTACCACCGAAATCAACACAGGGGGCTCATTACAGGTTTTTTCTAGTCACCAAAAACCAGACAGGCAGAAATCCGGTGCGACAGACGTTCAAGGATCTCAGTCACTGGTCCAACTGCTGCCACCACCACTACCGGCGGCTCCACTTTCGCTACCACTGCCACCCCAACCTCCAGGAAAAGATTCCCACCCGGGCGAATTCTGAACTTTGGCTCCTGGAAAGCTACCCAAACCCTGCTCACCCCTCGCTTTTTTGAAATAGAAACTAAAACTTGAGGAATGAATTTTGGGGGTTAAAGGAGAAAACGGCTTGGGGAAAAGCGTCAGACCTGCCACGTGTCAAATTCTTATTGGGCGCGTCACCACCGCGTCTTTCTTAGGAGATTGTATGACGCGGAAGAGAAAGACGCGCCAGTGACGCGCCCAATAAGAATTTGATACGTGGCAGCCACATTTTTTTTATTTTATTTAGGCCCGTTTTCCATTTCTCTCTCCTCTCCTTTCTCCATCACAAGTTTTGTCTCCATCTCTTTCTTCCTCCTTTCTGTGTTAACAAATCTGAGCTTTTTCTTTTCCATGAACTAGATATTTGAAATGGAGTTGGCTTTGTTCTTTAGGGTAAATCACACGCCATTGGTATTGCATTAATCATATCCTTAACGTTCATACATTTCGAAGATAAGAACCCTTCTAAAATGAACCCGTTTTACACCCGCTTACAGAAAACAGGCCCTCACCGTTGACAGGAGAGCCGCATGGAGCCGAATCAAGCTACACAAAAACGATCACCGATGAATTAACTATGTAGATTGCGAATCTGCTCATAACGGACTAAACAATATGCCTACCACCGAAATCAACACAGGGGGCTCATTACAGGTTTTTTCTAGTCACCAAAAACCAGACAGGCAGAAATCCGGTGCGACAGACGTTCAAGGATCCCAGTCACTGGTCCAACTGCTGCCACCACCACTACCGGCGGCTCCACTTTCGCTACCACTGCCACCCCAACCTCCAGGAAAAGATTCCCACCCGGGCGAATTCTGAACTTTGGCTCCTGGAAAGCTACCCAAACCCTGCTCACCCCTCGCTTTTTTGAAATAGAAACTAAAACTTGAGGAATGAATTTTGGGGGTTAAAGGAGAAAACGGCTTGGGGAAAAGCGTCAGACCTGCCACGTGTCAAATTCTTATTGGGCGCGTCACCACCGCGTCTTTCTTATTCGCGTCATACAATCTTATCCCATGTAGTCTTTTCAAAACAGTGTATCCATTTTATCAAAAAAAAAAAAGTATACCCACAGATTCTCTGCACAACAGGAGAGTATATTGGAACGTGATAGTTTATCCTGTAACATGGGCTGTGTAAGAAACTGAAAATATCAAAAATAAAGCATAAAACATGGGTCAATAGTCCCTCCAATTTTTACTAGACAACTCCCCATACAACGCGTCGGATCTGCTGACATAAGGCAATCTGATTTTTAAGTGATCACAACAACATTATGCCATTGTCTTTGAAGCTTTCGTCTATAGCGGAGTACGGAAGGTCGGATAGGCGCAACCATATCTATGTGTTAGAAACACACAGATGTTGTTTTCCGATGATCCATAATGATGCGTCAAGCTGTGTCGATCAAATGTTATTCACAATATAAGAAGTGCAGCCAATTCAGTAAGTCTTTTTGTAAAAAAAAATGTGTCATTGACTCTATTGAAAATAGAAAACTGATTTTTTAAATGATTACCAATCAAAATACGTCACGCTAATACTTTCGCAAAAAAAATATATAACAGAAGCAGATATGTTAACCCAAGACACTATGGTGGGCGGATAACCGCTAATTAAAAGACGACGTGTTAGCATTTTAGCCAAAAAAATTTGTTAAAAGACAACTTCTGATTAGCCATCATCTATTCACCACCTATGCTTTAGGTTAGCAAATATGTTCTAATAAAAAAAAAACTCGTATATGCATAGATAAAAGAGGAAGGCTGTAGTTTCTTCCGATGGCAAAAAAGAGAGAAGAAAAAAATTCGATGGAATGCACTACGTGGCTGCTTTGAATGCTTACCCCTTGCCTTTCTTGTAAGATAAATATCAACCTCTTTGGTTGAAATCTCTGTATGAGGATGATCCCATGGCCATTGCCTTATGGAAATTCATAGCGTTTATTTTTTTATTTTTTTTGCAATGCAAAGGATCATTTTATTGACTCAAAACAAAGTCATAGCGACTGTACATGTGTTATGTCAGTGGACATCAGCTAAACAAAAATTTACAAAAGCTACCGGAGCTGCCATGCAATTCTAATATTACGCACTCTATCATAGATATTACTTAGTACAACGGATATTCCTGGTCTCTGAAAATTCTTTTCATATGCAGCCTTATTTCGTAGCATCCAAATCTGGTACATAGTCTCCCGAAAGATGTATGGCCACTCTGCACCAAACGCAGCTTGCTGCTGACCAGGACTTAAGTTGCTGTCTATCCAATGAGCAACACCCCCTTTCGTATTGAAGAAAGCCACCCGACAGGAACTTGGGACTACACACATCCAAATTTTTCTTGCCCAACAACAATCCCTTAGAGCATATAATGTAGTATCACAGTGATGACGACATAGGACGCACAAAGGGGAGGGCCACAGATTCATACAGTAAAGTCTTTCAACCGTGAGAAGCCTGTCTAGTCAAGCCTGCCACATAAGAAAATTACCTCCTTGCTGACCTTTGAGAGACCAAAGCTGACGCCACTCTTTCTGCTCACTATCCTCATCTGCGGACATTAGAAGACGATATGCGGTGGCAACCGTGAAATTTCCATTAGAAGTACCTCCCCAAAGCCATCTTCTCCCAGTAGGATTCTGTACTGATGCACTACTTACCTCTTGGATTAGGCCTGCTAGCACAAGTGGTACCGCAGATAGAATAATCTTCCATGTATGAGTGCTTGATGTTCTGGGCGGATTAAGGCGAAGGGGACATCCATACTTCGCTCTAAGAACCTTCACCCACAACACGTTCTCATCCAACAACAAGCGTCAAAGTAATTTAGCAAGTAAAGATTGATTCATCAAACGTAAGTTCTTTAGACCTGTTCCCCCGCAAGACTTTGGACAACATATCCTATCCCATGCCACTGTATGTAACTTACGCGTAGAATCCAACTCTCCCTAGAAAAAGGACCGATTGAGCTTATCCAACGCCTCCACAATAGCAACTGGCAATGCGGCTGTCTGCATAGCATAAAATGGTAGAGTGGAGGATACTGACTGTATGAGGATGTTTCTAGCAGCCTTAGATAGAAGCCTACCTTCCCAGAACGCAAGCTTTGTCTTTGTTCTGTCTATTAAATACTGGAATGTTGCAGCATTGACACGTCCATGTAGCAAAGGCATTCCTAGGTACCTACCAAGATCATGCGTAACAGGTATCGCAAATCGTTGGCTAATGCCATGCACTATATGTTTTGATACATTAGGGGAGAAATACAGCTGGGATTTGTTGACACTCACCTTCTATCCTGTAAGAGCACAAAACTCCTGTAATAAAGAGGATATAGTCTCTGCTTGACCATCCGTAGCAGATCCAAATAGCAGCAAGTCATCAGCAAACATCAGATGGGAAATATTGGGACCACATCTAGATACCTTCAATGATTTCCATTGCTTGGTTACCACAGCTCTTTCTATGCGCTGACTCAAAACATCCATACATAGCACAAACAGATAAGGAGCTAGGGGGTCTCCTTGAAGCAATCCCCGTTGAGGTCGAAATGTTTCAAGTCTGCTACCATTCCACAACACACTCATTTGCACTGATGTAACCAAGAACATGATCATGTCAACCATATCTGTACTAAACCCAACTTCCAATAAGACCTTCTATAGAAAATCTCATCTCACACGGTCATAGGCTTTCTCAAGGTTTAATTTTACTACCATCAATCCACCTTGGTCTGTCTTCCTGCGCATTTTATGCAATATTTCTTGAACCACTATGATATTATCACTGGCTTGCTGTCCAGGGATGAAACTGCACTGAGTGACACTAACCAATTTGCTAATCACCAGCTTCAGTCTGTTAGCGATAATCTTTGACATGATCTTAATCACAACATTAGATAAAGAGATAGGGCGAAATTGCGAGACCTACTCAGGATTATCAGTCTTCGGTACCAACGCTATCAATGATGTATTCATGTGAGGAGGAAATTGTTTGGTCTGAAAGCTTTCCTACATAAATTTGGTCACTGATGGTCCAACAATATCCCAGTTTTGTTGATAGAAGACGGGTGAAAATCCATCTGGCCCTGGACATTTATAGACTCCCATTTGGCAAATTGCTTCATACACTTCAGCTCCACAGACCGTCCTGTTGAGTGCTTGTAGCTCTCCTGTGCTCAGCTTCGGGAAATTCAGCATACAATTACTGATTGCACTTGAGCATCCTCAGTATATAGGTCACGGAAGAAATTTGAAACCATATTTATTAGGCTGTCAACATCCTCAATCCATTTATCCTGATCATCCTTCAAACGGCTGATGTTGCTTTTCCTCCATCTCATCACAGTTGTAGCATGAAAATAGCGAGTATTCCTTCCCCCTGCACTAGCCAATTTAAATGTGATCGTTGTAACCAATATTTCTCTTCTTGATTCAATATATCATAAATCCTGTTGCAATTCCTTTTCAAGATTAAATAAATAGGATGATGGTCTCACATACATCACCTTTTGAATACCTAAGAACCTAGCGAGACAATGGTCCTTCCGCCGACTTATGGATCCAAACACTTCTTTGCTCCACCATTGTAATCTATCTGCACAATTAGATAATAAGACATGTAATCCTGGCCTTGATCAATCCAGCACTCATTCAAAAATTCCTTAAACAAATTGTGTTCAAGCCAGCACGCTTGAAATGTGAAATGATGACTACTAGCTGTGGTAGGCTTTGGCGGCCACAATTGTAACAATAAAGGGTGATGATCCAAACTTGTTCTTGGTAGATGATGTAATAAGGCTTGTTGACATCTTACACTCCATCTTTGATTACAGAATAAATAATCCAATCTCTCTAGGATTTGGTTAGCCCCAGACCTATTATTAGACCATGTATACTTGGGTCCAGTAAATGGCATCTGATGTAGAGCACAACTATCCACCACCCATCTAAGGCCATTATTTCCCGCAAAACGTCTACCACCTTTCTTATCTTCTTGGGAGATCACCTCATTAAAGTCTCCAATAAGACTTCATGAACACACAAAGATCCTGCCTAGTATGTTAAGCTCCTACCAAAGTCTCTGTCGCGATGTTTCATTCGGTGATGCATATACTAAAGTTAAAACCCAGTCCACCATACCCTCTTTTATGATGGCCAGATTAATATATTGATAAGAGTAATTAAGAACCTCCAGCTCCACCTTCTGTGCGTTCCAGAAACACCACAACCCACCTGCGAACCCATCTGCTTCAATTGCAATAAACTCCGTAAAAGGAAACTGCCTAAGTATCCTTCTCCCTTTGACACTTTGTGCCCGTAGTTCCATCAAAAACAGGATATCAGGCTTATACTTTACAATCCAAGATTTTAAACTTAAAAAGAATGTAGCGGACAACGCTCTCCTACAATTCCATGAGAGCAACTTCATTAATTTAGCAATCAGAAGGATGGGGTAAAGGATCCCCACATGTCTCCATGATAATCTCACAATGGCCTTCTGAATGAGAAGACTCCAATTCCTGACATACATCCTTTTCAGCTAGGTTATGAATAGGAGCCATATCATGAGAACAACTCACCCCAGAGTCCGGTGGATGATTTTAACCATATACCCCAGCCTTCTCTAGAACACTCCTAGGCATTGCCACAGCCTCATCACATGAATACACAGTTTTGTTCATTTGCTGCTGTCTAAAGCTCTCTAGCGTTCTATTAGTTAAGTCACCCAAGTATGGTCTACCTGTTTCCACTGTATTTACTACTGGTATTGACTGGCTAGCCATTAAAGTTCCTTTCTCCACAGGATTGATTTTACTCTGGGGCTTCACCTTCAATGGAGTCTTCAGGGTCACTCCTTTCCTTGGCTTAGTCTTGTAAACATCTCCTTTATCTTTAGATATTGCAGTAAAAGTAACTCCCCTCCCCAACCCTCGGACCTCATTCAAACGCTCACGCAGGTCATTGATGTTGAAAACTGGTGGACAATCACCAGTGTCCTCCTCCAAGTCCAGCACGCTGAAATGAGAATCTTTTGTGTATTTGCCCATTCCTTCCTACCCAACACGTTGGCTTACCGCAACACCCTTAATATTCATTCTCCTCTGTCCTCTAGCCATCTCCTCTAAGTGCTGGACATCATCTATTTTCCCTCCCTGCTGTAGCTCTCTAGCCTCTTGCGCAATACGTAATGGATTTCTTCTTCTGCGACTATTAGAAGCCACCATCCATGGGCCAAACGTCTTATTTGTGTTATGTTCCACCTTATTCACAAACTGAGCCTGTTCAGCCCTCTCCACCAGATCTACTTTGCCACAAGCATCATGCCTATGACCATATCGGCCACACTCAAAGCAAATCAAATGATGTCCTGCATATTCAACCTTATACTCACGTTCATTCAACATGATAATGGATGTAAGAGGCTTTGTTAAGTCAATTTCCACACAAATCCTTACATACCTACCCCCTCTCCATGCGAAGTGTGGTAGAATCTGCTTTAACTGTTCTACCAAGTCTATTTCCAATTTGCAGTAAAACTGGTTCATTATAGAATTCAACTGGAATCTTGGCAAGCCAAATCCACGCCAAAGTGGACTTGATAACATTTCCTTCTGGTTGGAAAAAGGGCCTCCACTTCATAACTGTCACATAATGTCCCTGAATTAACCACGGTCTACCATCAAGTACACGCTCATAATCTTCCTTACAGTAGATGCGAACAATGTAGTATCCCTCCTCCAGGTCCATAATGGCACATCCTTCCCTCAAACTCCATAAAGCAGGCAATCGTTGTTCCAGAACACGGAAAGAGATACTCTTACCGAGAACCTTGATGATCAGAGCACGTCGACAGGGCTTACACAATTTTCTGCGCTCCCTACCCGGGATACCATAGAAATCTGTCCACCCCTCACTTCCCCTGCTTCTTCAGTAAGTATATCTTCCTCGTCATCTCCCATCTCTGTGTCATTATCCTCCCCATCATTGATATAGATGGGTTTCTCCAGTGGACACCCCCGTAGAACTTCAGAGAAGCTTTTTTGACCCCATGCAGATCCTGAAAGTCCCAGATCATCCCTCTGCACTACAACTTCCCCAGTTGCATGCGGTTTATACTTCTTTGTACTCCTCGCTAGCTGGTCGATTTTCTCAGTAGACTGCACTCCTCCAACTACAGCAGAGTCCAGATCCATACTTCTTACACTCCGTTGGTTCACCGGAGCACTTTACCGGAGAAAAACCAGATTTCCGCAGTTTACGCGGCAGTTTTGGCGGTTACACTTTTTGCCAGAGCGTTCTGGATGATTTTATAGCGTTTATTTTAAAGCAACCCTATATCCTATTATGGCTACCATTGTCTATCATGCATGACGATCCTACATTTACCTACACAACAACAACATTACTTCCATTACTTTAGAAGCTTCTGCTTATGACAGGGTATGGAGGGGTCGGATGTACGCAACCATACCCTTGTATTAGAAATACATAGAAGTTGTTTCCCGATGACCCATAATGATGCGTCAAGCTATGTCGATCAACTGATACTTCACAATATGAGAAGCACAACCAATTTAGTGATTAATTTTGCTTTATTCTATCATATTCCAAAGTCAACGAAGAGTGTGTCCTTAACTACATTGGAAATGAAAGCACCCTACCTTTACCTATATGTAACATAAACGTTTAGTCCTATATATTAACTACGGTCTCCTCGTACTTGTCCACCATATATATTCCATTAAAGCATTACTTTATACCCAAAAAATACCTCCCTATATATTTGCATATCTGTCCCATCATAACATGTGTAATTCTAAATACATTGCAATAGTGATTGAATTTGAACACATATAAAACAAGAAATGCATTTTCTTACAAGCCATTGAAGCGATATTACTTCAAATACATATGCTCAAGGTCACAATTAAGTAGAAAAAAAAAAGATAGGTGCTGCTATGACTCGCAAAAGCTATTCTTATAGCGTCTACACGTACTGTCCTCGTATCTATTTTGTGTTTGAATGCATGAGAATCCCTTTCGAAACGTTGGAATATTGTTCTTCTTCTCCACTTCAATGCCAAACACAGCACACACAGGTCTGTGATCTGAAAACCTTGATTCCCCTCGTATATACGATAATTCTTCGATCCCTTGTCCTTTCCATAGTATTCTGTCACACCTGAAAGTTTTGGTCACCCCATATGTTAAAAATAATGTCAATACCAGGTATACTGCTATGCCTATTCTCATATGGGCTGTCCTAAATGGAGCTTTTCTTTGGTAGCGAAATCTATCGCTCTGGGCCTCGGCCCCGTAGAGCTTTGTGGATGATGCGAATCAGGTGTCCAGCGGACTCTTAGGTTGGTGAGGCTGCATACGAGGACCCACACAAGGTGTCCCCTACAAACTAGCAGAAATGGAGCAATCGCCCCCTACAAACTAGCAGAAGTGAAGCAATTGCCCTCTACAAACTAGCAAAGTAGAGCACCACACTGCGAGTTTCTCCTGATTCGAACCCGCTGCCTTCTTGGTAGCAATTCTCCACTCGAATACCAACTAGATTATGCCCTGGGGGCAAATGGAGCTTTTCTTTACTTCCACGGCCAAAAGTTTGATAATAGTTGTAGACGAAAGATAGTTACATCATCATCATTCGTACCCAGTATCTCCCAACGACAGCAAAAACTATCGCTAGGGTCTGGAAAGGGTAAGTGGCAGATAAACAATACATCTGTTCTAAGGGATAGAGAGTTTGCTTCCAGTGAGATACCCGGTTAAAAAAAAAATTCCATAAAATTAAAAAAGAAACAGAGTGCCTGAATTTGCTTCGTTTTTTTCTTTTTGGGGGTATCTGTTAGCTCTTTAACTCGTCCATTTTTAATGTTACATATGCAGATATAAGAATGTCATGATTGTGAAATGAATGATGAAAGACGTTCTTAGACACTTATACTACCGTTGAACAAAATGATGTTTTCACATTTAAAGGATTTTTATATAATAGTTATGTCACGTTAAAGTGAAGAGCTATGACTATGACTATGAAAGTGAATATCATATGAATGTGCAGGGTTTTGGTAAAGGAGGGGATCTCAATTATTAGTCTAAGGTTTGGCACATTATTCAGTTAGCAGCCTAACGTTGATGAAACTAACTTAACACCCAGTCTTTATCAATAATGGCTCAGTTAGTAACCTGGTGACATTGACTAACGGTTGACTTTCTCAGACCAATTAGTAGTCGCCACGTGGCGACCCCTATTAATTAAAAAAATAAAATTGTATTATTTGAATAAATTGATTAAAAAGAATTTAAAAATTCTAAAAAGTGTAAAAATTAATTAATCAATATTTTAAAAATCAAAAAATTAGGAAACAAAGATAAAAATAATAAAAAAAATTACCCCTAATGCCCCAGCCCTCCCCTGACCTCTTAACCCCCCAACCCAACCTGCCCCCCATCTGCACCCCCGCGCCCCCTGGCCAAAAATTTTTTTTTAAAATTTTTTTTCTAACTCACCCATAACATGCCGACCACCCCCGCGTCCCCTCCCCCACCCCCGTGCACCCCAAAAAAAATTTAAAATTTTGTTAACTTATCCACAATGCTTCGACCACCCTCGGCACCACAAACAACCCAACCCCTGGCCCAAAAAGAAAACGACAATGTTTTTTGTCAGGTTATCATGGAGTTAAATTTTCTAAGAGAATTTCTTCTGTGTGTTGAATGTTGGAGGAGCGCAAATGACAATGTGCATGAACATCTATAATATCTCATGCACGATATTGGAGATGCTTTTGAAATTATACCCGGAGGTGGGGGTGGGGTGGGGGTGGCACGAGGTGTGGAGAGAGAAAAAAATTTCCTGACTTTTCTATTTAGACCGGGTGTTGGGGTGCAGGGGAGGGGGAGGGGGCGTTGTGCGGGGTTGGTCAGACGTTATGAGTGAGTTCAAAAAAAAATTTTTAAAAAATTTTGGCGGGAGGAGAGGGTGGGTGGGGTGGGGGCGTTATGGGTGAGTTAGAAAAAATTTAAAATTTTTTTGGCCTGGGGGTGGGGTGGGGTTGGGGGATTAGGGGGTCGGGGCAGGGCTGAGGCGTTGGAGGTAATTTTTTTTATTTTTATCTTTTTTACCTAATTTTTCGATTTTTAAAATATTTTTAATTAATTTTTACACTTTTTAGAATTTTTAAATTCTTTTTAATCAATTTATTCATATAATACAATTTTATTTTTTTAATTTAAAGGAGTCGCCACGTGACGACTACTGATTGGTCTGAGAAAGTCAACAGTTAGTCAACCGTTTGCCACGTGTCACCAGGCTACTAACTGAGCCATTATTGACAAATACTGGATATTAAGTGAGTTTCATCAACGTTAGGCTACTAACTGAGTAATGCGCCAAACGTTAGGCTAACAAGCGAGATTCACTCTTTGATAAAGTATACACCATCTTTCATACTTCCTTTATTCTAAAAATATTATCTCAGATAACTATTCAACACAGTATTTTTTCCACTTGATTGAAAAGTAAATTACGGCAAGAGTTTTTAGACAAAAAAATAGCATCAACTGTAGCGTAGCTAATTTTATCCACGTCAAACATCTAGCCTTACAACATACTCCCTCCGTTCCAAAAATGTCGTCTTTCTTTATATTTTGGTATATCACAAAAATATTATTCACTCTCAAAAATAGCAGTATATTAGTCGTCAAAGTTTTATATTATCATTTCAATTAATACTTATATGATTGTAGTTTACCACAATCGGCAAACTAAAAAAATAGAACATTAATAATGATAAAAAATAGTTTGCTTAGTCAAACTAAAAAATATTTTTGAAATGGCGAGAGTTTCTAGCTGAAAGAGGGGGAGTGCAAAATGTACTAACCATGCAGGGGTGCGACGTTTTTTCTTGAACTTAACAGTTTCTCCAGCGTAGGAATCCGAGTTGTCTGAGTACTTGTAAGTTGGAGCAAATATTATTCTTCCTTCCTTAAAACCCTGGAATACTCTGCCTGCTTCCCTCTCCATATTCAGCTGCATCCAACACAAATGTCTAAATTAAGTTCCATAGTGACACATGGGTATGGTTACGTACTTATACTCCGTTATAGACGGAAGTCTCTAATGCAATGGAGTAATGTTGTTGATATTGATGAAGTCCAATAGTGACAATATTATCAATCTCTCTTCATCATATTGCCACAATCAAAAAATTCCCACCTATCCCCCCAACCTAATGCAATGGAGCAATGATCTTTCGATACGCAATTTTCAAACTACTATTGATTACCAACCGGTAATTCATCTGATCTCAGATCGGCTACTCCTTAGCGAGGTTTGAGACTCCTTGTCCATAACAACTATATTATCTTATTTTCTTAGATACTTTCGTCCATAGCTGGGTATAGAGGGTTGGATGTACATACATATCCATGTGTTAAAAACAAACTGAGCTTGTTTTTCGATGATGCATAATGAAAATTGCGTGAAAATGTGTCGATCAACTGCTATTTTACAATATAAGAATTACAACTAATTTAATGAGTAATTTTGCTCAAAATAAAAGAATTACATATAAAGCCACCAACCTGATCTTTCTCCAAAAGAGAATCCCAATCATTATCCTCTAACAATATCCGTGTCTCTTCGTAGGTCAAAGCCACACGATAATTCAAGTCCCCAAACCAGATAATGCGGCTGAAAAAAATGCTCAAATTCAAGAATTCAAGTCAATAGTTAAAAGGATATTGTAATATCAACCGTGTGTGGGTTAAAAATCCAAAAACAAAAGGAGTATATAAAAAAAAATTAAACAACCAAATTATAGCAGAATATGAGGGGTCAGATGTACGCAACCAAACTCATGTCTCAGAAACACACAGAGATGTTTCACGATGATCCATAATGAAAATTGCGTCAATTTGTGTCGATTAACTGCTACTTCACAATATAAGAAGCACACTGACAATCTGAGTGTCTGGTCAAAATACTACGCCAGTATTAAAAATAAATCATTAGCCTTAATTTTGGTTTTAGAACAACTCACAAAACTCAAACACAAAGTCACTCTGAAGAGCTTTGCACTGAATTCGGGTGGGTCAAAACTCTCATGTTATAAATATTAACTATAATCAATTGACAACAACAACCACAAATTGTTCTGACTGGCATGCATCAGATCGTGAAACGATTCGACTCTTCTTCGAACTCTGCGCAAAACGCATGAGCTTAGTACACCGAGAACGTTCTTTTTCCAGACCCTAGCTATAGCTTTTGGTGTTGTTGGAATACACTGAATATTGTTGTTGTTGTAACCAATTGACACTGAAACTAAACTGATTTATTTAACCAAACTCCCATCCATCCCAAGGGTAACCAAACTCTCTTCAATGGTGAAAGATTGATGAATAAGAAAAGAAATGAATGTATAATATTAACATGTCACATATAAGTTGTAAATTGTAAATTAAGAGTTATGGACAAAGTGTCTTCAATAGAACAAGCCTTCATTGTGTAAGAGATTATATGAGCTTGGACCGACCAAGTATTCACTCTGCTAGTAGTCAACTAACTACTCTTAAGACTACATGTTCTCACTGAAAAAAGAAAAAAGAAAAAATACAAGCTCTTGAGTGAATATACTTTTGACTTCCCTAAACAAAAAATAAATTTGTCGAAAAATGAAAATAATTAAAATGTATACACACACATATGTATGTGTGTATTTATGTGTACATACACGCGTGCGTGTCTATCCAATATGTGCATATATACACACACACATGTATACGTGTTATAAAAACCTCGGGTCAAGTTTAGAACGGGGCCATACCATGCTCCCATCACTATTAATTTGGTTTCTAGATTTCAATCTAAGCTTAGTTTGGTTCACAATATATTGAAGGTCCGTCTATTATTGTCCAGGCCCAAAGAGCCGAGTTTGGGCTTGGATGGCCGAATTGACAATCCTAATTCTTAATATATGGTAAAAGGAAAACTTAATAATCAAGATGGACCTAACCTTTGGATAAATCAAATCAAACTAAAAATCACCAGAGTTTATATTATTATGAATTATTATGGTGTTAGTGGGGATAGTAGATACCAAATATTTATACCCACTAAGAAAGTGGATGTCCAAATATTAAACACCCACTAAGGCCATTAACACCCACTAAGGATCATGGTGATAGTGGGTATTAATATTAAGAATACGTTACAATTTTCATGTCCTATAAATAGGACAACTACTTGTAAGATTTTGTACACCTTTAAAAGAGATATCATACAATCTTCTTGTTATCTTTATATTTTTGTGTGAGTTTATAATATATATCTAATTTAACGATTAACGATTTCAAAACTGACGCTACCATATCTTTTAACACAATACAAAATTCTCCATATAAGAATGCATCAGCAGTCGAATTTCCCGCCGTCTAGTCTCTTAGTGTAAAACTACAAACTTTGTTAAAAAGGGAATGGTACAGTATGCATCGGACAGGACAGCCATAAACTGAACAACGGATCTCGTTTTTGGAGCAAAAGACTATACCTCGGACTTGAGGGTTATCAATGCTCCAACCCTAAGGAGGGTTATATAGGATGCAAATCAGGAGTTCAGCAGCTTTATAGGTTGGATGTGAAATTATACAGTAACTCACACAAGGTGTCTCCGCAAACTAGGCATTCGGTTTACCAGCATAAGAACACCTGCGCTGTGCGTGTCATTGGAATCAAACTTAACCTTTTGGAACAATACCAACTGACTATGCCCCATGAACACGGATCCGTTGTTTCATTATATGAGATTAGCTCTCAAACTGAGATGTCCAAAATGTCCAAATATTTAAAAAATAATAATTTTATTGAAAATACATGTCTAAAAATATATCGTGTGTAATCACCGATATTTATCATTTAATAAAACGACGCAGTTTTATACGACGAAACTAAACTTGATTGATCTCATCTCGAAATTCTCCTTTCTCAATTCTATTCTTATAGAGCAGGAAAGGTCAAAATTTTGACCGGATCTCATATATTGTAAATATGCATGTACTTACTCGTGTTCAGTGATTCTTTCAGGCATTTGACTATCTGGGCTATTGCACTGCCTGGGAAAATATGTGTTCTTCAAGATTTCTGCCACATCTGCATTTCTTCTCATCTCATCTCCTTCTTTTTCACCCGAAGCCAAGTGAGAACATACAAAGCAAAGGCTTGTTTGGTACAACGACAAGCTTACAGATATGCAACCCTGCAGCGTACGACCTCATTTGCTTATATGTTCGAACAAGTTTTCATATAACACATACACACATATAAATACACACACACACAGAGATCACATATACACATATGTATATATACACACAATTTTAACACACACATGTATACACACACATATATTTACATACACAAGGACTAATGCACATACCTACATACACATAGATATAAATGTGTGTGTGTACTTAAAACTATCATTAGTTATGAGTTTTACATTTTTATCATTTGTATTTTGCATTAACATATTTGCTTCTTTAGGTTTTTGCACATATAGCTTAAAACTAAACATAACTAATTATTGGGAATTAATAAAAAGAAATATTAAATGGACCAGAAGACTATGGTATATCAGAGTATAAGTAGAATGTGATATATGAATCATTTGATACCATTGAACTCAACCAAGTCAAGTATGTCGCCTAGAAAACTATTTTGTATATAATGAGTATAAAAAGGGTAGGGTCCAGAGAAGGGTCAGATCGCGAGCGATCTGATGTACGTAGCCTTACCTTATTTCTTTGTGCAAGAACCTATTTTTGCGGCGCGAACCCGTGACCTCAAGGTCACAAAGAAGCAACCTTAGCGGTTGCTCCAAGGCCCGTCCTCTTGTATGTGTGTGTATATACAGGGGCGTTCACAAGGGGGGGCATGGGGGGCAGCCGCCCCCTCCCAACTCGGAGAAAAAATTTAGGTAGTAGGTAGATACAGTTGTATTTTTGATTATCTAAATTTAAGGTATCTGTTTTTTAATCCCAAAACTATCTCATGATATGTGATATATGTGTGTTACTAGCCTAGTGAATAATTTCTTTGAGATTCTATCGATGATTGTTAATACTGTGGGTGCTTCATGCAAAAGAAAGGGTTCCCTTCGTCTGTTACACAACGGCAAAGTTCTAAGAAAATTAAAAATGGGTGAGATTTCGAGCGGAAGGGGTAAAAATCAAGAAAGAAGCTTAGCCCGACCAAGTGACACATGTTGGGGTTCTCACTACAGAACATTGCTCCGACTTTTTGAAATGTGGAATCCAATTGGAGAAGTACTATTCTAGTTGTACAGAGATGGTGAGAATATAAACATCAGAAATACAGCATCGGGATTAGTTGATAAGATGTACTCTTTTGAGTTTGTATTTATCGGAAAGTTTATGTTTCATAAAGGTACTTAATTTCTATTCATTGTAATTGATACGTACACTATTGATCATTGATTTGTCTATATCTTGCTTTTTTTCATATAAAATCTTAGATAATTGACATCATTGCTACGGAAATGGATACACACTTCACCGAAGCCAGCACAGATTTACTTAGATGTGTGATGTGCCTTGATCATTCCAATTCTTTTGCAAATTTTGATCATGGTCAATTGCTACACCTTGCTGAGTTATCTCCAGACGATTTCACTACCAAGGATCGAATTGAGCTTAACCATGAACTTAAAAGTTACACTGGTGATATGAAATCAAATGAAGTATTCTCTCATATTACTAATCTTGGAGTTCTTGCAAAGAAGATGGTGAAGTTGAATTATCACAATTACTTTCCTTTAGTATATCGGCTCATCAAGTTAGCACTGATCTTACCTGTTGGAACAGCGAGTGTGGAAAGAAGTTTTTCTGCGATGAATATAATAAAGACTGATCTGCGTAACTGATTGGGAGACGACTTACTATCGGACTGTTTACTGTGTTACTTCGAGAAGGAAGTTTTTGGAACCATTTCAAATGAAAACATTATGCAACAATTTCAGAATTTGGGAACTCGAAGAAATTTATTGTGGCCACTGATAATCCCTCCTGGTGCCCGTCCTTCATTTCGTAAATAAAAGGTATGTCGAACGTCAAATTAATAACTTTTGTTGGATATTGCTGCTTGTTAATGTTGCTTATGATAACTTTTGTTGGATATTGTTGATGGTTGCTTATTATTGTTGCATTTTGATTAGTAGATGTGTTGGTTTAGATTTTATGTTATAATATTTGCATATATCTATATTGTAAGGGAGTTTTTGCCGGATTTTCAATGGAATGTCTATTGAGTCCGAAAAGGTGGACGGTAATCCCATAGTATGAATTTTGCCCCCCCAAGAAGTAGTCGCTGCGTCCGCCACTGTGTATATATATCGGTTGAGATCAGGAGAGGAAGAAAGTGATGCAAAATATGAGACCTCCAATCACGTGCTGTCACGTGTACAAGCAACTCTTTTTTAAAAACAAAAAAGTTTTTAGCCTCTTCTATTTTTATACACGTGCAGTATGTGATTAGATATCTCATATTTTGCTTCACTTTCTGCTCCTCCTCCTGATGTTCCTGATTACAGAGATAGAGCCGAGTAGGGACAGAAGAACTAACCTTATTTCCAAGATAGCCCATTATTCCTCTACCAACACAAGAGGTTCTGAGATGAGCAATGTGGTTGACCAAATCCCTTCTAGCCCATACAGTAACAAATATTCCCACCATTTGCTTGCTCGAAATTAACCGATAATTCGGTTCGTTTTGGCCAGAAACCTCAGCAACTGTAATGAAATCATCTATGCTACTAAGATTTCTCTGAGAGCAGGGAGAAACAAAAGGGTCTGAAAACTTTCTTGCCCTGCCATTTGCCACTGGTGATTTCTCAGGGCAATTACAAGCCTTGACACTCTTGCTATCAACTTTGAGATTCCTTCTTAGTTCTTTGAGAGAAGGCCTTTGGAAGAAACTGGAGTTTGATTCCTTTGGTGAAGTCTTTGAATTCTTCGAATTTGAGCATGATTGGTTGTCACATGAAGAACACAGAGATTCATGGTAAGATTTGTTCAATGCTTGACTTATTAGGGCCAGCCATTTTGCTGCTGGCTCATTATCTTCAACCAAAACATTTCCAGCACTCAAAGGTACTATCTCTTGAAACCTGTAACACAAATCACAAAAGAGACAGAGCAAAATTTACATTTTTTTCGATAAGTTACTCTGTCCGTCCCAAAAATATCGTCCCAATTGATTTTTCGACATACTAAAAGTGAAGGGCGTTCGTGGTGTACTAGGCTTTCGCATTTGTACAAGGTCCAGGGAGGGGCCAGATCGCTTTGCGATCTAATGTATGCATTCTTTCCGTGGCTCGAACATATAACCTCAAGGTTACAAAACAGCAACCTTACCAGTTGCTCATGGCTCGCCCTCTTCCACATACTCAAATAAACTGTAATAATACTTTTTAGACAGAAAGCAGATGTTTTCCATCAGAGAAGATCTGCTTGTAGGATTGATTCTGTTATTACTACTCATGGACTCGCCAGCAGAACCTTTACATAGGGATGAACCAATAGGTCATGAATTTAGAATCACATGAGATGGCCAGAATTTTTAGCAACATGTAATGGCCATTAATTTTCTGTAACTGTTCTCTTAGAGCAAAAAGACATTCCTTGGGCCCTGAGGGTCACCACCACCCTAGCCGCCTCAATGAACATTATAGATGATGCAAATCAGGAGCCCAGCGGCCTCCTAAGTTAGACGAAGACTTACGCAGTGACCCACACAAGGTGTCCTTTATACCCACACTGTGCGTGTCCCTGGATGCTGTAACTGTTTTCTGCATATATGTTATGCTGTTACAAATTAACCATACCCCAAGACGTATATATCTGAAGAACCTTCCACCTGCAAGAAGTCCTCAAGATTGAGGTCTTGGGAAGGAGTTTTGCCTCCTACATTCCATGTTGCAACAAAAACCCTGCAATTTAATGCATGCCTAACCAATGTCACAGTAACAAGACATAAAGAAACTTATCAAATATATATTATGATTCTCATTTTCTCTACCTTATATCTTGAACAATAGTTGCAGGCATCATTGGTTGATAAAAGTTTGACAGACTAAGGCCTTCAAGTTGAGTTATACTGTGCCTTTCTGACACATTAAGAAAAAAAAAGGAAAAGTTAATATGATACAACCAGATTCATATGTACCAAGAAAAAAGAAAAGATCAAGATGTAAACGTCAATGCCCTTATCAGAAAGCTACATCTATGTACAATTAAATCCACATTGTACAATGACTACATGCACCTTAGTCTTTTATTAGGTAAGCTACCACTTGGACCACTACACTTGGCTAATCCACCTGACAAAAACAATGTCCTAAGTTTTTGTTCAAACGCTATGTGACTTGCATTACTATTGATAAAGACACCTAATCAAATAAAACCTATTCTTAATCAAGATTAAACCTTTATCCTTATGTATCTTCTATATATACTAGATTTTTTAGGAAGAGGAAAAGATTCAGCCCTTCTAACAACAACAACAACAACAACAACAACAACATTATCCCATTGGCTTAGAGGCTTCCGCCTATAGCGGAGTAATTAAAGGGTCGGATGTATACAACCATACTCATGTGTTAGGAACACACATAGGTTGTTTCTTGATGACCGATAATGAAAATTGCGCCAAGTATTCATGTGTTAGGAACACACATATGTTGTTTCTTGATGGCCGATAATGAAAATTGCGTCAAGCTATGTTGATCAATTGCTACTTCATAATATAAGAAGAGAAGCCAATTTAGTGAGCCATTTTACTTTAACACGGATAAAGCAATTTAGTGAGTCAGCCCTTCTAAATATTGAATAAATACAGCTCTTCAACATGGATATGTCTTCTGACATTTTCTTTTTGCTGTTTTTATTACAAAGAAAAGTTGTAGAGCAGAACTATTGATAATTGTAATAAACATAAAATTAAGATAAATAGTTTTAATCAATCAATCATACTCTAGTATATCACAACGACAGCAAAAGTTATTGTTAAGGTATGAGGAGGGTGAGCGGCAGTCAAACAATACATCTATCTCAAAGGATAGAGAGTTTGATTCCAGTGAAACCCTGGCTCTATATGTACCTGTATAAATGAGACAATAATAAAGATATAATGTGCTAGTGTGTTACCGAGGGAATTCAGTAAACACAAATATGTAGTTTCTGTTATTAAAATAATCATAAATGTGTATATGCATATATAATGCAATACAAACACAAAAACAAAAAATAAGATAAGTAGTTTAAGATGCATGATCATTTTTTTTCTTTCATTACCTGACAAGCTCTTCCGGGCAGTAGATGGTGTCTCAAGAAAAGCTAACATCCTGGAATTCATATTGCTATGGGAATCTGTCCTCCAACAAGACAACATGTGACTAAGCAAAAAAAAAAAAAAAAAAACAACAGAAAATTAACATTCTAACTACAAAACCATGAAAAGTTAATGTAATAAAACAAACCATCATCATTTCCATCAGATTTAGATGTATCTTCATCTGGGTTTTCTCTACCATTTCGCTTTGAGCTAAATACCCTCGGGATGATAGACTGCATATATAATATACCAATAAATTAAAACTTCTTTAATTCCCAGAAGAAGAAAAAGAAGTTCTCAAAAGAAATTGATTTCTCTGGGGGGAAAAAAGGATGGAAAACGTCAATTAATGGGACAGAGGAAGAAAATAAAATAAAAGAAGAAAATTGCCTTCTTTTTCTTCTTCCCGGACTTGACATAATTTTCAGGGCTAGTGCAGGTGCTAGAACACATGGCGGAAGGCAACATTCATTCATTTGCAAGCTTAATCTTCAAGAGCTCTAAAAACTGCAGCGATCAGATTATTCCCTTTATGATCAATCGGGAATCAAAATTTCTTGATGAGTTCATTGTACACAGATAAAGAGGAAATGGGCACGCAAAATTCGGGAAGTCTTTATTTTCTTGCGTGCATGAATCTTTACGCCCTTTTCCGTAATCATTATTTGCTTTGAGATTTTGTGTTTTGACCGTTTTAAATCAATCATATCTAGGATATTCCAACCACATCAAAAATTACCGGTAAGATCTTCGGGTTTATTTGACATATTCCAACAACATCGAAAACTATTGTTAAGATCTTTGGGTGTATTTTGTTGGAAAAAGTATGTTAAAATACTTTTAGATGTGCTCCAAACTTATATAAAAACAAGTATAATGTTGTTTGGGAGTTGGATTGTTGATTTGAATGCATTTAACTTCAAGAATATCACTTGGATCGATCTAAGTATAAGTTGGATCGAACCAAGTGAAAGCAGGAATAAAGTTAAAGCGTTTTGGAAGACATTGATCGTTCAATGTACAAGACATCGATCGATCGATGTAGGACAATGTGATGCTGGAACCTTTCTGTCCAACATAGATCGATCACATAGATCGATCGATGTGACATCGATCGATACATAGATCGATCTATGTGAGGCAGAATGGATTAAGAATGATTATGTCCGACTTCGATCGATCACATCGATCGATCGATGTGCCAACGGACAGAACCTTTCATGCTGAGTTGCATCTGTTGGTCCAAGAATCGTCTCCCTTCAATTATGAATGTTGTTCAACGAACTTAGAAGATCTGAAAACTTTTGAGACATGGTTTAAACATTGATTTCTTCCATCCTAAAGCCTATATATACAAGGCTAGTCTACTTTACAAAATATAGAAAATTGTCTTGCAAACTCCTTAGTGCAAAAAATCTCTCAGCAGTTTTCTTCTTCCTTTCCTCTACTTTCATACTCATCTACTTGCAAGTTCATTCCCTTTCTCGTAGAGCAAACGAACAAGTGAAACCGTTAAATTCTGGGAAGCATTCGCTTGTAGTTCACCTTGCTCACTGGTGGAGGCAAAATTGCTTTTAAGGACAGTGATCTACATCACGTCTCGGCAATCGTTTTGTGTTGTTTGTTTGTCATCCTCCTCAGATTTTTCTAACATATTTGACATATTCCAACGACATCGAAAACTATCACTAAGATCTCCGGATGTATTTGACCTTTTTCTTTTTCTTATTTGTGTCCAGATAGAACTGCTTGAGGTTTTCTTGTTCTTGGAGATATCTTTCGGATCTTCTCCTCAATATTATTTGGGGTCAAGATTTACCTAATGTTGCTTGAGATATAAGAGGAGAAGTTGAAGGCAGCTTTTGAGGAGGTTTTGAAATGTTAAGGGCCTATTAATGTGAAAGATTTATTTTCACTTTTTATTTGTCTATTTTTATGTTTTATTATTCCTCCAAGCGAATGTGCATCTTCATTATTCAGATTTAAGCCATGGACTGTCCAAATTATTAATTTATTTTCTTTTTGACAACTTTTTCCTTCTTCTATTTATGATCGTTCCGTGTGTGTATATATATTGACGAGGTCGGATTGTCTCGCCAAGGTAAAAGTAGAAATACCCGGAGCTAAGACCGTTACTCCTCCGTCATTTGTCCTTCTTGGAAATCTGAGAAAGGAAAGAAAGCGTTAGGGGTCCCAGGACGCTGTCCCGGGAGAACCCTCCGACGCTCAAGTCAGTTGCGAGCACTTATGCGTATGGCTTTAACTGAAATAGAGGTTTGATGAAACCTGTTTTGAGGTCGGCCAAAGTGTGGGCTGGGCTGGGTTGAGTCATTGCCTGTGTTTTTAGGGGTCGAAAAAACCCCCCCTCTTTCTGGTGAAGAAGCTCTTATATAATGGGCGAAGCTCAGAGCTGCGTGTCCCAAATGGATGAAAGGAGGACGACTGGCTAGCTTGCATGGTGTCCGTATAGCTGTTAAAGATTGCTGTGCTGGCAACTTCCCTCCGTATGACTGACATCTGGAGAGAGGAGATTGCATGAAGGCCACGTAGCAAACAGCTCTGTGACTATTGTAGTCTGACCGAGGTCAATAGTTGGAGACCTGCAGCCGAAGTGATTTATTGACAACAGGGAACCAAAGACTGGATTCCTTTGGCCGAACTGAGTGTCTAACCGAAGTCCTCAGTGGGTGGGTCAAACTGCTATGGCCGAGGTGCCATTTAACCGGGCAGAAGTGCAGAGGCTTTAGTCCGAGATGTCTAAGCCGTGGCTCTATTGCCGAGCTACTCTGTGGCCGAGATAGAACTTTGAAGCCGAGATAAAACCTCCTGGCCGAGACAGTATCAATAAACGAGGTGAATCCCTTAGGCTGAGATGTGTTCAATCCCCAGGGTGTTCTAACCATGCGGCCGAGGTGACAAAAAGACTGGCCAAGATAGATTATTTGTCCACCTCGGACTTGGTCTATTACTGGGCCGAGCTGCGGCACTTAGTCATTTTGTGTCCTTACTGAACGTTGACCGTTATTGACTGAGTGAATTTCTTGGTATCATCATCTGCCCCCCAGATTAGACTGGCCGAGCTGAGCTGAGGACAGGCTAATCTGATGATATTGTTGTCTCCAGCCGAGGTGTCACTCTTGAAGCCAATTATTCCATACCTATCAAGCGTGGTGTACGAAGCATCAGTTCGTAGCTGTACTAATTGGTTTAGACTGACCAAACGAATGACCTTCCCGGACACGTGTCCATCTCAGATTGGTTTGTCCTGCGCAATTATTGTCTACGCAGACCGAGGCGACGATGGTTCAGCTTTTAATCATGCCGGTTCAGGATTCGACGCCAATCAATCTTGATGGTGGCGTGGGAATCGAGGTTGGCCTAACCCGAGGTGACCTTTGGAATGGCTGAGACTTGCCTATAAATAGGGCTTCATTCCTCATTTTTTCCCTTTTACGCTTTGATTGCTCTCTCCTCATTTTTGCTCTTTACCGGTGTCAGCTCTCTTCTGGCGTTTCCCCTTGCTCCGGCGTCTTTTTCATCTCGGCGATCCTCTTTCTTCTCTTCCGGCTAATCGCTTGTAAGTCCTGTCTTCCATGTCTTCTGCTTCAGATTCCCAAAATCGCTCTGAGGGAGCTTCCTACGTTGGTAATGTAGGAAACCTCAGTTCATCATCGGAAAGGACGGTTGTCTCTGAAAACCGTCTTCCAGCTCGGCCCTTAGGTGGCGCTGGAGATGATGCCGGCCCTAGTGGCCAGGCTCCACCGAGCAGAGCCATTAGAGTAGTTGAGGTTTCTCCAGAACAAGCAGAAACCATCCCACCTCCGGGCACGGCAATGGTGCCTAGTAGATCTAGGGTTTCAACTCTGCCAGTAGGGGTTGTTTATAGGGGGTCTCCTCCATCCGAGGTCCAAGAGTCCTTCTGTACCTTGTCCGAGGTAGACGTGTCTTTACTATGTGGGATGTATGACGTTGATGTCGAACAATTTGACCCCATTCTTCCCTCAGCTAATCAGACAGCCTATGACCCTCCTGCGGGATATGAGGCCGTTTATGAGGAATATTTTCACTCTGGGTTTCGTCTTCCCGTCCCAGCTTATTTGTTTCGAATTCTTCATTCTTACAACCTTAGGCTTCCCTAGATCAAGCCTAATAGTTTAAAAATTATTCTGTCTTTCCTGCTCTTCCTTAGAGCATCTAAGATCCCCTTTGATCAGAGGATCTTTAGGAGTCTGTTTGCCTGTAGGTCTTCTGAAAGTTGGTATTATTTTACCAAGAGAGTGGCTCCTGAAGATTTCAATTATGTCGTACATATTCCTTCCTTCAAGAAGAACTGGAAGGGTAGGTTCTTCTATATTAAGAAGTTAGGGCTACCCCAACTGGATATATGGAAGTCAGGCAGAGCTGACAACATGAAACCGAGCCCAGAATTTTGTGATGAGGCAGCCAAATTATATTCCTCGCCTATAGTCATTGACTGGCATAGAGTTAATGACTCAGTTCTGAAGGCAGCCGACCTGGGTTCCTTAGCCTCCGGCCCTCACTACAAATCCCTTTCTCCAGAAAACTTGGCAATAGTCCGGGGTATACTCTGATACCTGGTATTTCCTTTTCATTTTTTGACGACCTTCTTTTATCCTTATGTTCTTTGTGCAGATTCCATGGCTCCTGGAGGCAAAGATTTTGCAGCAAAAATTGCCAAGGCTGCATCCAGGAAGAAGTCTCAAGCTGCAAAGGCTAGGGCCGAGGTTGCCCAGAATCTGCCCCCAGCTGAAGGCATTGCCGAGGCTGAGGTGAATCAGGCCATCATCATAGCGTCTGAGTCGACCACTCCAGGTAGTGTTTTTAGACTTGTAAAATTGCTCACTGGGGTGGTTTTTTTACTTTGGTTACTGTAGCAGGTGCAAGAGCCGAGATCCCACCAAAAGATCACACTCCTGATCTTGAACGGACTCAGCAGATTGAGATTTCCATTTTGGGAAAAAGGGCGAGGGAAGATGTCCCCGTCCCTGAGACCGAGATGGCACCTGCTCAGGAAAATATAACGGTGGGCGAATTTGATGAAGCCGACACCGTAATGAACCCTGCTGTAGCCAGGAAGATGAACAGTCTGATACTGCCCATTGACAAACAACGTTTCTCAACTGCATCTTGGGGCAGCTTGGTCAACAGTATCCACATTAACTCTGCCATAGTATGATCTATCCCTTGCTTGTTATACCTGCTGAAGTTTTTACTAACCCCATTTTGGTGAAACAGCTGAAAGTGCAACTGTCCGAGCTCATTAGCCGAGGTGAAGAGCTGCAGAGTCAGCTGGCAACTAAAATCAAAGAATCTGATGCTAATTCCCAAAGCATCGCATTTTTGAAGACAGAGATCATCAAAGTTCAAGGCCAAAAGGAAGAGGCCGAGACCAAGTGGGC
Organism: Eustoma russellianum; assembly: GCA_036186865.1. Lineage (NCBI taxonomy): Eukaryota > Viridiplantae > Streptophyta > Magnoliopsida > Gentianales > Gentianaceae > Eustoma > Eustoma russellianum. The sequence goes on from AP025052.1 coordinate 30,618,341, forward strand.
CATAGCCAACTCCTTAATGGCCGGGCTGGAAAAGAGAAATGCTGACCTGGAGGAATGTTACACCCAGGTAATGGCGGAGTCTGGGCAAAAGGATGCCGTGATCACATCTTTGCAGGAAAAACTGGAGCAGCAAGCATCAAATTTTGCTGCTCAACTTGCTGCGGCCAAGTCTGAAGCAGTGGCCGAGTTCAAGAAGTCGGAGTTGTTTGAAGAGAACATGGTGCTGTTACAAGGCCCAGTTCTGCAGATGGGCCAAACAAAGGCCATAGATGTCTGCGCCGAGGTCTGCCCCCAGCTGAATAAAGATGATCCCAAGCTGGTTGAGCTTTATAACATCAATGCTGAGGCCGAGTTCGAAGCCCAGTTTCAGAAGTTCACTGATGGGGCAGACTTGCGAGAAGATGAAGAGCAGATATAGGCTCGTATTTAGATTGTAATATGTACTCTCTATCTTCAATGAAAGTTTCAGCCCTTTTAATTTGAAATTCTTGTTTGTTTCCAAATTCCGTCTGGCTGAATGTCTTGAACTTCAAACTTTTTATTGCCGATATCGCAGGTTGGTCTTACTAATTTTGAACAAATCTCTTTAAAAGAAACCGTCCGCAGACTAGCGTAATTGAACTTTTCAAGTTTATTGTTGCCGAGATTGAATATCGGTCTTACTAAACCTGCTCATCTTTAATAAAAGATTGACAAAATAAAGGTTACCTTGTCATGCTGAGCTTGAATGAGAGAATCGTGTTGCCTTGGCCGAGATCCCATTTAAAGGGATAATTCTGAGCATATCCGACGTATGCTAGCCGAGGTGAGGCATAGAGGTCTGCCCCTGACCTTATCCAGATTTGCCAAGGGCATACGAGTTTCGAGCAAATTGGTGCCCCGAGCTGGCCGAGGTGCAACTTCTACCCTCAAGCGGGATCTTTCCCGAACCTGCTGAGAAGAAATCTTTAACCCTCCGGCGGGCTCTTTCCCCAGAACTTGCTGAGGAGAAATTTTAACCCTCTGGCGGGCTCTTTCCCCAGAACTTGCTGAGGAGAAATCTTTAACCCTCTGGCGGGCTCTTTCCCCAGAACCTGCTGAGAAGAAATCTTTAACCCTCTGGCGGGCTCTTTCCCCAGAACCTGCTGAGAAGAAATTTTTAACCCTCTAGCGGGCTCTTTTCCCAGAACCTGCTGAGAAGAAATTTTTAACCCTCTGTCGGGCTCTTTTCCCAGAACCTGCTGAGAAGAAATTTTTAACCCTCTGGCGGGCTCTTTTCCCAGAACCTGCTGAGAAGAAATTTTTAACCCTCTGGCGGGCTCTTTTCCCAGAACCTGCTGAGAAGTTTTATGCACCGAATGGTTTAACTTTGTCACGAGCTGTACAGGCCAATTATAAGGCCGAACTGGGGGTTTTCGGATGTATACGAAAATTGATCCCCACTTAAAGCTCAGTTAACGGTCAAGGCAGCCTAACTTGCTGTCTTTTCAACTCAAAGCTGCCGCTCGGATTGGCGTCCACCTCAGGGATCGTCTAAGTTGGCTCTACTGCGCAAGTTCAATCTCGGATCGTAAAACTGCTGCAGATGGCCGAGCTCAATTTGGTGAGCTATCTCTGTTCTGAGTTGCCTACAGTCTTCTGTATCATGTCCTATATCATGGTGATATAGGCAGTAGAGTTGTGGATCCCTCTTATGGAGTGGCCCCGCAAAGGACTTAGGTTCCTTTGCCAGATTCTTCTTCCTCATATAGGAGAGGATGTGAGCTTTTGAAGCCAACAAAGAGGTCCTTTCTCTGCCCTGATCCCCCATCCGAACTTTGACAGATGCTCTTTCTCGCCGTGAGGCCTGGATATGTGTTCCAGAACTGGAAGGCCGAGATGAGGTCGAAAGGCGCTGTATGGTCTGATAATCAGACCTCCGTGGTGAGTATCCTGCTTCAGTTATAATCTCAGCTTGACATTCAGAATGATACCCTGGCCGAGATGGAGAATACTCCAGCTGCTGAATACTGGTACTGCTAGGAGAGGGTCCACTGGTACCTTCTGTTAAGGCTTTCCCTCTTATCTCCATAACAGCTTGAAATGCTGCCGGATTTTGAGCCACATAGTGTATAGCCCGCATATGTTCTTCATGTGAGAAGATAATAGTTGAGAACTCCTTGGCTCCTTGGAACATGGAGCGGTTGGTTGCAGAGAAAACCCTTGATTGTCTTCTTTGCTCATCTTTCTCTCAATAACTTCCAGGAGCAGTTAGAAAGACTTAGTCACTGTGGGAGCCTTTAATGGATATTTCGTAAGACCCGGAGGTTCAGGCTTTCCTTCTAGCACCAATTTGACGAGGTCGGATTGTCTCGCCAAGGTAAAAGTAGAAATACCCGGAGCTAAGGCCGTTACTCCTCCGTCATTTGTCCTTCTTGGAAATCTGAGAAAGGAAAGAAAGCGTTAGGGGTCCCAGGACGCTGTCCCGGGAGAACCCTCCGACGCTCAAGTCAGTTGCAAGCACTTATGCGTATGACTTTAACTGAAATAGAGGTTTGATGAAACCTGTTTTGAGGTCGGCCAAAGTGTGGGCTGAGCTGGGTTGAGTCATTGCCTGTGTTTTTAGGGGTAAAACCCCCCCTCTTTCTGTTGAAGAAGCTCTTATATAATGGGCGAAGCTCAGAGCTGCGTGTCCCAAATGGATGAAAGGAGGACGCCTGGCTAGCTTGCATGGTGTCCGTGTAGCTGTTAAAGATTGTTGTGCTGGCAACTTCCCTCCGTATGACTGACATCTGGAGAGAGGAGATTGCATGAAGGCCGCGTAGCAAACAGCTCTGTGACTATTGTAGTCTGGCCGAGGTCAATAGTTGGAGACCTGCAGCCGAAGTGATTTATTGACAACAGGGAACCAAAGACTGGATTCCTTTGGCCGAACTGAGTGTCTAACCGAAGTCCTCAGTGGGTGGGTCAAACTGCTATGGCCGAGGTGCCATTTAACCGGGCAAAAGTGCAGAGGCTTTAGTCCGAGATGTCTAAGCCGTGGCTCTATTGCCGAGCTATTCTGTGGCCGAGATGGAACTTTGAAGCCGAGATAAAACCTCCTGGCCGAGACAGTATCAATAAACGAGGTGAATCCCTTAGGCTGAGATGTGCTCAATCCCCAGGGTGTTCTAACCATGCGGCCGAGGTGACAAAAAGACTTGCCAAGATAGATTATTTGTCCACCTCGGACTTGGTCTATTACTGGGCCGAGCTGCGGCACTTAGTCATTTTGTGTCCTTACTGAACGTTGACCGTTATTGACTGAGTGAATTTCTTGGTATCATCATATATGTATATGTGTGTCTCTATATATATATATATATATATATATATGTATGTATATGTATATGTATATGTATATATATATGTATATGTATATATATATGTATATGTGTATATATATGTATGTGTATATACACATACATATATATTATAGTTTTAATAACAAAATATACAACAACACCGCGAATTAGAAAAATTCTTTACATAATATGGACAATTTAACGAAAATTTTCTCAGTTGACTGAACACAGTTTTATCAAAACCGTTTTGAATAAAGTAAACGGAACGGACAACAATTGAGTGAACACACTTTTCTTGAAACCATCCTATGTAAAGTAAGCGAAACGGGTAATAGAACAGGATTGAGAAAACGGAAAGTTCCCACCCAGTAGGGTTGTTGAACGAACCGAACAGTTTGCAAATTGGTTTGAGTTCAGTTCGTATTTGTTCAGAATTATTTGTTAACGAGCCAAATTCAAACAGGTATTCGAATTCGTTTAGTTAAATGAGCCCGTTCGGCTCGTTTAAACAGTTATAAGGTTATCGAGTCGAACTCGAACGAATTTTAAAGTTCATTTAACTAAACGAACAGAGCCAAACACTTCATTTAGTTAAACGAATCCGAATTCGAAAACCTAGTATTCGATTCGGCTCGATTCGTTAACACTCCTACACGCAGATGATAAACGCGGACTTTGAGGCTAAACCTGTGGCTATATGCACAAAAATGGAAAAAAGGAATATTTATATTTAGCTAAAATTGACATTTTAAAAGAATTATTTTGAGACATGAGAGAAGGCGACTTTTGAAAAATTTTGTTACCCTTAAGCTAGGATGAAGGTGTTAATTTAATTGTCTACTTCTTATAATGATTTGTTATAACAAATTTAAGAAATAAACTATTCATTTGTGTGCATCTTTTTTATATACACAACCATGCATATGTGGTTACGTTTTAAACTACATTATATCATTGGGTTGAGATCTCCTAACCCTACTTTTCTCACCCCCTTTGTGACCACGCGACACGTGGCAGCAAAGAGGGGTGGTGAGGCTAGATGCAGGTGACCCTCATCTAGCCTCACCATCTCCCTTTGCTGCCACGTGTCGCGCGGTCACGCGTCACCGCATCCCATTTGCGGTGAGGGGATCCTATCCCTATATCATTAGCATCACTTTTACTAAACATTTTTCTTCTTGTATTTTACGTCACATAAAATAAATATTTTTTATAAAATAATAGCAGTGTTTGTAAAACTGATTCCATCATATTGATTAAAAAGCGGGATTGCTAATAGAAAATGCTCTTTTAAAAGTATTTTATAAAACTTTTGATAAGTTTAACATATGTTATTTGAACTACTCTTATTTTATCCATATAGTTGAAGCTTGGGCTTATATGAGGTGAGATTCATATCTACTCAAAACATTATGACAATAGGTGGTGATAGCTCATTTTCATATAACTCATATATTTTTCTCAAAGTAGCGTTTTGAGAATATATTCTCAACACCCATATATTTTTCTCAAAGTGGGGCGAGACTATATTCTGAATATCCGTCCACACGTGGAAACGTGACTTGACATACACGCGTCTTAAAATCTGCCTTCAATCACAAACCAGAACATCTGAATTTGGTGAGAGAAGACAATAAATGGCTAACCATGGGTCAGGTAAGGTGTGAGCCCACATCTTAAACCTGCTCTGATACCATGTTGAAACTTGGGCTTACATGAGGTGATGCTCATATCTATTCAAAACCTTAAAGCAATGGGTGGTGGTACATCATTCTCATATAACCCACATATTTTTCTCGAATTGGCGATGTGAGACTATATTCTCAATACCCATATATTTTTCTCAAAGTATCTGATATGCGACTATATTCTCAATACATATCAACATTTTGTATAGAAGTTAGTATATTTTACCTTATTTTTATGTTAACCTTTCATTAACCAATTAAATGTGTATCTAGTATCCACAAAACAGGTGGTATGCAAGAAGTTTTCTCTATAAACAAAAACAACCTACCTAATATTTTAGCAATAGTGAATTGACCCATGAGAAAAAGGAGAAGTGATCCATAGATAAAATGAGATTGGTTCACATATGTTTGTTTTTATACAGGAGACGTCTCTATATTGAAGATAACACTCACTCATGAAGAAAGGGAATTTTTGCGACACAGTGGAACTTGTCACTGTCGGCATTGAAAATACTCGTCCATCTTTTTCAATACCCTCCTATTACCCGTCTCTCTTTTTCTTTTTTGTTAAAATATAAATTTGTATTAACCAAGAACCAAGCATCATAAGGGATGCAACCCATACAATCCACCAACATGTCTACAAAAATACTCCAAAGGAGCAAAGAAAGACGTGCTCCCTTATAATGTCCTAGCGTTAATTATACATTAAGGCATTCATGACCACAAAGACATGTGTTTGTAATCTATGTATTATATCCTTAATGTTTAGTATCGTGCCCTCAAATAACTTTTTGTTCCTACTTTGCTAAACCAAGTAGACTGCCGTAGTAATGATGACCTTGTAGCCTTGTTTCTGTTGTTTTTTTTCCTTAGTTTCCTTTGACTCCATGCCAGAATTCTGGGAAAACAATCCAAAGAGGTGGGCCGTCTCAACCAATGTACCATGGTATCCCAAATCTCCTTAAGAACATGACATTTAAAGAAAATGTGTCTAGTAGTTTCATTTGTATCACAAAAAAGACAGCTGGTATCCGTGGAAAAGAACATGTTATCCTTTGTATTTTTTGCTGCAGCCACAAAACGAATCCACGCTTGGGCGTTATTACCGAATCCCAAACCACGGAATTCCAGAGAACTTCCTCCCTTTTTATCCTGAAGAATTGATAAGCCTTGATAGGTAACACCCGATCATTGAGCACCCAAGAAGCCAACATTACTTGGGCCTGTGAGATGCTTCCTGTGTTTGAGATGAGAAGATCTCTGATGTCCAGCAAAGATTTCAGCAGAGGTGAGAAGTATTGTTTTTTTGCTGTTGATCCATGGGTTTGAAGATAACTTGTACCTGCTATTCATCCACTTTACCCATAGAAGCTCCTTTCGTGAAAGAAGATCCCATAAGTTCTTCACTAGAAGAGCTTTATTCCAGGCTCTGAGCTGCATGATCCTCAGACCCCCTTCCTTCTTTGGGAGACATACTTGTGTCCAGGAAACAAGTGCTCTCTTGTTTCCAGAATTGTTGTTGCCCCACAGAAAATGTAAGCAAATTTAATTAACTTGATCCAGAACTGATATAGGCACTAGGAGTGCACTGAGCCAGAAGCAGAAGAGTCCCTGCAGCACTGAATTGATAAGTAATAACCTACCAGCGTAGGTGAGGTTAGATTTTTTCCATTGATTTACTAATTGAAGTAACTTGCTCAAGAATGGTGAGCAATGTGTCTACTGCAATTTATGTCCCGCCACAGTAATGACAATGTATCTGAAAGGAAATGAACCAAGACTGAATGAGGAGTTAATGTGCATTCCCAGATGATTCATGCTACAGCCAACAAGAAACACCTTGGACTTAGAATGATTAAGTATCAAGCCTGAGATCCTGCCAAAATCAGAGAGTTTCTGCAGTAACAAATGTGCTGAAATGTTATCTCCTCTGCAGAATAACGTTAGATCATCAGCAAAACTTAGATGAGTGAGATTAAGTTCTCTGCACTTATGATGATGGTTAAAGTCTAGACAGTCCTTTAAATGATTCAGAGATCTGGACAGATATTTCATCCCAATGACAAAAAAGAAAGGAGATAAGGGACATCCTTGTCTCAGACCTTTTTTCCCTTGAAAGAAACCAAACGGAGAACCATTGATTGAGATGGAAAAAGATGTAGTAGTAATGCATTCATGATCCAGTTTATGAACATTGTTGGAAAATTAAGTCCTTGCAAAACCTGCTGAATGGAGCTCCAGTTAATACTATCAAAGGCCTTGTGAATGTCAATTTGGAACATACACCTAGGAGAGGCAGTGGCTTTCCCATAATCTTTAAGTAACTCTTGGACAAGATAAACATTCTGCATCATGGATCTCCCTTGTAGAAATCCAGCCTGTGAATGATCCATGAAATCATACATCACAGCAGCCAGCCTCCTTGTCAAAATCTTAGCAATGACCTTATATATGACGTTGCAACAAGATATTAGTCTATAATCTTGCACTCTGGTGACCTCAGTGGATTTTGGTATAAGAGAAATAATTGAATAATTTAATTGTTTAAGCAACTTGCCCTTCCTGAAGAATTCATGAACAGCCCTGAGGACGTCACCACCAACAATGTCCCAGGATTTAATAAAGAAGTAGGAGGAATATCCGTCTGGCCCTGGGGCCTTATCTTTTGGAATGGAAAATAATGCCTCCTTAATATCTTTATCCAAAAATGAGGCCACCAGGAGGTCTGCATTCTCATATGAAAGAGTGGGTACATTCTGAATAACAAGAGACTGAATGGGAGATGCTTGACTGGCCGTCCCAAGAAGATTTGTGTAGAAAGAAATAAATTGATCTTTCACCTGGTCCATGGATGTGTAGAAGGAGCCATCAGGGAGCTGAATGGAAGTAATGCTCCTTCTTGCAGCATTTCTCTTAACCATTGTGTGATAGAACGTTGAGTTCCTATCAGCTAAGTTTAGGAAGACACCTTTGGCCATCTGTGAAAAAAAGAGTCTCTCAGCATTCAGGAGAGAGAGTGTTTCCTTCTTTTGCTGAGTAATCCTTTGTCCTATTTCATCTCCTGCATTGTGCAATTTGTCAAGCTCCTATAGTGAATCCAAATCTAGAACATCCCTTTCAACCGTTGATGAAATGTGAGAGTATGCTTTTTTATTCAATTCCTTAAGAGGTTGTTTAAGCCTCTTAAGCTTCCCGCAGAGATTGAACATTGCAGTACCCTGCACCACTTCAGACCAAGAGTCAGATACTATGGTATAAAAATCATCATGCTCACACCACATATTAAAGAACTTAAATGTGTAGGCTCCCTGGACTACTGGCAGTAGTTGTAATATACATGGAGAATGATCAGAAAGACGCCCAGAATTCAAAAAGGAGGTGTCTGCATTTGGGTAGTTTTCCAGAAACAGTGTGTTAGTCATGACTCTATCAAGTCTGGATTTGACTGAGCCAGCACTCCAAGTGAACTTACAGCCTGAGTATTCAAGCTCCATTAGTCCACAATTCATAAAACAGTTCAATTGATATTGCAATTGGTAATATGTTACCAAACCTCCACCAATTATTTCCTCATCACTTAAGACACAGTTAAAGTCCCAAAGCACAACCTAAGAGGAGTTGGCTTCCTGATTTTGGGACTCCAGTTCACTCCATAGTGGCCTTTTCTATCCACTACTGAATTAAAAGCATATACAAATGAAACATGTAGCAGCCTGGAAGTAATCAGGCATTTGATTTGGCAAAAGATGGATTGAGCAGAAGTAAAGAGGATATTAATTGAGACAAAAGAAGGATCCCACAGCAAGAGGATCCTTTTCCCTGGATGCTGATCAAAGTTCTCTGCATGGTGCCAGCCTTTGAACAAGAATAGAAGCTGGTTTAACATCCTGAGATTGAGTTTGGTTTCCAAGATAGCAAAAATATGTAGTTTGTTTTTCTTTACAAAATTTACTAAGCTCCTTTGCTCTTCCAAGTGCTTATTTGAACTATATTATTTTTCCTTTTTCTCCACACACATACATATATATACACAAACATATTTATATATATACATATATAGAGAGAGACATATACATGCATATATATATATGTATATACATATGCATACACACACACGTATATATATGTATATACATATGTATACGTGCGTTTGTGTTTGCGTGTATATATTGTTAGGTGGTTGGATGGTGAATAGGGTGTGGTAACGATTTTTCAATTCTCTTCAACTTTTTCTCAAACAACTATATATGAAGAACTTATTTTGAATGAATAAAAAAGTACGAGATGCATGATATGAATAAATGATTTATATTGGTTCGAACATTTTTTATTCTATTCCACTTCATTTTATTTTCAAATAGATTCAATAAAATGACTCCAACGATGCCCAACCATAGCTATTGCAACTTTGCTACTAATACAAGTAACAACAATTCTATTACTACTACTAAGCAAGAGCAGAAGATTTTTCTCTTCTTCACTTTCTTTAAATTAATGGCTCTACCTAACACCTTTTATTAAATAAATTTTCATAACAAAAGTGGCTTATACGTACTTTCAATATAGTATTATCACAAGCAAAAGATCAAATAAATTTTGTACCCATTGTTTAGAATTATATACTCTCAAACATAAATAAACCACCAAACACTAGAAATTAATTTTCACTTTTTGTTACTTGAGAACTTTGAAAAAGATAAATAATAAAATGATTATAAATTAGGTGAAAGTGTTAACATATTCGCCCATACTTCTTTATTATACATGTTGACTCCAATTCCATTTATGCGGCCTCTTATTCATCTTTTCCATTATACTACAACAACAACATTACTCTATTCAATTAGAGGCTCCCAACTATAGCAGGATATAGAGAGGTCGGATGTACGCAACTATACTCATGCGTTATAAACACACAGATGTTGTTTTCCGATGATCCATAATGATAATTGCATGCCGATCAAACTCCTACTTCACAATATAAGGAGCACAATCAATTTAGTGAGTCATTTTGCTTTATTTTATCATATTCTAAAGTTAAGAAAGAATGTGTCATTGACTCCATTGGAAATGGAAATTCATCTTTTCCATTATAAATACGTCATATCTTTTCTTGGCCCATGTCTTTAATATAGCTAAATTATGTTATAAAACATTACACTTAAACAAATAAACAATCAAACATGTACTTAAAAATAAATAAGTAATTAAATAAATATTAGTGTGTTGTAAGACACAACAACAATATTACCTCATTGCATTAGAGGCTTCCGCCTATGGCGGGATATGGGGAGTCGGATGTACGCAATCATAACCATGTGTTAGAAACACACATAGTTTGTTTTCCGATGACCCACAATGATGGGTCAAGCTATGCCGATCAACTGCTACTTCACTATATAAGAAGCGCAGCCAGTTTAGTGAATCATTTTGCTTTATTCCATCATATTCTAAAGTCAAGAAATAATGTATCGTTGACTCTATTGAAAATGAAAAATTAGTGTGTTGTAAGATAAGAATGTTAAAAGGGCCAGCTTTCTAACAAACAAAAAAAAAGGACCAAGTCTACATTTGAATTTTATCCTCTTGAGGATTTATCTTCACAACAACAAGAAAGTTTGAACACCTCAAAACAACCACGTGAATCAACAGCCACCCTATTCTTTCTCCCTTTCTCTCATGAATTTTCTCCCATGGCTGCTTCAGAATCTCCGGTAATGGCGGAACCCATCAAACCAAGCAGCAGCTCTCCATCAAAGCCTCCGGCGGCGCCTCCACCGCCCTCCCCATCATCTCTCATACAGCCTTCAATGAAAAAAAGAAACAAGCCTAAAGTATTCCGCGTCTTTCGCTCCGTTTTCCGATCATTTCCCATCATAACACCCGTTTGCAAGCTGCCCTCTCTGCCCAGCGGACGCTTACCGGACAACCGGGGCAGCGCGGTAGGGACACGTGTAACGGGAACCCTTTTCGGGTACCGTAAAGGACGTGTAAGCCTATCGGTACAAGAAAATCCCAAGACTCTGCCCACCTTGGTGGTGGAGCTTGCAATGCAAACTCATGCATTGCAAAAAGAGATGAGTCTTGGGATGGTTAGAATTGCTTTGGAATGTGAGAAAAGGGCACAAAATGACAAAACAAAAGTGTTGGAAGAGCCATTGTGGACAATGTATTGCAATGGGAAAAAGATTGGGTATGGGGTGAAAAGGGATGCCACAGAAGAGGATTTGCATGTGATGGAGGTCCTAAAGGCTGTGTCCATGGGGGCCGGAGTTTTGCCCGGAATATCGGACGCCGATGGACCGGACGGGGAGATTGCATACATGAGGGCACATTTTGAACGGGTGGTTGGATCCAAGGACTCGGAGACTTTGTATATGATGAGCCCAGATGGGAACAATGGCCCTGAATTGAGTATTTTCTTTGTCAGAATATGAATCTAATTAATTTATGGTTTCTTCCTAATTTCTGATTGGTGATTTGGATGAATATTATTATAGATGTATTGATAGGGTATGTGTATATTAGGGGAAATAATTAATTTATAAGAGAAGGATAGCTCTAGCTTATTAAACTGCAGGTTGTTTGCATTTCTTCTTTTCAATTGCACACATTGCATTTGCCAACTGGTGATGTTGTTAAACATATGAGTATAGTTGCATACATTCGATCCCTCATACTTCGTCATAGGCGGAAGTCAATAGATTAATGTTGTTGTTGGTGATAGTTCTTTAAACATACCAAGGAAATGTTGCATCAATTGGGACAATTTGAAGATGATCGGAGGCATTAAACGAAATCCTTTTCATTTTTTCTATAATCTAGATCAATTAAAACTCCCAAAGGGTATATATACTTGAAGAAATAATAAACATACATGTATATATGTATAGTGCACATATTATATGTATGTATTATGCACGTGTACATGAGTGTGTATAAATATATAAATATACGTATGAATATGTATATACGTAGGGGCAGAGGGATATAAGCCTAAATTTGAGATGATTCTGGCAATCCTCCAGCTTGGAAATGTCTGCATTTTTGCTTTTACCTCTCATCACCCTTTTTTGGAGCGAAATCTCTCACTCTGGAGGTTCACATCGTCTCAATCTTAAGGAGCATGTGTGAATGATGCAAATCAGAAGTCAAGTGGTCTCCTAGATTAGGTGAGACCTTACACATTGACTCACACAAGGTGTACCACCGCAAATCAAGCATTCGGCCTAACAGCAGAAGAAAACTCACACTGTGCGTATCCGTAGAATTGAACTATTGATCTATTGAAGCGAATCCTAACTCGAATATCAACTAGACTATGTCATGTGGCCTCATCACCCTTTTCTAGAATTCGTGATTGATGGTGACAATAACATACAATTGAACTAGAGCCGGTGCATAATACTGATTTTTTTTTATTGTGTTTGTAGCTATTTTTCATGCTTTTTTAAAGAAAAATTACTAAAACGAGTGAAAGTTTATGCTCATATATCTAGATACTAAGACGTATGCAAATCAACTGCCACCACAAAAAGAATTTCGTTTACCGACGAAAAATTCACCGACGAACCAAGGTTCGTCGGTGTTGTGTCGGTACTTTGCGACGCATTTGCGATACACTAGTTTTCGTCGTTAATTGCGACGAAAATACGATGAAAGGCATTGTCGCTAGCAGAAAAGTAGTCAGATTAATACCTTCGTCGGTGTTTTGTCGGTGGTGCGTCGCTATTCTGTATGTTTTATTCGTCGCTATGTAGTTTGTAGCCTTACGTCGCTATATCGTAGCTATTTTGTCGCTAAAATTCCAGAACAATGATAAAATAAATTCGTCGGTGAGTAGGTTCTTGGCGTTGTGTATCGTCGGTTTTTTTGTCGATGAAACCCGCATGTCGCAAACGTTTTATTTTACTTTTCGTTCATATTCCGATTTGTCATTGTGTCGTCGCAGATTCGTCGAGGATTAAACACGTGTATTAATTAAGAAAAAACAAAGCAGTGATTGGAAAAAAAAATTATTAATTTAATAATAAAAATTTTACATTATGAAACGAAAAATTAAAAAAAGAAATCTAAAAGAGAGGCGCAGAGAGGCCGTTCACTCTTCATCATCGGAAGAAAGAGTGGCTGCCACATTATCTGCGAACTCTCTGAGGAGGCGCTTCAGTTTGGAATATCTGAATTTCAACTTCCGCAGCCTTCTAGTCATGCCGTGCAGTTGTCTCGACTGCTGTTGCATGTTTGCTATCAGCATACGGTAGTCGATATCCCTTTTCGGCGTTTGTTCTCGAGCATCCTCTCGTTGTAGTGGGCCATACACAGATACGGAACCCTCCCGCTCAACCGATGGTGGTTGGGGAGGAGGCCCTTGTGGCGGGGCACTGTTTGCCCCTCCACCACGCCTTGGGGTTCTTCTAAAACGATGCGGCATATTTTGATGTTTTATAACTTTGTATGTGTGTATATATATGTGCGGATGTTTGGGGTATAAATAGGTAATTTTAGCGACGGTATAGCGACGAACTTACGACGCATTCTTCGATCGTTGGGAATATGTGCGGGTGTGACGCTTCGTCTGAATTAGCGACACACTTAGCGACGAATTCGCGACGAACTTTGTGCGGGCGGGACGATTGGTTCGAGTTAGCGACGAATTAGCGACGTAAACACTTTCTAATGAACGGACACGACGGCATAGCGACGCCGTAGCGACGCATTAACGACGCAACATGAAATAGGTGTGACGGTTCGTTTGAGTTAGCGACACATTTAGCGACGAATTACCGACGTAAACAAGTTCTAATGAACGGACACGGCGGCATAGCGACGCCTTAGCGATGCATTAGCGACGCTTCATGAAATAGGTGTGACGATTCGTTTGAGTTAGCGACACACTTAGCGTCGGTAAAGCGTCGCTAATTTCAAATAAATTCACGCATCATTAATTCTCGACGTTGTATTAAGTTTCGCGGATAATATGTTTTCGTCTTGTGGTTGTATTAAGTTTCGTCGATATGTTTAGTAGGTTCTCGTCTTAGTATTAAGTTTCGTCGGTATATAGTTGATGTTTAGTCGGTCAATTAGTCGTCTCAAATTTTTCTGAGCCACATTTCGTTTGTATTTTAGCGTCGTCAAAATTCGTGAGAGATTAAACACGTGTTTAAATTAAGAAAACGAAAGCGATAATTAGAAAAATAAAACTTCATTAATATAAAATTATAAATTACAAAATATACTAGGACAATAATGGAAAAACTAATCTAAATGAATAACGGAGAGGAGTCATTCACTGTTCGTCATCCGAACAGAGAGTAGCAACCTCTCTACGCACGCCTTCAGGAGGCGTCTCAGCTGTGCAGCTTTGGATTTAATCCGCATCTACCTTGTGTCCAGGTATTGGAGACGCTCATCCTAGTACATAATATGCTCCCTCAGGTCATCCACTGTTTTCTGAAGTTCTTGTATTTCTTTATGGAGATCGCCAATTTGGGGTGATTCTTGTGATGGAGGAATCGCTGAAGAAGAGGGTTGTTGAATAGACCGTCTTGCCGCTGAATGGCAACTACCACGTCGCGCTTGCGCTTTAGTAGGAACCATATTTGGGTCTTTTTTTATGATTATAAAGGAGGTTGTTTTCTATGTAGTTGGGGGCACGGTCCATCCTGTTTATATAGGGAATTCAGCGACGACATAGCGACGAAAACGCGACGTACATGCATCGAAAGTGTAACAGTCGGGCTGTGCCGAATAGCGACGACCTAGCGACGAACTCAGCGACGAAACACATCGTATGCGTCGCTGTGCGTCGCTAAGTCGTAGGTGTTTGTGTTTGTTTCCGGGATTTGTGTTTCTTGGTCGTCGCTAAGTCGTCGCGTGGTCGTCGGTATTTGTGTTTGTTTGTTGCCGGGATTCGTGTCTCATGGTCGTCGCTTAGCGTCGCTATATCGTCGCGAATACATCAGTAATATTGCAGACTGGGAACCATAAAACGCAGCTTTCTTCTTCCACTCTTCTCCCATTCTTCTCCCATTTCAAACACAAAAATCATAACTTTTCTACGAAAATATAGAAGGAAGAAATCTTGTTGTGTGAAATTTTGATGTTTTCCACCACCGAGAAAAGATAGCTGTTGTTATTTTGAAGGTATAGCGAGAAAATGGATCCGAGGAAGAGCGATAGAAAGTGGATGTACGAGAGAGTAAACAACGGGGAGTGGAGTTTTAGATTTGTTGAAGGTCTCGAAGAATTTATGGATTTTACGACGAGTAATGAAAGTGGAACGCAGATTAGATGTCCATGTAAGAAATGCAAGAACCGTAAATATATGCATCCGGGTGACGTGAGGGTTCACTTATTGAAACAAGGTTTCGTGCACAATTACCATACATGGTACTGCCACGGCGAATATGAGGGGGCGTCTACATCTGCAACTGTACACGTCGAAGGGGGACCCGGTCAGGTTGATGCCGAAGAAATAGGCGAGGGATCTCACAACCCATACGTGCAGATGGTGCAAGACGCAGCCGCCGGCGCATTTACGGGAGAGCAGTACTTACAAATGCAGGATCAGGATGAACAGCCGCGTGTATTCGTGGAGGAAGATCCGAACCCTCAAGCGAGACAGTTTTTTGAGATGCTGAACGCCGCCAACACGCCGTTGTATCCCGGTTGCGGCAGTCACACACAGATGTCCATGATTGGTCGGATGACGAGCATGAAGACGGAGCACCGTATGACGGAGAGATTGTACGATGGGATGTGTCAGCTGATGAGAGAATCTCTTCCCGAAGGGAACACAATGGTCGACAGTTTTTATTCGACGAAGAAACAGCTGCAGGCGTTGGGACTGCCGGTTCAGAAGATCGATTGTTGTTCAGAGGGGTGCATCATATACTGGGGCATCGACGAGGATAAAGACAAGTGCAGGGTCTGTGGGACACGCAGGTGGAGAACGAACAAAAGAAACCAGAACGTGCCAAGAAAGCAATTCTACTATTTAGCTCTCGCCCCTAGACTGCAGAGGCTCTATGCATCCGGTGCCACAGCTAGCCAGATGAGGTGGCACGCGGAGCACTACACGAAAGATGGTGAGATGTGCCATCCATCTGACGGCGAAGCTTGGAGGACGTTCGATGCGACACATCCGGGTTTTTCGTCGGAGACAAGGAACGTTAGGTTGGGTTTATGCACCGACGGGTTCAACCCGTTCTGACAGTCGGGAGAGCAGTATTCGTCGTGGCCTGTAATCGTGACGCCGTACAATCTACCACCTTGGATGTGCATGAAGAAGCCGTACATGTTCTTGACTGTGATCGCACCGGGGCCTAGGAATCCGAAACAAAAGATCGACCTGTACCTGCAGCCATTGATACATGAGCTGAAGTGGTTGTGGGAGTTTGGCATGGAGACGTTCGATGTATCGACCAAACAAAACTTCCAGCTACGCGCTGTGCTGATGTGGACCATCAGCGACTTCCCGGCTTATTCTATGTTGTCGGGTTGGAGCACATCGGGGAAATACGCTTGCCCTTGCTGCATGAAGCAAGCGAAGACGATGTCCTTGAAACGTGGACGTAAGATTTGCTGGTTCGACAGCCATAGGAAGTTCCTGCCCAGACGTCATTTGTACAGAAAGAACATGACGTCGTTCATGCCTGGCATCGTCGAGAAGGACATGAAGCCCGAGCTTCTCACGGGTGCGGAGGTGTTGGATGAGATAGACAGTTGTGGATTCGTGGGGGTCGCTGATGATCCGGACGGCAGCCACAACGCAGACCTGGCCCGTTACTGTATCGGGTGGAAGAAGAGAAGCATATTCTGGGAGCTTCCGTATTGGAAGAGCAATATGATCCGACACAACCTGGATGTCATGCACATTGAGAAGAATGTGTTTGACAACATTTTCAATACGGTGCTGAATGTGCATGGAAAAACGAAAGACAATTTGAAGGCACGACTTGATATGCGCGACCTGAATATGCGACCGGAGCTGCATCCCGTTGGCACATCCTACATGCCGAAGTCCTCTTACACGCTGAATGCGGAGCAGGTCAGTGCGTTGTTAGCGTGGCTGGGGACAGCTAGATTTCCTGACGGCCATGTTTCGAACCTGTCTAAGAACATCGACGTGAATAAACGCGGTTTGCACGGGATGAAGAGCCACGACTGTCACGTGTTCATACAACGGTTGATGCCCATTGCATTCCGCGAGCTGCTTCCAACCAATGTATGGGAAGCACTTACCGAGATGAGTCTCTTCTTCAGATGTCTTACATCCACGAGACTCAGGGCGGATGATATGTCAAGGCTGGAGGGCGAAATCCCATTGATCATTTGCAAGCTGGAAACTGTATTCCCTCCGGCTTTCTTTGATTCAATGGAACACCTGCCAGTTCATCTACCATACGAGGCACACGTTGGTGGTCCTGTTCAGTACAGGTGGATGTATCCGTTCGAGATGTACTCTTATTTATTACGTACCGTTCTTATGTGTTTAAGCACAAGCATTTGAACAGATATTCCCTATATGAACAGATATCTCAGGCATTTGAAGCTGAACATCAAGAACAAGGCGAAAGTCGAGGCCTCGATGTGCAATGCCTACCTGACGAAGGAAGCCTCGATCTTCGTGTCTCATTACTTCGATCCAGATGTCCCGTCGAGGTGCAGAGATGTTCCCCGGAACGACGACGGCATTTCCAGATCCGGTGTCCTCCCGATATTCACACATCTGATCAGATTTCACGGACAGAGAAAGAAAATGATATTGGGGGACAGCGACCTGAAGATTGCTCATTCTTATGTTCTGCGCAACTGCCGTCAAGTCGACCGTTTCCAGAGGTATAAACGATATCCAATTTTAATTTGTAAATACGATGAACTACTATATCCATTATACTACGAAGATATACAGGGTACTCATTCGTAATTTGCTTCAGCTTGTTCGTTGATTTATTGCAACACCATTCACCGGGTATATCGAGCGATGCAATAAACAATGAGTTAGATGCCAAGTTTGCTGATTGGTTCAGGTGGCATGTAAGTTTACATATTTGCCGGTTACGTGTACGTCATGTGATACGCATTTATTGCCCCGCTGATGTATACTTACTTGTCGTTTTACAGGCGAGCAAAGGTCGTCTGGTTGACGATGAGTACGGTTACATTCTGACACCAGTAGCCGAGGGTCCATTGAACAGAGTCACGCGCCACGATATGTGTTTTGTCAACGGTTATAGATTCCACACAGTCTCCCATTCCAGCCGAAAATCATCGGAGAACAGCGGAGTGTGTGTCAAACGGTTTGACAATAGCCCGGACGAGGATGACTTCTACGGCTACCTTACTGACATCATCGAGCTCGAATATCCCGCATTGCCTATAAAGCGGGTGGTGTTATTCAAATGCGAATGGTACGATCCAACTCAGGGCGGAGCATGAGGAGAGCGTACGAGCACTGCGGTCGCAGCTGACTCAGACCCAGCAGGAGCTGCAGCAGTCGCTTCAGTAGGCGATTCAGCAGGTGCTTGAGCATGCGCAGCAGCAGACGATGCAGGTGCAGTAGCAGACGATGCAAGTGCAGGAGCAGACGAACCAGCAAATCTCGCAGCTGTCGCATCTCATCTCTCTATGATTTCCGGCTCCTCGCAGTCTCAGCCTCCCCCTGATGGTCACTCTTCTCCGCATGATCCCCCTCCATCTTCCTCTGTATAGTATTTCATTTTTTGATTTTTCGTACAGTCTATTTCGTTTATTGTATTGAGATATTCTTTGTACTTTTATATTTTATATGACATTTATACGGATTCTATTTCGTTTGTGTTGTTTACGAACTTCAATACGCAAGTACTGTATTTCGGTATAACATTCGTACAAATGATTTAATATACAAAATATTTTTATTATTATAAAAATTAAACAATAATAAAAACTATTTAATTAATAATATATTGTATTATTTATAAATATTAAATTATAAAATATTAAATATTAAATATTAAATTATAAAATATTAAATATTAAATTATAAAATAGCGACGAACCTGCGACAAAAACGAAATGTCGCAGACCGGAAATAAAAAATCAAAAATTTAAAAATAGCGACGAAAAAATATACCGACGAAACTTTGCGACGAAAAAATATGTCGCAGAAAGGAAATAAAAAAATAAAAAATTATAAAATAGCGACGAAAACATACACCGACGAAACAACGACGGAACATCTGGTCGCAGAACTGACAGTTTTTCGTCGCAATTGTGCGACGCAACACCGACGAAATTTTTCCGTCCCAATATAACGACGCTTCACCGACGAAATTCACTTTGCGACAAGCCGTATCGCGACCAACTTTTTTCGTCGCTATTTCGTCGCTAAATGTCTGTAACGACGACATATCGACGACTTTTGTCTGTCGCTATATGTTTTTTTTTTTTGGTGCGCTTCGCCTTTTTCTTAAAAAAAAAGGATAAAAAGAAAGATTAAAAAACACTTACTAAATTTTGGGGTGCAATGGTCAAAACTGATATTATACACTGCCTTATCGGTCTTAGACTTAACGTTGTTTTCCTAAATATGAAATTATGTGATGTTTTGATGTATGGATTACATGTTGAAGCCCTTGAGTTTTTCGTACAGCTTCTGAAGTTGAAAGACAATGCAATTCCACATAGGAAGTTACAAATAATGGTCAAGGACTAAATAGTTTCACGTAAAAATTTGTCAAGATAAGTTACGTTATAAAACATAATATTGGTTAATGGTGACCGTCATACAAAGCACCTGCATGAGGGAAAGTATAATCCTCATGATCGTTAAGTGGAATACTGGAGTGAAAATTATGTACTAAGTAATTAAATCCAAAGCTAAAAGATATAATGTATCATCGACCAATGATGTGTATTGTGTACAACAACAACAACAACAAAAACATTATATCGTTGCTTTAAAAGCTTCCGTCTACGACGATTGTATTGCATAATTAATTGAAATTAAGATCTTTATGACAGTTGTATGAAACACCAAAATGATTTCAAACAATCATTGAATGTTAAAAGACGAGTAGTAACCTATGTGCATAGTGTCGATATAGGGCGAATTAATAAAAATTAGAGATGTTACGGAATAAAATAAAAGATATGACCAGTCAATTCGATGAACGTTGAGTAAGTTCAAAAGAAAGAGTAAAAGGTCAAACGGCAAAATGGTAACTTTACCTAATCAAAAATGTTATATCGGTCAGAATGTGATTTTATTATGATATCTTCTAGTTGTATCATGACGAACATGCTAGAGGCCAAAAGCATATGAGATAGCAAGCTTTATTGTTTTATGTTGTCATATAGGTATCTTTAATGTATCTTCAAAATACAGGAGCAAGAACTTTATTAAATTCAAGTGAACATGTTTTATATGAGTAGACAAGCCAATGTTGGTCACAGAGCATTACTTAGTTGGTATTTGGGTTGAGAATTATTCTAAAAAAATACAGAGTTCGATTGCAGAAATACGCGCTATGTGGGTGTTTCACTGTTGTCTTAGCCGAATGCTCAGTTTACAGTAGGCACCTTGTGTAGACTCTTTGTGTATGTTCTCACCAACCTAAGAGATCGTTGAACTCCTTATTCGCATCCTCCGCGAGCTGCAATTGAGGCGGTGGATCTGGTATTTGCTCCAAAGACAAGCCAATGTCTCTTTATATAAAATGGTTTTCTCACTCATAGTTGGCACAGTTACAAGATCAACATGTGACACATCATTATTGGTTCAGTTGAATTTTCTCTTCATTAGAGAGAAAAAGGTAAAATCCCTCATCCCGGGGCCTCCACCTCTCCAGCTCCAAAGAACATATGTGGAGGATTCAAATCAGGAGCCCAGCGGCCTTCTAGGTTGGATGAAATCTTACGCAATGATCCAAACAAGGTGTCCCCCCACAAACCAGGCCTTCGGCCTAGCACCAGAGGAACACCCACACTGTGCGTCCCTGGAATCGAATTTTTGACCTCTTGGAGCAAATCTCAATCTGAATACCAACTGCATTATGTCCTGAGAGTTTTCTCTTCCTTACGTAACACTTTCTCCCTTCTACACATGGACCAAAATAAAATTTTCATCATTATATGTGTATATGATAATTCACAATTCATATATGATTTCAAACAATAAGTGAATGTTAAAACATGGGTAATAAGCTATGTGCATAGTGTTGATATACGAGTTGAGCGATTTCAAAATAAAAAGTAAAATGATCAAACGGCAAATGGTAACTTTATCTAATGAAAAATGTTTTTATATGTCAGAATGTGATCTTATTATGAATTTTTTATTTATATCATGACGAACACGCTAGAGGCCAAAAGCATATGAGATAGCAAGCTTTATTGTTTTATGTTGTCATATAGTTTCTTCATGTATCTTCCAAATAAAGGAGCAACCACGGCAGCGTTTAGTTCGTACTTGGGTATTAATATTAGAATTGGAATGGATATGACAGGGTATGAGTTTGGACTATATTGTTTTGAGCGTAAAAGTGATAGTTGTTTGGTATTAAAGTGAGAATAAGTATGATATACATGGATGGTGTTTGGAACGTATCGAAACTGAAATGAGTATCGAATGTAGGCGGTCGAAAAATGGCCGGACAAATTTGACCCACCGGAATAGTGACCAGTGTCGGGCGGCGTTGACCGGTCGTACCTCTCATTCCCTCTCATTGTCCCATATTGATAGACAAGATAGACTAATATATCAAAAAATAATATCATTATTGAATATTTAGATATCAAACCGAAACTTATACCTTCCATTTTCCTAAACAAACAATTTTAATATATTTGAATTCCTCCAAACTCATTCCCTAAATTCCATACCCCAAACCAAACACCTAAATTCAAGTGACCACGATTCATATGAGGAGAGATCAGAGAAGTCAATGTCTTTCTATATCAAATGGTTTTCTCGCTCCTAGTTGGCATAGTTACAAGATCAACACGTGATGCATCATTATTGGTCCAAGTTGGGGTTCCTCTCCCCTACGTGGCACTTTCTGTCTTCTTTCCAAATTGAACAGAATAATATTTTTATGATTATATACATGATATTCGTAATTCATATCCAAACGTTTGACCACTTTATACGTATTATCTATATGTTTTGAATTTGCAACTTATATTCACATGTTATCTAAGATGTTACAATTTATATCAATTTAATGCAATCAACCTTCAAACTGACGGTGCAATTAATAACGTCATTTGAACATATAGATATGATTTGTAATACATGTAAAATATGTAGATATCAAATATAAATAAAATAGGCACGTGTTTATGGCCGTTAACTTAGACAGTTGATTATTTTATATGATTAGTAGATGGATCATGTAAGACTATGATGATAGTAATTCTAGAAAAAGACAACATTATCTAAGTTAAGAATTCTCTTGGATTGTTTTACGACCAAGGATAATATGTGAAAGTTATGATTTGAGAGCCTTAACGGTGGAGTAACTTAGACAGGGACTAACAGTCTGATGCATACAGAATACAGATACGTGTTGTCTAAGATCTATTGATAACAAAAAGACTTGAAAATACAAAGAATAACAAGACACAAGATCGAGAAAATAAAAATAAATACAGAAAATCTTGTTAGGCCAATTTGTAGGACGACCGCTATGCAAAGAAATTTGTTAGTTTTATCGTTTTGCATATTGAGCAGCATTTGAGAGCCTTAAGGGTGGAGTAACTTAGAGACTAGCAGTGTTAATGTATACCGAACCAAGATATATGTTGTCCAAGATCTGTTGATAAGATGAAGGATTAAAAACATAAAGAATAACAAGATAGAAGGCTGAAAATTTAAAAATAAATACAAAGAATCTTGTTAGTTAGGCCAATTTATAAAACGACAGTTATGCAAAGAACCTTGTTAGCTCGATCGTTTTGCATATTGATCAGCACTTTATTTGTTCAATCTTCTTCACTCCAAGTGTCTTGAAAGACCCTTGGCAAACCTTAAACACGTCTAAGGATGAATTTAGAATATAATTCTTTCTTCTTTGATTGAATCCACAAGCTCTCAATTCTTAAACAAGTGATTTGGTGAGCAAGTGTTTGGATTTTTTTGAATTTTTTTAACGCAAAACTATGACTAAAAACATTTTGTTTATGAAGAAAAATTACATTTTCATTTCTTATGTTCTGACGTAATTATCTTTAGACTCACTTTAATTTAAAATTCACCTTTATATCTCATATAATTTTATAATGAAATTAAAAAAAATTTTAACACGGAACCCTTAAATTCGTCCATCTTTTGGTCTTCTATATTAAACTTCGACAGAAAATTAAAATTTTGTCTTAATCTTAAACTATAAAGTGTGTAAGTATCAAATTTTTAATTAGAAAAGGTCTAATAATAACGATATTATCTTTGACACACAAAAAATTAGATTTTTGTCTTAATCACAAAATATAAAATGTATAAAATCCAAATTTTAAAATTAGAAAATATTTAAGAAAAACTACGTTAAAACATTGGAGGCAAAAATATTATTCTCTTATCATTTTACAGGGATGAGATTCTCACCCACTTTTCTCTCACCTCATACGTCACAGTAGGAGATGCGGGTAACCCTCATCTACTCTTACTACCCATCTCTGCTGGTATATGTCGCACGGTGACACATGAGTTGAGGGAAAAATGGGTGATGTGTTTGCCGTGAGGGGTCCCAACCCCATTTTACAAAGAACGGAACCCGAAAGATTTCGTCGCATCATCTGCTCTGGCGTCATCCCAAAGTCAGCATCTTTTTGCTATGCTTCAATTTCAAAAACCCTTTCTTCTTCTTGGGGAAATTTACACCTTCAATCTCTCTTTCCTCAGTATTTATTTCAACATCCCAGATAAACCGGAACCCCTTTTCTAGTTTCATAGTCGGTCCAAATTCTCACCAACTTTTACTTCCTCCTAGTTCAAGAAGACCAAAAATAAGCACCAATTTTTTGGTCTGTTAGAAATATCTAGTGATATGCTCGATTCAGATGAAGAGTTAATTCTTGAGGGATATAACGTGTCATGGCTGATATGGGTCCAACTGCTTGTGACGATTCTCCTCCTTTTTGTGTTGTTCTGTGGATTCACTATGTTTTCTGGGGATCAATCCTACCATCCTAGTTGCTCCTCTGCTTCCACTTCTTCATTTTCCACTAATCATTCTTATGGGAAGAATTCATTGCTCAATGGATGCACCAGTTTTCAGGTCTTTCTCCCCTACTTTTTTCTTCTCTTGTTTTATTCAGTCTTTCTAGTTTCAATTCAATTGAAAATATTTAGTGGAATCTACGGAAGATTGTTATGTTTTTGAATCTAGGGCGGGCATATCTTTGCAAATGATGCTGAAGTGACTGATGTTGAAAAGCTTGTATTAAAAAAAATAATCAAAACAAGGGACTTCAAGAATTTCTAGCTAATCTATAGATTATATTTCTGAATTTGTTCTGTAGGGTATTGGTTATGAAATGAAGTCCTTTAACTGATTACCGACTTAAATATCGTAGTCCCACTTCTTTATCCTGTGTTTGTTTTGGTTTTATTCAGTCATAGGTAAAGGTGGAGAAGGTATTTTTTTTGGAAGGAACCATCATTGGATGTGAAATTCAATCGAAGGAAATAATGTTTATATATATCTATTTTGCATACAAGAAACATAGAATTGATTGTAGCAGAATAATAGATGATCTTGCAGTTGTCCATATAACAGAAGGCAAAACAGAGGTTTTCGACGTGGGTAGGAATTTTGAAGGGAATTATTATTATATATTGATCGTAGTTTTGAAGGCAATGTTTCATTTTTAGCATTTTTTCGTTCCAAATGACTTCAAGCTGTGGTACATTATAAAAAATGGACTTATTCTTGCCCTAAATTTCGGTAGGTGAGCTTCTCGCAATTGTCGTCTTCTCTACCTTTGGCCTCTTGTCGAGCTGAAGTTGAAACATTATCTTCATTTTTAGTCATCTTATTCTAAAATTTGGCTTTCCAAAGTAAAAGAGTAAAAGTAAATGTTCCTTATGAAAGTCCCTTATCAATCAGGAGTTTGAATCAAACTTGATCCATTCCTACAGTCCCATCTATTATGAGGTGGGAAACAGTACAGGTACACTAGCAACTAGGGCAAATGCTCGCTAGGTAATGGCATGTCTGTCTCAGATATATGACCAATGAACTCTTGCATCTCGTGATGTTGGATTTACGTCAAATACATAAAAATGTGAGCCAAGAGTTTGTTCAGAAATGGACTTCGACAAACAGGATTGTTTGCTATCTTGTTGCATGTAAGAAACTTTAAGGATAAACTAGAAGTAAAAGAGACTTAAATGTGGTGATATAAATACTCTCTGAGTTGCTCCAGTGTAGAGCGCAAGTTTCTTCTCTCGACTCCTATTTTAACTTTTTTCCTTAGTTGGCTTAAGCAACTTCAAAATATGCAGTCTCTGTTCTCAATAAACATGGTTTTCTGTGTCTGCTTTTGAAACTTATTGTGCTTAAGTGCATATGATCCCTTTCACTGATTGTGACTCTTAATCTTTTGATTGTTGATTTTGATCGAAGTACTTGATATTACTGGTCCTCGCAAGTTAATTTGTACATTTATTGTCTTTGGACTACTACAAGCACCTTCCAATATTCTGAGCAAGAGAGGAAGTCCACATGTATTTAATTTCTTTGGCAAAGTTGAGTTACTGGCACATCTATGCCAATTTGTATTTCCGGCACGTCTCAATTTATGTGCTTCATAGATTAGCTAGTGGTTTTACTCAGTAAATGAGCTGCCCACAACATCAAGATATGGACCCTCTCTCTCTCTCTCTGTCTCTCTCTCTCGGAAGTTTGTACTTTGCAAGGCATTTTCTTTCCTGCTTCTGTTCCTTGAGAAATTTGTCTTAATTAGTTCTGTAGTGTATTTGGCATCTCATGTCTGTGAAAATTTCCTTTTGTTCTTGCACATTTTCCTGTTTCTGGTTCTGAAGTTAGACTTTTTCTTTATCTTTGTAGACAAAATGTTCTCCAGTCAGAAGTGGACTGGTAAATTCTGAAGTTCTGCAAAATCACAATCTTCCCTTAATAATATTTATTTTTAGCCCATATTTTGAAGGAACTGTCCTTACATAAGTAGCAAAATCTTTGTTCTAAAAATTCTGAAAAATGATGTCTAATGTTCTATAGGTGCAACATATTTTTTAGGTGGACGAGACGGAATCATTTGATATAAGATACATGATTTAACGATCTAGTAGTTTAATTTAGTCTTTTTTATTGGCTACTGTTTTCTTTTTTCTTTTTGGTTAAATGGCATCGGTTACTTGGTTGTTTCTGGGATTATCATTTTTTTGACGTTCTAGTGATGAACTGAAGCAAGGAAAGAAAGACGAATAGCTAACTCAGGCATAATAGAGCACAAACTGTGATCAACCAGAATAAAGTCATATCACTGGTTGGAGCTGGCTGTTTCTAGTTCACGTCCCTGCTTTAAGACCACATGGGATGTGGAGGTGACTCAAGGAGATAACTTCATTTATGAAGAAGATATAGTTCAAGGATTGGTAAATTAAAAGGAAAGGATGGTTAGGGTAAATTCTATTTTAGAGAAGCCACCAAAGAAAAGGAGGAAGAAGAAGAAACAAGAAACACTGCTCTTGAAAACGGCATTGTATTAGACTTATATGTCAAACTTAATTTGACTCTGAAGAATATGGCCAGAATGATTCTGAATGACTGTCATCTTTTAGCTTTTAGCCAGCTACATATGCTTTTAAACTGAAGATTGCAAATATAACAGTAATGAAATTGAATGCCTAAATTACAAAAAAAATAAAAAAAAATAAAAAAAATTGAATGCCTAAACTATGGAGAATAATAGTAGAGACATTGTGACCTAATAAAATTGGTAACATATTTAGGATTACAGAGATGGTTATGTGAAGATGGTGCATACACAGGAATCGAGGTAATCGCGGAGAATGATTTGTTCTTTGTCAGTCTGATTTCACCATAGTCCATGACAATTATTAGATAATCTGAAACTGAGAAGGTCTTTCTTCCAAAAAATAGTAGTGAAGAAACATGCCAAACATGATAGTAACATTGGACGCATTGCCTTGTGCTGCTTCTCCATCAAAGACTTGGGGCATGCTACTACGCACGCGAAGGAAAATTTATATGGAGTTCTGAAAGGGAAAAAACTGACATTTCTCTTGTTAATCTGTTTATCTCTGCTGAAAGATTGTTGTGTTTGAACTTCTATTGTTGCTTCTGTGTGAAAAAAGGGCAGTAAGCAGTTAAAAGATTTCTGGTTGTATTGTTGAATGAGTAAAAACATGACCTCAGCTGTGATTGAGTTGAATAAACAAGGCATCAAAATTTTTTGGCAGAAATGTGAATATAACCAGATTCATGATGATTTCAGGTTGATGGAATTCACTGTGTGCAAAGGGAGATGGACGCAAGTACAAGCAAAGGGATGGTCGGAGAACAAAGTCTAGAAAGAGAATTGCCAGCAAGAGATGCTGCTCTTCTAAGGCCTTTTGGGCACGCAGACCACCCGTGCAGTGTTTTTGGGTTCGCGAAACAAGCTATTCTCAAGTGTTTGGGCTTGGACGCGGTCTTTGAAAGCTCTCTCAAAAGAAGACATAGGAAAGATGATTAAGACCATTGGTGTCTCCTCCAGCTATGTAAGTTGCTGGTTTAGTACTTCCTAGACTCTTATCTACCTTAGTACTTGAACTTCCCTAGGCCTTGTTATTGTCAAGAGTTGCTCAAAGGAAATGCAACAACCATTTGGCATTTTTTTGTCTTCTCTTCATCTTGTATGGAAAACCTAGATTAAGATGTGTTCTTGCATGATAGCAAATGCTGAAATCTGGTTGAATTAAGACACACACACACAGACATATATATATATATATATATATATATATATATATATATATATATATGTATGTATGTATGTATATATATATGTATATATATATATGTATTTATATGCATGCATACATTTTTTTTTGGGAAGATAAGTTTTATTAATTAAAAAAAAATACAAGGGATAGCGATATAGAATACAACCTCTATCAATATGAGGTAAGCCAACAACAACAACAACAACAACATTACCCTGTTGGGTTTCCGGTGGATTTATGGAAGCTTTACATCATATTTCTTCACTATGTTGTTGAGGTCGCCCACATACCCCGTGTCGCCTGCTGAGTATTGACATAAGCACTCCGCCGCCTTCATGGTGTTGGTGTCAAAGTCAATGACTTGAGTTTTAGCAAGGTTGTATTATAGCTAAAAATTCTGGCTGTTGATGATCCTCTGCATTAAGAATCAAACTGTATCCTTCCACAAACTCACCCTTGTGATCATGCATAACAAAAGCCCCACCAGCCTTCTGCCTTGTGAAAATTCTGTCTACACTAACCACAATGTGAGCTATAGGAGATTTTTGCCATCTTAGGAGTTTACTATCCTTGCCTGAGCTTGAAGACCATGTAGAGCTAGCTCCTTGTCATACACCATCCATTTTTCTGTTCACCCAGCTCCAGTTTTATATCAATTTTGAGATGTTTTGCAAGCAAGCATGAATTACTTCTTGCTTCTTCATAACTTCAACAAAGTTATACAAAAGAACTTTTACCAAATGAGTTTTTGGGAAGTCGTGAAATTAGACTTTCAAATAAGTCTAAATCACAAACAAGAGATCAAATATGTTAGTTCTTCTTGTGTTGGATTTCTGCTCCCACAATACAACAATGAAAACAAGCAACAAGAGTTCAATGAGCTTTATGCACTTTTGCACCTTTGAGAGCTTTTTACAACAATAAGAGATGAAGCTTGAAGAGGATGAAAGTGTGTAAATACCTCATCTGAGCTTCTTCAATATATAGAGGGCGTGAGCCATGTTTTTGTAGCCTCTATTAAAGTCTTCAACTCAATCAAGTGCCTTGAAGATGTTCAAATAGTCTTTAGTCACCCTACAGTTGGATTTTATGCTCTATAGCCATCCTAGAATATCAGACATGTTTACAATAGTCAAGAAAATATTATAGATGTTGGGGGAAATCCACAAGGGTTTGAGTAAGATTCGAGAGAAAAAACATTTTAAATCTTTCTTGTATTTTGTTCCAACGGCTAAAAATTTAAATTCTGGGGCACATCAGTCGTTCAATATCTCTTTGGTTAGATACTAATGTCACATCGATCGGTCGATGTCTTTTCTGTCAGAGACTGATGTCACATAGATCGATGTCTTCAATCTAAGAGATATATATTGGACTCTGTGATTTCAGTTTTGAACCTTAACCACTTTGATCAATCAATGTCTCTTATTTTAGAGACTGATAACACATCAATTGATCGATGTGCTTTAACCTGAGAGATCCATGTTGGAAAGTGCTGTTTCATTTTTGTACAAACCTTACATAGATCGATCTGTGTCTCATTTTTAGAGACTAATGTATAAATAGATCGATCTATGTATCACCGTATGTTTTTTCATTTTGTTTCGTTTTCGAGGTATAAAATGTCTTTTTAATCTTTTTTCAAACACCTTTTAACTTCATCAAAACATTTCATATTTCAACATATACATACATATATATGCACTCTATATACATATATATACGTGCATACATACATATATATACATATACACTCACAGATCTATATATATACACACACATATATATATACACACACATACATATTTACGCATATATTTATATGTATACATATCTACAACATAGATATACACACATGCATATGTGTATAAACACACACAAACTCAATACTTTTTTTTCCCAAAAACATTATCACATCTGGTCAAACATATAATTAATCGAACAACATTTAAAATAAAATTTTTAAAGCATTTTATGCATTGTTGATCGGAATATGGTTTAAAAATTTTAGTTTAATTTTAAATTTGAGCAATTACTTGTTTTACCAATTATGATAATGCTTTGGGGGCAGGTGGAGTGTATATTAAGAGATTTTTTCCCAAAAGAAAATAAAAAAAAAAAATATTAGATTAAGCAGGAATGTGGGGAAAAATCCAATGAAAAAAGGGGCAGAAATTGGTTTAGGCACCAGTGTAACGAAATCAATCATCCCTTTTTTCAATATTATGAAAAATTATATGGGGATTCGAACTCGAGGTCTCTCGGATGAGAGAAAAATGTTTTTCACTCACGACACGTGATTGGATGTCTGATATTTTGCCTCACTTTTAGCCTCATGAATCCCAGGGTCAATAGGAGATTAAGAGGTTTCCCCATGATTCAATCAAAACTATGAAGCAGTCTTATAGCGCAATACTTCAATTGCAGAGTCAGTGGCTGATCAGCGTTCAATACAACAGCTGGTTCGTCCTTGCCAACAACTCCTTAAACGTGACTTTGAATGGTGGGGATTTCAGTGGAATTTGGTTTTGCTTCTTTCCCTACCTCTTCCTTCTTGTTCAAATTGCAGAGGAGAAACAACATGTAGGACACAGTACCTACAAGGATTAACTTAAAGACAAACAACCAAATGCTTGACCCAATTCACCACAATTGATTCATCAAGCAAAGATCAATCACACATCAAAACCATAAGCAAATCTTCAAAGATAAAGATTGAAACAACACACGAGATTTATACGTGGAAAACCCCTTCAATGTGAAGGATAAAAACCACGGAACTTGTAAGGAGTCCACCCTTCTTCTTTTCTTATTATACAAATTGAGGGTAAAAATACTCAAATCAGTCTACAAGGATGTCACAGCCCACCAACAATAACATACATAAGAGCCAACTATTAAGAGAAGAAAAACTCAAAAATATCACCAAAAAACACAGCAGACACTAGCAGCTATTACGAACAATCCAAAGCTCCGATTAAAATTTTGAACGGTCAGATTGTAGGTCTGTGTGTTACGAAGAAGCTGTCCAAATTTCAGCAAAATCCAACGGTTGGATCTCTGGCGATTGTCAATTTCGCACAAGCTGTCCAGAAAAACAGCACCCACGAAAACTCTTTGTTCTCACTCTCACTTTCTAATTTTTCGCGTGTCTCTCTCCCCCATCTCAGCTGTCGACTTCTCCATCCAAAAAACAGCCTTACATGGCTTCTAAGAGAAGCTATCCAATGCACAAACCATTTAGGCCTCACAGAATAAGTGATTGGACTATCACTTACAAAATGTTTATCAAATGGGCTGGACTCATCACAACACAAATCACTTTAACATGCTTGTGACACTATTTGGAAACTTACTACATGCATTTAATATGTATTTTGTATGTTTTGATGATTTTTGGCCCTAAGAGGATGGGGCTTTATTAAAAGTTAAAGTTAACCTAAAAAAATGGCAGTGAATTGATCCTTCTTGGAAGCCTTGAGTAAAACCTTAGACCGAAGCACTTGTTCTTACATCCTTTGAGTTGTCAGTCTTTATATATTATGTTCTCATCTCAGAGTGTGTCCTAGGAGCCTCTAGGCTCTCCGAGTTACATGAGTCTTTCAAAAACACCTTTCTTCGAAGACCAGTTTTACAGGTCAATGCCTGACTCAGAGGGTGTACGGAAAGACCCGTCATGTATCTATCCAAATGCTTAAGCTAATAGTATGTATTTTAGATTGTACTTAATTAGTTTCTCATGTTTTATGTTTGATGCAGTATGCAAGAATTATGAAACGGTACTGAATGAGGTACTTATCTTCGATAATATGTGTATTTTCCATGATTATGTTCTTTCATTGTGTTTGTCTATACTTTTAAGGGTGTTACGACCTTCTAAATGAGGTCTCTACTTTGTGAAAATAGTTGCTTCAGTTAAAACTAAAAATAGCTAACTTTTGGTTTTTGTGATTGATGAGAATTAGATATTGAGCCTTGCACAAGCTTGATGGCGCTACAAGGTAGTACATAAAGTAGTACAACTACACCTACAACATTACCCTATTGTCTTAAAGGCTTCCGTCTATGACGGAGTATGGGAGATCAGATGTACGCACCCATACCTATGTAGGGGTGTCAAACAGGTCGTGTATCGTGTTTCGTATTTCGTGTTTTTTGGATTTCGTGTATCAAAGTGACATACCCATACCTTACCTGTTTGCTTCGCGTGTATAAAACGTAGATACTCAAACCCGTACATGCCAGGTTTCGTGTCGTGTATCCGGTATATTACGAACTTGACAAGAAGAGAGATATAGGTGTTGAGAAAATGCGGGAAACAAGACTGCAACAAGAGAGCAACAAACTAAGAACCTTGGCTTGAGGCGTGTATTCACACTTTCCGTAAGGAATATTTGCCCCCACTTGATGCTGCAGGGTTATAGGCAAACTTCCTCCTAGGATACAACAGCCAACAATCTCTAATCCTCAGCAAATAGGATTGAGAAACAATGAACTTTCTGAAAACAAGAGTGTTTTTTAAGCAAGAAGAAGAATATGGAATGCTTGATTGTATATGTTGCAAGATCAGCTTTCTAATGGGTTATAATAGCCTATTTATAGGCTCTCAAACTCCAGAAAGTCGTTGGAGGAGGTTGCATGGCGATTGGACATGTCTTCTGGTGCAAAAGACGTGAATTTTCATGAAAAAACACGTCTGTCAGGACATCGATCGATCGATGTGATCGATCGATGTCCTCAGTTCAACATCGAACCCTGCACTCTGGACATCGATCGATCGATGTATGTGACATCGATCGATCGATGTCATCGATCGATGTCCTCAGTTCATACATCGATCTCATCCAGGACACATCTACATCGATCGATCGATGTCATCGATCTATGTCCGGCAGAATACTCAACTTCATTTCCAAGCCACATAGATCTATCCATTTGATACATGGATCGATCCAAGTCATGAGTCAAGCTATTCTTGCTTATTCCAATGCCATTTCACCTTCATCTTTGATCTCAAACATTCATTCTTCGTTCCATTGCCTTTACAAACTATTATAACAATCCCCCACTTAGTTTGTAAAGAAACTTATGACATTTCATGCATATAAGAAGTATCTTTCGATTTGAACCTCTTATTAGTATAACATCTCAAAGTTCTAACGAAATCATGATAGCTAAAAAGCCTTGAATCAGATTCCTATATGCTAGAACCGGAAACATTATACACATGAAACCACACTCTCAATCGAAGTCCATTTTAAACCGCACTTTATGGCCTTGTGCTACCCCTAGTATTCATGAACATTTCAAGATCATTGCTTGTCGAAGCGGCACCACTTCCCATGTTCATATAGGTGAAGACTAAGATAATTCCTCTTAATCCTTCATTAAGAGTGCAATGAACACTCACCCTCCTTTAACACTAACATTCCAATTCTTTAAAGATCAATATCATGCGGCTTGATTCTTTAAAGATCAATCGTAGTGCTTTAATACCTCACTTTGTGACTTGTTGTTACCCATTGAACCTTTGGCTAGTGGTATGCTAGACAAGGTTGGGTTTCTATCACAAGTGAACTTATCCCATACGTCTCAATCCCATCCCTAAAGATGTACTTTGTACCAAGTCTTTTGATAGACTCTTTGTCAACGGATCCGCCAGGTTATTGCAGGATCTGACGTACGCAATGGCTATTACACCATCAGTTATTAATTGCCTTACATAATCATGCCTAAGGCTGACATGTCTAGATTTTCCGTTATAGATTTTACTATAAGCTCTAGACATCGTTGCTTGGCTATCACAGTGTAAAGAAATGGCTGGCATCGGTTGTGGCCACAACTCTATATCCAATAAAAGATTTCTCAGCCATTCCGCTTCTTTACCTGCAGAACCCAATGCTATGAATTCGGATTCCATTGTAGAATGAGTTATGCATGTCTGTTTCTTTGAAGCCCAAGAAACAGCACCACCACCCAATGTAAATATCCAACCCGTAGTAGACTTGTTATCACCAACACTAGTTATCCAACTAGCATCAGTATAACCTTCTAACACGGCTGGAAAATTATTATAAAACAATCCGTAACTCATAGTCCTCTTCAAGTATCCAAGTACTCGCCCGATTGCCTTCCAATGATCTATACTAGGATTACTAGTATACCTTGATAATTTACACACCGCAAAGGCAATATCCGGTCTAGTGCAATGCATGGCATACATCAAACTACCAATTGCACTAGCATATTCTAATTGTGCTACCGCTCTACCGGTATATCCAGTCAATTTGTATGAGGCATCGAATGGTGTGTTTGCTTCTTTGATCTCCAAGTGTTTGAACTTGTTCAACACTTTGTTTATGTAATGAGATTGACAAAGAGCAAAACCCCCACTATGTTTGGACACCTTAATTCCTAAGATAGTATCTACCTCACCCAAATCTTTCATTTGGAATTGAGAAGTTAAATACTTCTTAGTTTCATTTACTCCTTCCATATTAGTACCGATAATAAGCATATCATCCACGTACAAACAAATAATAACACCATATTTGTCTGTAAACTTGGAATATACACACTTATCTGCACAATTATGTCGGAAACCATCCTTCAAAATGGTAGTGTCAAACTTTTCATGCCATTGTTTCGGTGCTTGTTTCAGTCCATACAATGACCTTATCAATTTGCACACTTTGTGCTCATTCCCCGGAAGTACAAAACCTTCCGGTTGTTCCATATAGACTTCCTCGTCTAAATCACCATTGAGAAATGCAGTCTTAACGTCCATTTGATGAATAATCAAGTTATTAATGGATGCTAATGCTATCAACACTCTAATGGATGTTATTCTTGCCACAGGAGCATATGTATCAAAATAGTCTATCCCTTCTCGTTGTCTAAAGCCTTTGGCTACTAATCTAGCCTTGAAAGTTTGAAGTGAACCATCCGTATTGTATTTCCTGCGAAATACCCATTTACATCCAATAGCTTTGGAACTTGGAGGCAAATCAGCGAGAATCCACGTATTGTTAGACAATAACGAATTCATCTCATCATCAATAGCTTCCTTCCAAAATGATGCATCTCTCGATTGCATCGCCTCCTTATAGGATTTTGGATCATCTTCAACGCTTAGTACAATAGGTATTTGATTAAACACCTTTGTCCTATTACCTTCAACTAAGAAAGTAATAGATTGCGAAGAAATGAAGTCCGGATGTAAATACTTTTCCTTTCTAGCACGTTGACTTCTCCTAACCTCAGTTGGAGAATCTTGATATGGAACATCAACACTAGAAGGATCATTAGTAAAATCACCAACAATAGGATCATTCAAACTCTCACTTGTTGAACTTTGATTTGAATCTGTTCTTAAGAATTTATTCTCAAGAAATTCAACATCTCTAGATTCAACAACCACATTGGATTCTA
This sequence comes from Eustoma russellianum, assembly GCA_036186865.1. NCBI lineage: Eukaryota > Viridiplantae > Streptophyta > Magnoliopsida > Gentianales > Gentianaceae > Eustoma > Eustoma russellianum. Next base: position 30,653,722 of record AP025052.1, read on the forward strand.
AATCTAGAATCCTATATGCTTTAGAATTTTCGGCATATCCAATAAAGACACCTTTAAGAGCTCTTGGCCCCAACTTAGTCCTCTTTGGATCCGGAACTCTATAATAGGCTAGACAACCCCAAACTCTAAGATAACTTAGATTTGGACTTCGTTTCTTCCATATTTCGTATGGAGAAACTTTGGACTTCTTAGAAGGAATTCTATTATGAATATGACAAGCCGTTAACAAAGCTTCTCCCCACAAATTCTTTGGCAAACCAGAGTTTATTAACATTGCATTTAGCATGTCAACTAAACTTCTATTCTTTCTTTCAGCCAAACCGTTTTGTTGGGGTGTGTAGGGAGCACTTTTCTGGTGTATGATACCATTTTCCTCACAGAATTGATTAAATTCAAGAGGAAAGTATTCACCACCACGATCACTCCTTAGAACTTTGATTTTCAATCCTGATTGATTTTCGACTTCCATTTTATAGACTTTGAACATGTCAAAGGCTTCATCTTTATGCCTTAGTAAATATACATAAGTATATCTAGAGGCATCATCAATGAATGTAATGAAATATCGATTGCCACCTCGGGTTAAAACTCCGTTCAATTCGCAAATATCCGAATGAACAAGTTCTAAGAGTTCAGTTTTCCGTTCTACTTTCGGAAACGGTTTCTTTGTCATTTTAGCTTGTATGCATACTTCACATGTTCTTTCATTTTCATCTTTACAAGAAATTAAGGCATGCTTAGACATGTACTTAATAGTTGTATTACTAACATGTGCAAGTCTATCATGCCACAATGAAAAAGAAGAATCAACAGAGTAAACAGAAACCGCGGAATTCTTATTAATACTTAATTTGAACATCCCGTCGCAAGCATAACCCTTGCCGACAAAGATACCATTCTTGGACAATATAATCTTGTCCCCCTCCATTACAATCTTGAATCCACTCTTACAAACAAGACTAGCAGAAACAAGATTCTTAGAAATCTCGGGTACATGTAGTACATTGACTAATAACAACTTCTTTCCAGAAGTAAAGTCTAATTCTATACTACCTTTACCCAAGACTCTTGTGGCACTGCGGTTTCCCATCAGAACTTGTTGGCTGTCATCCACAACATGGTAGGTCTTGAATAGATCCTTGTTGTTGCATACATGCACTGTTGCACCCGAATCGAACCACCAATCTCTTGTGATTTCGTTCGTAGCCATATGAAGTTCTGTTACCATGCCAACATGCAAACCCGAGACCATTGCAACCAGTTGATCGGTTCCAATGTCTATCATATTCGCATTGTTGACATTTTGAGAATCACCGCCCTGTTTTTGTTTCTTTCGAAACCAACAGTCCTTTTTCAAATGACCTTTCTTGCCACAATTATAGCATCTCTTGCCTTTCTTAGATTCTGCTTTGTCTGTGGATCCAGCATAATCAGAGTTCTTCCTTTTGTTTCCAACTGAAACCCCTGTTTTCCCTTTGACATAATGCACTCTAGGTGCATCGTCAGAGACATGTCTTTTACAAGACTCCTTGTCTCTTCTTCAATTCGCAGATGCTTTTGAAGTTGTTCAAGGGAAAAGGATTCGGTTGAGTGCAGTAATTTCTTCCTGTAGTCATTCCAACTAGGAGGAAGCTTAGCAATGATTCCTCCTACTTGTAATGCCTCAGAAACCTCTACACCCAACTCTTTCAGTTTGGACACAATGACCTGCAACTCGTGCACTTGGTCCATGACTGAAAAATTTTCAACCATTTTAAAATTAAAATACCTCATCACCTGGAATTTGTCTGCGCCTTGTTTCTCGTTGTTGTACTTAAACTCCAAGGCGTTCCATATCTCCTTTGGTGATGATGTTGCCGTAAACAGATCGTAGATACGATCTGATAAGTTGTTGAGTATATGCCCTCGGCAAAGCATATTGTCCTCATGTCTCTTCCTCCAAGCAGCTTTCACCTCCTCGGAGTCATCTTCTTTTGGGGATGGCAAATCCTTCAGATTTGGGTCGAGACAATACCCAATCTGAAGTGCCGTCAGAAGGAACAACATCTTGTCCTTCCAGCGGAGATAGTTTGTACCATCGAAACGGTCAAGCTTCATGCTCTCTTGGTTCAAGAACGTCTTTGAATCCATCTCAAATATTCCTTACGATTGTTGAGAAAATGCGGGAAACAAGACTGCAACAAGAGAGCAACAAACTAAGAACCTTGGCTTGAGGCGTGTATTCACACTTTCCGTAAGGAATATTTGCCCCCACTTGATGCTGCAGGGTTATAGGCAAACTTCCTCCTAGGATACAACAGCCAACAATCTCTAATCCTCAGCAAATAGGATTGAGAAACAATGAACTTTCTGAAAACAAGAGTGTTTTTTAAGCAAGAAGAAGAATATGGAATGCTTGATTGTATATGTTGCAAGATCAGCTTTCTAATGGGTTATAATAGCCTATTTATAGGCTCTCAAACTCCAGAAAGTCGTTGGAGGAGGTTGCATGGCGATTGGACATGTCTTCTGGTGCAAAAGACGTGAATTTTCATGAAAAAACACGTCTGTCAGGACATCGATCGATCGATGTGATCGATCGATGTCCTCAGTTCAACATCGAACCCTGCACTCTGGACATCGATCGATCGATGTATGTGACATCGATCGATCGATGTCATCGATCGATGTCCTCAGTTCATACATGTCCTCAGTTCATACATCGATCTCATCCAGGACACATCGATCTATGTCCGGCAGAATACTCAA
>AP025052.1:30656479-30681360 GCA_036186865.1 Eustoma russellianum
CATCGATCTATGTCCGGCAGAATACTCAACTTCATTTCCAAGCCACATAGATCTATCCATTTGATACATGGATCGATCCAAGTCATGAGTCAAGCTATTCTTGCTTATTCCAATGCCATTTCACCTTCATCTTTGATCTCAAACATTCATTCTTCGTTCCATTGCCTTTACAAACTATTATAACAATAGGAGGGGTGGCTGGTGGCTACGTGCGGCGGGGCAGGATATCAGTTACCTCAAAGATCCCAATGCACTTTCTCTTGGATATGTCCTTCAGCTAGATAATCCAAACAAGAGAGAGAAAAAAGGAAAAATTTCGGCGCATAAAATTCTTTTACCTATTTGTCCCACTTCCAAGTAGCCTATTAAGAAGAGGCAGCAGACAAAAATGTCTACTTTTTTAGTAGAGCAAAGCCATATGCTAATATACAGAATCAGTCAGATATAAATTCATTATTTTAATTTGACCAAATTCTAGTATTCACCTGGCTAAACGAGACTGCATTGAGCTAGCAAAATAATTGTGTCGTTCTATTATTCTTGTAGCAACATCCTCTTCCGAAGCAGACTCTGTCACCTCAGTCTGGAGCCGGAGAAGGGGGAAATGGGATTTGGGAATTGGGAATGGAGGAAGGGGGGACCGAATAGGGGAAATAAAATTTTGGAAAATTTTATTTTTTTATTTTATTAATTATAAATGTTATTTAAAATATATTTTTAAATTTCGGGTATTTCGGGTATAAACAGGTACCCGCGGGTATACCCAGACACGACCTGCCTTTGGCGGGTATTTTTCAGGTCTTACTATATTTGTACACGAAACCCGCCAAGGTCATACCCATACCCGCGAAAATTCGTGTCAAGTTTGGGTCGTGTTTTCGTGTCGTTTCTGAAATTGCCACCCCTATAATTATGTGTTACAAATACACAGAGATTGTTCCCTGATGACCCATAATAAAAATTGCGTCAAGTTGTGTCAATCAACTGCAACTTCACAATATAAGAAACGCAGCTAATTTAGTGAGTCATTTTATTTATTCCATCATATTCTAAAGTGAAAGAAGAGTGTCATTGACTCCATTGGCAATGAAAACAATACATGGAGTAGTACATAGATGCTAAATATAAACTAGATTTCATATGCGGCCTAAGATGCAACTATGGAGTCAAATCTTGCCAATGTGCTTGTTTACCTTACTTGTTTGTGATATTTATTTATTTCCCTCCCCATGTATCCTTAACCCATAAATACCTTGTATTCTCGCATGTACTTGATAATTTTGCTTTTGATTTCTTGTGATATACATGTAAAAACCCAGGTAAACACTAGTGAAATGCACATGAAGCAAGTACTCCTAAACCTCGGAACCCCCACCTTTACAACTACGTCAGATTATAAGTTTAACATATCGTACAAACTTAAAAGGAGAGATGAGATCTTCTTACCGCGCGGCCCAGAACGCGACACGTGGCAGCAGTAGGGGGTGTTGAGGCTAGATGAGAGTTACGCTCATCCAGCCTCACCACCCTCCCTTTTTGCCACGTGTCGCGCGGTCACGCACGCGGTGAGGGAGGAGCGGTGAGGGGATCCTATCCCTTAAAAGGATACCAAAGGTTGGTTGGCAAACGTGAATCACAGGTAAACTAATTCCTACACAGTAATAGACCTAAATTTCACATACTTTATCTAAGTCATTTTGTCTAAAAGGAGCAATATAAATAGTCGTTTTCGATGGACTAGACTCCTACTTTTTCGAAGAGTCTGGAGAGAGGTTCATGATACACTTTGTGTAAGATGTTATTTCCGTGGCTCAAACACGTGACATCAAGATCACAAAGCAGTAAATTTACCGGTTGTTCTAAGACCCGTCGTTTTAAAAGGAATAGCAATATAACGTGCGATATAAGTCTTCTCCTTTTTATATGGAAATTTGATTGCTGGCGGATAATTGTCTATATCGAAAATGCTTGATCTCTTGAATGGGACTTCCTGTGCATTTGGTAGGGTAACATTTTGTAAGATGTGAAAATACAAATTGTCAGATTACTGAAATCTTCTCTTGCAAAACTCTTGATTTAATAATTGTTTAAAAAACTACTTAGCCAATTTTTTTCTATCTTCAATCATCATCATCTGAACCCAGTATATCCCAACGACAGCAAAAGCTATCGTTAGGGTCTGGAGAAGGTAAGTGGTAGGCATACAATACATCTACCTTCAATAAAACCTAAATAACTAATTGAGGCATGAAAGATATAGGCTTTGGCTCTCCTAAAGCTCCCAATCCGAGTTCTTTAAACTCATCCAATTTTCTGTCCCCCCCCCCCCCCCCCCCCTCTTCTTGTCCCCTTTTAGGACTAGAGTTGACATGAGCTCAAGAGAGGAATGTAGATACAGTTGCAGCCTAGCTGAGCAACTATTAACGTAGCATCAACAAAAAAAAAGAAAAGAGAAATAATACAAATACAAATGAAACAAAAACTAACATACAATTTGTCACGCGATAAACTTGCTTTTGCTTGAAGTACTTTTGAAGGGGGAAAATACAAGAAAATAATTAAAACATCAAAAAAGACGACAAATCACAAATAAAATATAAAAAATACAACCAATATTTTACCAAACCGCTTCAGTATCATGGAGTCAAGAAAATCATGATCGGCCTGAACAAAGTAGGCAAGAACGTAGCTAACATAGGCTGGAGGAACCAAACAAAATACTTTCTCTGTTTCGATAATATGTTCATAATATAATTTATAATATCTTATTAAAGATCAATTACCATAATATTTTTGAAACGGAAAAAGTATCCGTTTACCCTTTCTTAGGCAGGAAGGAATACGTCTCCAAGATGTGAAGCACTTTGGAGCTTAGACCCAAATTTCTCCTCAAACACAGAAGAAATGCCATGGAGCTTAGACTCCACCGCCGAAATCTTTTCCTCAACTCTGAAGGAAAAGACCCCCACCTGAGATTCGACCGTCGAAACCTTTTGCTCCACCAGAGAAGACACACCGCCCACCTGAGATTCGACCGCCGAAATCTTTTCCTCAACTAAAGAAGATACGCCCTCCACCTTTGATTCCAACGCCGAAACCTTTTGCTCCACAAGAGCTGAAACACTGTCAACCTTTGCCTCCAATGTTGAAATTTTGGAGACTAAAGGTTGCAAATCCAAACCAAAGCATTGAAGTAAACTTTGGCATCCAAATGGAAAGCAAGAGAATCCCTTGTTTTCTTCGTTATTTGCCATTGATTTGAATTACTTTGTTATAGGCAGTTTTCTTTCACTTTTGCAGTGGGTTGCTGTTTATAATGACAGACAGATTTCAGAGAAGTCCGCTTTTTCTGTACGTCTTCCTAATTTCATAATTTTCTTCTCCAGATGTCTTAAAATATTAGTAGAGTACAACAACAAACAGATCCAATATATCCCAACGATAGCGCAAGCTATCTTTAGGGTCTGGGGAGGGTGAGAGGCAGACAAACAATACCCCTAGAGATAGAGAGTTTGATTCCAATGAGACCACCGGCTCTATTAGTACGAGTAATTACTAAAATAAATTTTAGATAGTGATAAATATTCATTTCGATAAAAACACATTCTCGTTGATCGATGAAAAATAAATAATGAAATGAAATCATCATCATCAATCATACCCAATATATTCCAATGACATCAAAAGCTATTGCTGGGTCTGGGATGATCGATGAAAAATAAATAATGAAATGAAATCATCATCATCATCAATTATACACAGTATATTTCAACGACATCAAAAACTATGAAACATTCTTGCAGCACAACACTTCAATTGTAGAGTCAGTGGCTGATCAGCGTTCAATACAACAGCTGGTTCGTCCTTGCCAACAACATCTAAAGGTTTTGAGAATGTGACTTTGAATGGTGGGGATTTCAGTGGGAATTTGGTTTCCTTCTTTCCCTACCTCTTTCTTCTTGTTCAAATCACTTTAATGGAAACCTAGTACATGCTTTTAACATGCATTTTGTATGTTTTTATGATTTTTGGCCCTAAGAGGATGGAGCTTTATTAAAAATCGGATGGGATCATGCAAGGCCAAATATGAGGTCAAAAATGACGCCGCGAATCCGGTGACGCCACTTGTCCCATCTTGCTTATTTAAAAAAAATTTATAGATGACCATCTATAAAGCAAGATGGAACACGTGGCGTCACCGGATTCGCGACCTCATTTTTGGACTTACATGATCCCATCCGATTAAAAGTTAAAGTTAGCCTAAAAAAGCTGGCAGTGAATTGATCCTTGTCGGAAGCCTAGAGTAAAACCTTAGACCGAAGCACTAACCGTTGTTCCTACATTCTTTGAGTTGTCACTCTTTATGTATTCTGATGTCATCTCAGGGAGTATCCTAGGAGCTTCTACGCTCTTGGAGCACTAAAAGGTGAAATCTATCATCCGGGGACTTCCACCGTCCCAACCTCATGGAGCATATGTGGAGGATGTAAATTAATAGCCCAGCGTCTTCTTAAGTTGGGTGAGACCTTGCGCATTTACTCACACAAGGTGTCTTCCCACAAACCAGGCAGCAGTAGAAAAACACCCGCACTGTACGCGTTCCTGGATTCGAACTTTTGACCTCTTAAAACAAATCACAACTCGAATATCAACTGGACTTGTTATAAAGCCATGAAACATGGAGTGTTAGAAAGCCATGAAACACGGAAGCCATGAAACATGGATGAAATTAAGGGAATAAACTGCAGACAATTGTATTTGAGTAGCTATAAATTAAGACAATTGTATCCATTATGATTAAGATGAAAAGAGTTGTTTTTCATTCCAAACCACAGGACTATGCTCTAAGCTCTTCTAGTTACAAGAGTTAGTCTCATATACCTTATGCCTCTACGAATTTCAAGAATTAGCACCATGAGTCTTACAAACACACCTTTCTTTCTGACAAGACCGGATTTGCTCGTCGGGTGGATCGGAGACGATTCGGATAGAGTGCCGTTAATATTCCGTCTAACTCCGTCGTTGGAACCTGAGAAGGAAGAGAAACGTTGAAGGTCCCAGGACGCTGCCCCGGGAAAACCCTCCGACGCTTAAGTCAGTTATGGGTATTTTAGCGTATGGCTTTAGCTGGAATAAAGGCTGTATAAAACCTGTTTGGGGGTCGGCCAAAGTATAGGCCGAGCTGAGAGGGAGTCTGCTGATGACTCACCAGAGACTTTTTCTTGGCTCTCTTTTTCTTTTTCAGGCTTGGCCTTCAATTGTGGACGAAGTTCCTTTTTATATTTGTTAAAGTTGAGAGCTGAGTGTCCCAAAAGGATGAGATGACGACACCTATATTGCCAGTATCATCATGACATTGGACATGATACGGAAGATTGTAGGCAACTCGGCCAGGAGATTGTGCGTCTGATTGAGCTCGGTCACCTACAACAATTCTATAACCCGAGGTCAACCGAGATTGTTGCTCAGGTCGGCATCTTTCGTCCCGAGGAATGTCTAAATCGAACCTGTTATGCATCCTTGACCTCGGGTTATAGAATTGCTGTAGGTGACCGAGCTCAATCAGACGCACAATCGCCTGGCCATGTTGCCTACAATCTTCCGTATCATGTCCAATGTCATGATGATACTGGCAATATAGGTGTCGGTTCCTCTTTTGGATCGGCCCTGCGAGAGGCTGAGGTTCTCTTGCCAGACCGCTCTTCCTCATGTAGGAAAGAATATGGGCCTTTGAAGCCAACAGAGAATTCCTTTCTCTGCCTCGGCCCCCTAGCTGAACCTTGACAGAGCTCCTTTCTTGTTGCGGGGCCTTTCCTTTATTGCAAATCCCTTTGCCACGCTTGAGTGGCAGAGATGCTTTCTGAGTGAACTTTGCGCTCTGGCGATAAGACCTTTGTGCTGAAAGCCTCGCCTCAGCCATAACTGACGCCCAGAGTGATACTCCGGCCGAGTTGGGGAATACTCCAAGTCTGGAGTATTAAGATTGTTGGGATAAGAGCTACTGGAACCTTCCACACTGGCTTTCCCTTTCATCTCCTTTACTACTGCTTGGAACACCGCTGGGTTCTGAGCCACGTAACGTATGGCTCGCATATGTTCCTCATACGTGAGAGTAATAGGAGTTAAGGAACTTTTTGGCACCGGAGAACACTGTTCCATTTGTTCCGAAAGAGGCAACTGGCATCTTTCGGGAGTCAAAGGTTGCTCAGATCCTTCCCTATCTTTTTCCTCCATTCTTCCAGCAACGGTTAGAATGGACAATTACTGAGAAAGTTCTTGGAAAGGTGTTAACCACAAAGTCGGAGGTTCAGACCCTCCTTCTACCGCCACTTGATGAGACCGGATTTGCTCGTCGGGTGGATCGGAGACGATCTGGGTAGAGTGTCGTTAATCTTCCGTCTAACTCCGTCGTTGGAACCTGAGAAGGAAAAGAAACGTTAGAGGTCCCAGGACGCTGCCCCGGGAAAACCCTCCGACGCTTAAGTCAGTTATGAGTATTTTAGCGTATGGCTTTAGCTGGAATAAAGGCTGTATAAAACCTGTTTGGGGGTCGGCCAAAGTGTAGGCCGAGCTGAGAGGGAGTCTGCTGATGACTCACCATAGACTTTTTCTTGGCTCTCTTTTTCTTTTTCAGGCTTGGCCTTCAATTGTGGATGAAGTTCCTTTTTATATTTGTTGAAGTTGAGAGTTGAGTGTCCCAAAAGGATGAGATGACGACACCTGACCGTCTGGATGTCACTTCTGACTTGCATGATAGCCGCGTGGCAGCTGGGGGGTTGCTGTGCTAGCAACTATCCGCTGCATAGTTGACAGTTGGAGACATAAGGTTGTTGAAAAATATGTTTGGATAATTTTCAAAGTTATGATTTTAAGGAAGTGTTGCACATATGATAAAAAGATGAAACATATTAAACATGTGAGAAAGTTTGAACAAAGAACATTGAGCGCTTCATAAAGCGCTTTATCTTTCAGAAAGTTTAAACAGAAACTTTAGTTCAAACATTGAACGCTTCATAAAGCGCTTTATCCAATAAAAACACTGGGATCAGAGAGTTCTGGCGCGCTACACCAAGCGCTTTATCATTTGGATAACTGAGATCAAGAGTTCTGGCGCGCTACACCAAGCGCTTTATCATTTGAATAACTGAGATCAGAGAGTTCTGACGCGCTACACCAAGCGCTTTATTCTACGAAAAACTGGGATCAGAAAGTTTATGCGCGCTACACTAAGCTCTTTATTCTATATAAAAAAAACTGGGATCAGAGAGTTTATGCGCGCTACACTAAGCGCTTTATTCATTTGGAAATTCTGAACAGAGAGTTCTGATGACAACATGAAGCACTACATAAAGCGCTTAATCTATGAAAAAATATTATTATGTGTTACAAATGTGATAAATAGTTGTTTTCATTTACATATATGTTCTTAATGCTTCATATATGATTTTGGTGATTTTATTATTTGATTTTTTTATGAAAATTATTATGTCTTGTAACTAATATGCCGTGGAAGTTATACGACTTACCAAAAAGGGCAAAAAGTGGAATTTTAAGTCTTGCAGGTATATTGTCTTCACATATTCTATAATGTGTTACTATGTAACATGATATTATCATCTCAAGACTATCTCTATGACATTCGTCATAATTATTTCAAGACAAGCCTATCTTTCTCAAAAATTGCTATCAAGGGAATTATCGTCTTTTTATTCTCGGAGCATATCGCGACAACTTCACTATGATTATTTCTCAAGGATATTATTATCATCATTATGGATTTCTTATGGTATTCTTCAAGTATCAACATCAAGATTAGTATTGCTATATTTGGATTTCGGTATTCTCGGGATTTCTCATTATGTGACATTTATTTTGTCACACTATATGGTCATCTTATGATATCATTATAAGACTTATTCTCATATTATTGTTCAGTAATTTCATGTCACATTTGACATGGTAAATGGTTACAACTTTCAAGGAGAGAAAGGTGGAGATAGTTTTGACTATTTTCTACTTAAATCTAGCCATTCATTTTGAATTCAAGGGCTGAGATTAACTTCTATTTTTCTCATCAAAATGATACATTTACATGTGTACAAGAAGACTATCTCATGTGATGACAAGTGTACAAGGAAATTATGCTAGAACCAATCAAAAATCAAGGATTATACTTGGTGGCAAAAAGTTGTCAACATGGCACACACATGGCCATATGGACGTTTTTATGGCTGAGTAGAATTCAAATTTCTGCTGAGGTTTCTTCTCCCACATGTGCTATTATGATGGAACAAACTTGGTTAACTTTTGAGAGATTTACTCATCATTTATCTCTTCATTTATCTCATCACTTATCTCCTTTAAATCTGAAATTTCCATGTCATATAATGCTGAAAAAGTTGGTGACATAGATGGACAAATCACATTGCTTGAAGGTGCCAAGTGTGCAATGTCTTAAGCCAAGAACCAATGATGTAAAGACAAGTGTGTTTGATGACATTCAAGGTGACAAATGGCAATCTTATCAACAAGGGATGCCTCACACTATAAATAGAGGTTGAAGTGAAGAGTTGAAGACACACCTCTCATGCTATCTTCTTCTTCTTCTCTATTCTTATTGTGCAGCTTGTGGTGAAATATTTGAAGTATTGTAATGCTGCTTAGATACACCTTATTGTGAAAGAATTGTTGTAATTGATAAGCCAAGTTTATAAGGCTTAATCAAAAGGTGAAAAGGTGTATGAGGTGTGATAGTGCTGAAATTCTGTAAAGGTGTTGTGAATAGCTTGAATAGGGTTGGTGTGAAGCCCAAGGATCGAGCTAAGGTGTAATTCTGTGACACTGGTGATAGTGAATACCGAGGAAGGTGTCCTCGAAGACTGGAGTAGGCACATTTGGCCGAACCAGTATAAAATTCTTGGTGTTCTTTACTTTCCGTACTTTACACTTTCAGTTTTCTATTCTCTGTTTTGTTAACACGTTTTATAAATTCTGGAAAGAATAGTAAAAGGTTTTCAAAATTGCTAAAATTTTGCAGAGACATACTTTAGTCTCTTAGCTTTCATTTAAAACAAGTTTGACTCAATTTGGATAAGTTTAGGTTAATCAAAAGTCCAAAGTTCTGCAACTGCTACAATCTATTTTTCAGATTTGCAAAAGTTGAGAAACGTGACTTGGTTGACTAACTTCCCAAACGAATTTTCCAAAACTGTTTCAACCCATTATTATACATATCTTAAGGGTTATTGTGTTAAATTTTCAAAGGTTTTGGACTTGGGGATTGACGGAAAGAAATTTGTGAAGTTGAGTCATTTTCTGAACTCTGTTCTGGAATTCTGTGTAGACAAAAAGTTTTTGATTAGTTGAACGTTTTAAAGATTTTATTTTGACTTGATATTTTTGCAGGAGTTAGAAAACATCTTGAAGTGTGTTCCTGGAAAGTTTCATAATTTTTGGAAGTGTTTTCAAAGTAGGAAAAATATTTTCAAAAACAGTTTCTGTTTTCTGAGTTTCAGATTTCAGAACTGAGGGGTTTTGAAAAGGGTTTAAAATAGTGTAATTTCCGCTAACCACTATTCACCCCCCCTCTAGTGGTGTTTGTGCAGGGATTTCGATCCAACAATTGGTATCAGAGACAGGTTACACCACTCTAAGAACACGAAGCAAAAACAAGGTACCTTAGCTACTTTCACACAATGGCCATAATTCCTCACAAAGGTGAGTTAGAAGGTATGTCTACTCAACGTCCTCCTCTTTTTTATGGTAATAACTTTGTTCATTGGAAGTTGAGAATGAAATTATTCTTGATGGCTATAGATATTGATTTATGGTCAATAGTTGAGGATGGTCCGTATATTCCTACCAAAGTTGTTAAAGTAAATGATGTGACACAAGAGGTAGAAAAATACAAAAGCGAATGGACTAGTGATGATAAGAAAAAGATGTCTATGAATGCTAAAGCTATGCAATTACTCTTGAATGGTCTTACTAGTTCCGAAGCAGGTTATGTTTCTAATTGCAATAGTGCTCATGATATGTGGAAATCTTTGGAATTAAAGCATGAAGGTACAAGCGATGTTAAAGATTCAAAAATAAATATGCTTATGCCTGAAATAGAATGCTTTAAAATGCTGCCAAACGAATCCATAGTTTCTATGGATTTAAGGCTTACTAATGTGCTTAATGCTCTTGAGTCATTAGGAAAGTCTTTTACAAATAAAGAGAAGGTACAGAAAGTCCTTCGAAGCTTGCCTGCTGAATGGGATGCAAAGGTTACTGCGATTGAAGAAATGAAATTCATCACCAAAATGGATGAATTGATTGGCTCACTCAAGGTATATGAAGCAAAAATGAATCAAAGAAAGTCTGAGTCTTCAAAACAATCCGGTAAGACTATTGCTTTCAAAACTACCGAATCTTCACATATGAGCATTGATGAAGAAAATGATGATAGTGAGTTAGATGATGATTTAATTTCAGTAGCGAGAAAATTGAGAAGATTTTTTAAACGTACAAATAGAAAATAATCTTCTTCTACTCCTTCTCAACTTAAAAGAAATAATTCTTCTAAGAACGAGAATAATGAAAAATGGTATAACAAAGAGTTGAAATGCTATGAATGTGGACAAAAGGGACATATTTCTTATGATTGTCCAAACAAGAACAAGCAAACAAAAGAGACTCAAAGGAATAAGCAAAAGGAGTCAAAGCCAAAGAAAGGTAAAAGAGCAATGAAGGCTAGTACTTGGAGTGACTCATCCGACTCAGAATCCGAGCAATCCGAAGATGAAGAAGCACAAGTATGCTTTGTTTCAAAAGAGGTAATATCTTCTTCTGATTTAGATTCTGAAAATGACATGTCTCTTGATGAAATGCATATTGAGTTTATGAAAATGCATGCTCATTGTAAAAAGTTGTCTAAAGAGAAAAAGAAACTAATTGAGGAAAACAACAAGTTGAAGACGTCCAACTTGGAAGTTTTGACTCAATTAGAGTCTTTAAAAGAAGAACCATCTAGTATTCTTAATTCATTAGAAACCAAAATAGGTTTGCATAAAAATAATGAACAAAAACTTAGTTCTGAAAATTGCCTGCTAAAATCAAAACTAAATGCATATGAAAATGAAATTTCCTTGTTAAAGGCATGCAAACTTGACTTAGAAAAAACATTGGAACAATTTAAATCTGGAACAAACATGTTGGATTCATTAATTGCATCACAAAAATATGGAAATGACAAAACCGGATTAGGATATATAGAAGAACATGATAAATTAAGTAAAAAGACAAACTTTGTTTCTTCTATTTCTAAATTGCCTGATGTTGTAAAGAACAATGTGCCAATTCTTCCTACTCCTCTATCTAAAACAAGAGTTGCACAACATGTTCCTAGGAAAAATTTCGCATATAGAAATTATGCATACATGTATACAAATTTGCCTAAACAAAATAAAAATAATTATGTCTCATATAGAAAGAAATCAACAAAACATGGTTATTCATATGATTATTCTAGAAATCATTCATCTTGGGCTAAAAATGTTTCTTATATGCTGAAGAAAAATTCATATGGAAACAATTCATCTACATTTAAATGGCATGGTCAAATGTATAATAATCCTTTATATTTTCCAAACCATGAAAATGCCAAGTATGTGCCAAAAAGGTACATCCAAATTTGGATACCCAAAGGGTATATAAACAAGGATGTTACTAACGTCTAAGGACCCATCTAAAGGGTACCTAAACTTTATCTTCTTTGTAGGTTAATATTCACAAAGAATTAAAGAAGAGGATAAAGAAAGAAGATATAAAGAACAAAATAAAAATGTTGAAAATATGTTTGATGATGATGACTTGTTACTTGAGCCTGTATGTGATAATCTAGATCCTATTCCTCCTGAATAAGACATGCATGAACCTTTAGGTGAAGTAAATCAAGAAATTTTGCAATTAGAAGATAATTCATCTAACTTACAAGATGTTCCAATTGTATATATTCACACTAATGAAACATTTGAACTAGATGAATGTAAACCTAGTCAATCTAGGAATTGGTGGCACATACAAGACAAACATAAACATCCTAAAGAATGTAACATTGGATATATAAATGAAGGAATTAAAACTCGTAGAAGTATCAAACAATTGGATCATGACGAGAGACATGCATTAATATCTCACTTCGAACCTAGAATGTTAAGGAAGTCTTAGGGGATATATCATGGATAGAAAATCCACTAGCGGTATATGTCAATTCATAGGAACCAACTTAATCTTTTGGTTTTCTAAGAAACAAGCTAGTGTAGCTCTTTCTACCACTGAAGCCGAGTATATAGCCTTAAGTTTATGCACTACTCAAATACTTTGGCTTAAACAACAACTTAGTGACTTTGGCATTATAATGAATAAGATTCCAATTTTCTGTGATAACACGAGTGCGATCAATCTTTCTCGGAATCCGGTACTTCATTCTAAGGCCAAACACATAGAAGTTAAATATCATTTCCTCCGTGACCATGTTCAAAATGAGGATATAGTCATAAACCATGTAAGAACTGATCATCAGGTTGCTGATATATTTACTAAACCCCTTAGTCAAATCACTTTTGAAAACTTACGAGCCAAGTTAGGTATGACGGCCTACGATACAATTGCGTGATTCTATCTTTTGCATGATTTGCAAAATAAAGGGGGAGATAGATATACGAACATGATTTTAGTAGTTAAGTCATGATTCTAAGGTTGAATGATAAGTGGTTCTAAGGTTGAATGATAAGTTATAAGTTTTCAATTGGTATAAGTTTCAATTTGTGTTCAATTGGTTAGGAGCAAAGGTTAAGGGGGAGAATATCAATTGAGGGGGAGCACATATGTTAAAACATGTATTTAAAAAGAATTTCAAAACAATTGGTAAGTATGTGATAACAGTTGGTAAAGAGTTGTGACATTAAAATCATGTAGAGTTATTTTGAAAATCATCCAAAAGGGGGAGAATGTTGAAAAATATGTTTGGATAATTTTCAAAGTTATGATTTTAAGGAAGTGTTGCACATATGATAAAAAGATGAAACATATTAAACATGTGAGAAAGTTTGAACAGAGAACATTGAGCGCTTCATAAAGCGCTTTATCTTTCAGAAAGTTTAAACAGAAACTTTAGTTCAAACATTGAACGCTTCATAAAGCACTTTATCCAATAAAAACACTGGGATCAGAGAGTTCTGGCGCGCTACACCAAGCGCTTTATCATTTGGATAACTGAGATCAGAGAGTTCTGGCGCGCTACACCAAGCGCTTTATCATTTGAATAACTGAGATCAGAGAGTTCTGACGCGCTACACCAAGCGCTTTATTCTACGAAAAACTGGGATCAGAAAGTTTATGCGCGCTACACTAAGCTCTTTATTCTATATAAAAAAAAACTGGGATCAGAGAGTTTATGCGCGCTACACTAAGCGCTTTATTCATTTGGAAATTCTGAACAGAGAGTTCTGATGACAACATGAAGCACTACATAAAGCGCTTAATCTATGAAAAAATATTATTATGTGTTACAAATGTGATAAATAGTTATTTTCATTTACATATATGTTCTTAATGCTTCATATATGATTTTGGTGATTTTATTATTTGATTTTTTTATGAAAATTATTATGTCTTGTAACTAATATGCCGTGGAAGTTATACGACTTACCAAAAAGGGCAAAAAGTGGAATTTTAAGTCTTGCAGGTATATTGTCTTCACATATTCTATAATGTGTTACTATGTAACATGATATTATCATCTCAAGACTATCTCTATGACATTCGTCATAATTATTTCAAGACAAGCCTATCTTTCTCAAAAATTGCTATCAAGGGAATTATCGTCTTTTTATTCTCGGAGCATATCGCGACAACTTCACTATGATTATTTCTCAAGGATATTATTATCATCATTATGGATTTCTTATGGTATTCTTCAAGTATCAACATCAAGATTAGTATTGCTATATTTGGATTTCGGTATTCTCGGGATTTCTCATTATGTGACATTTATTTTGTCACACTATATGGTCATCTTATGATATCATTATAAGACTTATTCTCATATTATTGTGCAGTAATTTCATGTCACATTTGACATGGTAAATGGTTACAACTTTCAAGGAGAGAAAGGTGGAGATAGTTTTGACTATTTTCTACTTAAATCTAGCCATTCATTTTGAATTCAAGGGCTGAGATTAACTTCTATTTTTCTCATCAAAATGATACATTTACATGTGTACAAGAAGACTATCTCATGTGATGACAAGTGTACAAGGAAATTATGCTAGAACCAATCAAAAATCAAGGATTATACTTGGTGGCAAAAAGTTGTCAACATGGCACACACATGGCCATATGGACGTTTTTATGGCTGAGTAGAATTCAAATTTCTGCTGAGATTTCTTCTCCCACATGTGCTATTATGATGGAACAAACTTGGTTAACTTTTGAGAGATTTACTCATCATTTATCTCTTCATTTATCTCATCACTTATCTCCTTTAAATCTGAAATTTCCATGTCATATAATGCTGAAAAAGTTGGTGACATAGATGGACAAATCACATTGCTTGAAGGTGCCAAGTGTGCAATGTCTTAAGCCAAGAACCAATGATGTAAAGACAAGTGTGTTTGATGACATTCAAGGTGACAAATGGCAATCTTATCAACAAGGGATGCCTCACACTATAAATAGAGGTTGAAGTGAAGAGTTGAAGACACACCTCTCATGCTATCTTCTTCTTCTTCTCTATTCTTATTGTGCAGCTTGTGGTGAAATATTTGAAGTATTGTAATGCTGCTTAGATACACCTTATTGTGAAAGAATTGTTGTAATTGATAAGCCAAGTTTATAAGGCTTAATCAAAAGGTGAAAAGGTGTATGAGGTGTGATAGTGCTGAAATTCTGTAAAGGTGTTGTGAATAGCTTGAATAGGGTTGGTGTGAAGCCCAAGGATCGAGCTAAGGTGTAATTCTGTGACACTGGTGATAGTGAATACCGAGGAAGGTGTCCTCGAAGACTGGAGTAGGCACATTTGGCCGAAACAGTATAAAATTCTTGGTGTTCTTTACTTTCCGTACTTTACACTTTCAGTTTTCTATTCTCTGTTTTGTTAACACGTTTTATAAATTCTGGAAAGAATAGTAAAAGGTTTTCAAAATTGCTAAAATTTTGCAGAGACATACTTTAGTCTCTTAGCTTTCATTTAAAACAAGTTTGACTCAATTTGGATAAGTTTAGGTTAATCAAAAGTCCAAAGTTCTGCAACTGCTACAATCTATTTTTCAGATTTGCAAAAGTTGAGAAACGTGACTTGGTTGACTAACTTCCCAAACGAATTTTCCAAAACTGTTTCAACCCATTATTATACATATCTTAAGGGTTATTGTGTTAAATTTTCAAAGGTTTTGGACTTGGGGATTGACGGGAAGAAATTTGTGAAGTTGAGTCATTTTCTGAACTCTGTTCTGGAATTCTGTGTAGACAAAAAGTTTTTGATTAGTTGAACGTTTTAAAGATTTTATTTTGACTTGATATTTTTGCAGGAGTTAGAAAACATCTTGAAGTGTGTTCCTGGAAAGTTTCATAATTTTTGGAAGTGTTTTCAAAGTAGGAAAAATATTTTCAAAAACAGTTTCTGTTTTCTGAGTTTCAGATTTCAGAACTGAGGGGTTTTGAAAAGGGTTTAAAATAGTGTAATTTCCGCTAACCACTATTCACCCCCCCTCTAGTGGTGTTTGTGCAGGGATTTCGACCCAACAAAGGTGGCATGAAGGCCACGTATCAAGGAATATTGTGGCCGAGTTATGGCCTGGCCGAGATGAACAGTCGAAGACCCATAGCCGAGAATCAACTGCCGAAAACCCCCAGATGAGATCCAAGGGCTGAAGTGTAGCAGTGCTGAGAATTAAATGGCCGAGAAGGAAGTTAATGGCCGAGTTGCACGCTGGCAATGTGTGCATTCCTTTTTGTTGATTTGGCCGAGATGACATAGTACCGAGGTGGCTTGCTGCTGAGCTTTTGTCAATTGTTTGCACTATTTTTGGTCCACAGTGGAATCTTGCGAAGCTCTTCTTTTGGCCGAGATTGATGAGGCCGAGCTGAGGCCTTTAGATCAGGATGGCGTTGTGATCGTCTGGCCGAGGTGCGCCGTGGCCGAGATGAATCTGAGGTCGGGGTGTGACCTTTAGACCGAGATGGCTCTGGGGCCGCTTGACCGAGATGAACTGTTTGTCAGTATGTGACCTTTGGGCCGAGACGGCGTTGAGGCCGAGGTGGCGCTGTGGCCGAGATAGCCGTGATGGATTGTTTTGTCAGTATATAATCCTGCCGAGCTCTGGGCTGACCTGCGGGACTTAACATTTTTAAGTCCGTACCCCACCATTGACTGTTGTTGACTAACGGGTGGTACTTTTTGGTTCATCACTTCCAACACCAGTTTTACAGGCCAATGGCCGACTAAAAGAGTGTACCGGAAGACCCATCATGGATCTTTCCAAATGCTTAAGCTAAGACTAAGTATTATTTGGTATAATTTTAGATTGTACTTAATTAGTTTCTCATGTTTTATGTTTGATGCAGCATGCTGGAATTATGAAACAGTACTGAATGAGGTACTTATCTTCGATAGTGTGTGTGTTTTATGTTCTTTTTTGGTGTTTTTGTCCATACTTTTAAGGGTGTCAGGACTAGGGGTGATCAACGGTCCAGTTTCAGTTCTGACGGTTCCAGAACTATTGGAACCGAAAACCGTTTAGCATAATATTTATGGAAGCGAACTTAAACTGTGAACCTGCGGAACCGTAGAATTGTTTAATACAGTTCGGTTCCGGTTCAGAACCGCGGAACCACCAAAGCAAAAAAATAGATTATTTAACTATTAATTATTATTTATAGAAAAAAACTATTAATTATTATTTATATAAAAAACTATTTATTATTATTTACTCTAGTAGGATTTTAATCTTTTAATTATTTTTTAAAAAAATTATTAATTATTATTTATATAACAAAAGTAAAATATTATTATTTATACGGTTCGGTTTCGGTTCTGGCGGTTTATAGAAATTAAGAACCGAACTGAAACTGCAAATCAGAAATCCAGTTCAGGAACCAAACCGTTAAAGTTATACAGTTTCAGTTCGGTTTAAAACCCATAATTTCGGTTCTGTTTTGATTCGGTTTTACAGTTCTCAATTTTTTTTTGCTCACTCCTAGTTAGGACCTTCTAAATGAGGTCTCTATGTGAAAATAGGTGCTTCATTTTAAAACTAAAAATAGCTAACCTTTGGTTTTTGTGATGGATGAGAATTAGATCATGAGCCTTGCACAAGCTTGACGCTACAAGTAGTACATAAGGGATACAACAACATCATTACTCAATTGATTTATAGACTCCTGCTTATGATGCAGTATGAAGGGGTCGGATGTACGTAATCACACATGTATGTTAAAAACACACTGCGACAAGCAGTGTCGATCAACTGCTACTTCACAATATAAGAAGCGTAGCTAACTTAGTGATTCATTTTGTTTTATTTCATCGAATTCCATAGTAAAGAAAAAGTGTGTGTTTGACTCTATTGACAATGAAAATAGTTATGTAGAGTAGTACATAGATTCTAAATATAAACTAGATTTCATATACGGCCTAAGATGCAAGTATGGAGTCAAATCTTGCCAAATGTGCTCGTTTGCCTTACCTGTTTGTGATATTTATTTATTTCCCTCCCCATGTATCCTTAACCCATAAATACCTTGTTTTAAAAAAAAAAAAATTGGTGAGAGGAATCAAACTCGAAACACGAGAATGTGATAAATGCTACTTAACTGTTAGACCTGAAAGTTTTTTCGCCCGTAAATACCTTGTATTCTCACATTTACTTAATAGTTTTTGCTTTTGCTTTCTTGTGATATACATGTAAAAACTGAAAGTAAACACTAGTGAAATGCACATGACGCAACTACTCCTAAACCTCGAAATCTCTGGAACCCCCACGTTTACAACTACGTCAGATCATATAACAACAACATTACTTCACTGCCTTAGAAGCTTTTGTTTATGGCGGAGTATGGAGAGGTCAGATGCACGCAACCATACACATGTGTTAAAAATATACAGAGGTTGTTTTCCGATGACCCATAATATAAATTGCGTCAAACTGTGTCGATCGACTACTACTTTATAATATAAGAAGCACAGTTAATTTAGTGAGTTATTTTGATTATTCCATCATATTTCAAAATCAATGGAGTGTATAGAACATTGACTACGTCAGCTTATAAGTTTACATATCGTACAAACTTAAAAGGATACCACGGGTTGGTAGGCAAACGTGAATCACAACTAAACTAATTCCTACACAGTAATAGACCTAAATTTGACATTCTTTAGCTAAGTCATTTTGTCTGAAAGGAGCAAAGAGGCTCCCGATGTACTAGGTTTTCGAGTTTATGCATGGTTTAAGAAAGGGACGGATCACTTCGCAATTTGGTGTACGCAGCATTACACTACACTTTGTGCAAGAGTCTGTGTTTGCGGCTCAAACACGTGACCTTGGTGTAGAAAAATATGATATTAAATGTTTGTTTGTATATCAGTAGGAACGTTTGTATATCGGTGTATAGTGTTTAGCAGGTTACCATTAGGATAGTGTACTTTATTTATAACCGTTAGGTGTGTAGTATAAAAGAGTTGCATTTCTCAGTAACAAAGGTTAAGCTGTTGTAATTCTAAACAGCAAGATTTGCTTTCATGATAAATAATATTTCAGTGAATATATTTCATTCAAGATCTTAGCCTTGGTTAATCATCATTCTTGATTGATAAATTCTATATGGTATCAGAGATTTGAACATCTTAACTTCCAACAAGCTAGTCTGGACTGTTTGTTCTACTAATCAGTGGGAGAAAATTATTACATTCAAGATCTTGTTTGATGAAGAAAAAAAATCGAAGGCAAAAGGAAGAGGAAGAAGGTTGCATTAGAAGAACCAGAACTGGGCAAAGTTAAAGACGAAGAAGAAGGTGACTTGGGAAGAAGGAAGTAAATCGTATGGAAAAAAAGGACAAAGGGAAGTCGTACGATACAAAAGCAATTTGCGGTTAAAAACAAAAAGATAGTTTAAGGAAAAAGAGAAAGGTCTCGAAAGTTTCGTCAACCCATGTGAAATTTTTTAAAAAAAATTTAAGAATTCAAGGAGAACGAAAGGCAAAGTGATTGCCGCGTGTCTGATTGTACATTTGACCAGGTGCTACTTTGCATGGTGAAACACGTGATACACAATATTACAAAATTTATTAATTATCCTCCGTCAATATCGATATCTTCTTTTTCTCTCACATCAACATCAAAATCTTCTTTTCCTTGCAAGTTGCAGATTCGTTCCATAAGCAATTTTCTTTTCTACATCTGCACTACTACTTTCTTCTTCATTATATATCTCCATTGCTCTAAGCTTGCTACGAGCTTCATCTATCCAACCATTGAACTTCTCACATCTAAGTAATCTCCTTCATATTTATCTTTCTATCTTTTTATCTTTCTGTATACTACCATGACTGAACAAAGCGAGGTTACCTCAACTGTGGAAAAACAGACTTCTACTCCAATGCTGGACTCTGCTCCAGTAAACATTATCAAACTAAATGGTAACAACTATCTTGCATGGAGCAGAGCTATTGAGCTCTTCATCACGGGAAAAGAGAAAATTACTATCTATTAGGAAAGGTAGCAATTCCTAGTGAGAATGACTCAAAATTTCAGTCTTGAAAAGCGGAGAACTCTATGCTGATGTCTTGGATACTTGGTTCAATGAATCCAGACATTAGTGAAACTTTTATGTTGTATAACACAGTAGATGAGATCTGGAAGGCTACTCGAGAAATGTATTCGAAGAAGGACAATATAACAGAGCTGTATGAACTTAAAGCTCAGTTGAAAGAGATCAAGCAAGGTGAACTGCCAGTTACTAAATATTCGGGAAATCTTTCATATATCTGGCAACAAATTGACTCATTTGAAGTTTTTAAATGGAGTAGCCCTACAGATGAACAAACCTACAAAAGTATTAAGGAAACCGAAAGGATCTTTAGCTTCTTAGCAGGTCTCCACAAAGACTTTGATGCGGTGAGAGGGAGAATTCTAGGAACTAAGCCACTTCCTACTATAACTTCTACTTTTTCACAAATCTGACAGGAGGAGATTAGGATGAAGGTGATGTTAAGAACAGTGCCTAATATGAGTAATGTAAGTGCAGAATCTTCAGCACTTGTGGCTACATCTAAAACTGTTACTGATACAACTGAAGCTCAACCTTCAGGCTTGGTTGTAAATAGACATGCAGGAGGTTTTCCATCTAGAAAATACTGTAAGTACTGTCAAAAACCTGGTCACACACTCGAGGAGTGCTATAGACGTCCTGGTTCCACTATGAAACCTCCTTTTAAACAACATCAGAACCAGTACAGAAATTAGTCCTGGAAGTCCGACTATAATACATCTAGGGCTGATTCTCAGGAAAACTGGAGGAACACAAAAGGAAACATAGTGAGCGTAACTCAAAGTAATGGTTTGACTTCATCAAATCAGGAAGTTCCAAGTCAGAAGCTGTCTCAAGAGCAACTTAGTGCTTTACTCAAAGTACTTAACTATCACCTGAATGAAGAAAACACGTCCCAAATAAGAGCAACAATGGCATGTACCAGCATGGAAGGTAAAGGTTTCTCATGGATCATTTATTCAGGGGCAACCGATCATATGATCTCTCAAAAATGTCTTTTTAGTGAGTATAAAGAATTTCACTGTCCTAAATCAGTTAGAATTGCTAATGGACATGGTCTAAAAATTGTTGGTAAAGGAAATATTTATCTAACAAAAAATCTGACTCTTAAAGATGTATTACATGTCCCTCGGTTAGCATGAAATCTTCTATCTGTGGGAAAGGCAATTTTAGACAATATTTGTCTAACGGTTTTTTCTCCTTCTGAGTATTTCTTCCTTCCTTTCAATTGCTTTCATGCAAAAGTATTGAAGGAGGAAGCATTGGAAGAGGAGAAGACTGTATATGGTAACTATCAGGAAGGACTCTTTATTTTGCCTCATGAACCAAGATATTTTGAAGACCTTTCTAGGTCATATTCTTGTATGAACACTGTTACTGATAGTGTTCACAGTGTTTCTAAAATAGATGGTGCATGTCAGGAATCTGAATATGATTTTGAGACTAGAAAGCGTCTTGTTTTGTTATGGCACTCCAAGTTAGGCCACCCAAATTTCTTGTACCTAAGAAGACTTAAGCCAGAATTGTTTACCAATATTACTCTTGGTTCTTTATATTGTGAAACGTGTTTATTTTCTAAGCAAACTAGAAGTCAGTATTTATCTAAAATGTACAAGGCAAGTACTCTATTTAACCTCATACACTCAGACATATGGAGTCCTTCGAGAGTTTCTAGCATCAATGGAAGTAAGTGGTTTATAATATTCGTTGATGAGCACACAAGACTAACCTGACTATATCTTATGAAGCAAAAATCAGATTTCTGTAAAGTATTTAAACAATTTGTTGCCCTGATACAGAACCAGTTTAGTACAACCATCAAGACTCTACGGTCTGACAATGGTTCAAAATACATGGACTCTGAGGTAGGTAACTTTCTGTCTAGTCTTGGTATATATCATTAAACTTCCAATGTGTATACTCCCCAGCAGAATGGGGTTGCTGAGAGAAAACATAGACACATCCTAGAAGTTGCTAGGTCTATGATGTTTTCTATGAATGTTCCGAAGTATTTGTGGGAGAAGCGGTTCTAACATTAGTATATTTAATCAACAGAATGCCTTCACGTGTGTTGGAATATAAAACTCCTAGGCAGGCACTACTAGATTTTTATCCATACACACTTGATTTCAGAAATTGAGTTCAGGGCTATTGGATGCACTGCCCAGATGTTTATACAGCCATATGTCAGAAGCAAATTAGACCATAAATCAGTTAAATGTGTGTTTGTTGGATACTCTAGTACTCAAAAGGGGTACAAATGCTATTGTCCGACTACTAAAAAATGTATATTTCACTAGATATGGTATTTGATGAAATGCAACCTTTTTATGTAAGAACACAATCATGTACATCAGAGGATAGCCAGTTCTTGAGGGTGATAGATAGTGGTAATACTAACATTAATTCTCAAGATGCTGAAGAACTGTAGGTACATCTAAATTCCAGTCCTCCGCTATCACACTCTATACCAGAACCAGTGTCAGGGGAAAAGGATAAACCAAGGAAAAATGATGAGATACTGCCAGATGATGGCAACACAATTTCTTCTCCACAATTACGGGTATATTCAAGGAGACAAAGGTATGAGCAATCACGGTCACAAGTACAGGTACCTGTCAACTTGTCACATACCCCTGTAAGTTCTTCACCAACGCATGTACTAAATAATCATTCTCCTACAGTTATACAACAATACTATTCATCTGATAAGGAGGAGAAGGCAGGGGATAGCCTACCTATAGCCCTAAGGAAGGGAACTAGAAAGTGTACTATGATCCCTTCACAAAAACACTCACACTTTGGTTTTCTGAGTACTCCATATTACTCTACTAAGCATCCATTATATGAATATATGTCTTATGATAAGCTGCATCCTAACTTTAGAACATTCACCGTTTGTCTGGACACGGAAGTCATTCCTACTAATATTGATCAAGCTCTTAGGAGTGAAAAGTGGAAAACGGCAGTTGAGGATGAAATGAATGCTTTAATTAAGAACCAGACATGGGAACTTGTACCTAATACATGTTCAAAGAATCCTGTAGGATGTAAATGGGTTTTTCAGTAAAGTATAATTCGGATGGATCTGTAAGTAAGCACAAAGCCCGTTTAGTTGCTAAGGGATTTACACATGAATATGGAATTGACTATATGAAGACTTTTGCTCCTGTTGCTAAGTTAAACACAGTTAGAATTATTTTCTCCATTGCTGTAAATTTAGATTGGAGATTGTATCAGTTAGATATTAAGAATGTGTTTCTTAATGGGGAACTCAAAGAGTTTGTGTTCATGGAGATACCTCCAGGCTATAAAATTGACAAAAATAAGTCCATGATCTGTCGACTTAGGAAAGCTATTTACAGATTAAAGCAATCTCCTAGAACTTGGTTTGCTAGATTTACTACATTTTTACTTAAATGTGGGTTTAAACAAGCTCATAGTGATCATACGCTATTTACACACAGCAAGGATCAGATGATTACTATTCTCATTGTCTATGTGGATGATATTATTTTAACAGGGAATGATGAATCATGTATTCTGGAAATTAAGAGACAGCTAGCTAAGAAATTTGAACTTAAGGATTAGGAATGCTAAAGTATTTCTTGGGAATGGAAGTCCTCTCAAGGACTTTATATTTCCCGAAGGAAATATATCATTGACTTATTACAAGAAACTGGCATGACTGGCTGTAAGCCAGCCATCACACCATTGGAATCAGCCAAGTCAGTAGCGAAAAATTGTCTAACAACCCAAAATACAGAATCTGATGTAGACAAATTAAGTTATCAAAGATTGGTTGGAAAATTAATTTATTTATCTCATACACGCCCTGATATGTTATGCTGTAAGTCTTGTTAGTCAATATATGCATGCACCTAATAACTATCATTTGAGTGTGGTTATGAGAATTCTCAGGTATCTCAAAGGTACACTGGGTCAAGGCCTAATATTCAGGAAAACCGAAAACAGGGATATACAAGTATTTACGGATGCAGACTGGGGAGGATAGAAGCAAGACATGCGATCTACATACGAGTATGCTACATACTTATGGAGAAATTTGGTAACATAACGTAGCAAGAAGCAGACAGTAGTTGCAATAAGCAGTGCTGAGGCTGAGTTGAGGGCCTTAGCTTTAGGCATTTGTGAAGGATTGTGGATCAAAAGAGTGCTGCTGGATCTTTACTATTCTAGAAATATGAGTATATGTGTATATTGTGATAATGTATCTGCTATAAATA
This sequence comes from Eustoma russellianum, assembly GCA_036186865.1. NCBI lineage: Eukaryota > Viridiplantae > Streptophyta > Magnoliopsida > Gentianales > Gentianaceae > Eustoma > Eustoma russellianum. Next base: position 30,680,539 of record AP025052.1, read on the forward strand.
TGACCAAAAATCCTATGCATCATGACAAATCTAAACATGTGGAAATAGATAGGCACTTCATTAAGGAGAAAATCGAAGACAAGACCATAGTTATTCAACATATCTCCTCAAGGGAACAAATTGCAGATATTTTGACAAAACCAGTTGCAGGATCCGTATTCCACAAGTTGTCTACAAAGCTTGGCTGTACTAACATCTACACCAAGCTTGAGGAAGAGTGTAGAAAAATATGAGATTAAATGTTTGTTTGTATATCAGTAGGAACGTTTGTATGTCAGTGTATAGCAGGTCACCGTTAGGATAGTGTACTTTATTTATAACTGTTAGGTGTGTAGTATAAAAGAGTTGTTGAGCCTGTGACCTCAATGTCACAAAACAGACACCTTACCAGTTGTTTTAAGGTTTGTCCTCTTAAAAGGAGGACTATAATATGCGATATAAGTCTTCTCCTTTTTATATGGAAATTTGATTGCTGGCTGTCAATTGTCTTTATCGAAAATGCTTGATTTGGGACTTGCTTGTATCTAGTTGGCATTAGCTAGGGTAACATTTTGTATGATGTGAAAATACAAATTGTCAGATTAGTGAAATCTTATCCTGCAAAATTCTTGAGATTTAAGAAGTGTTTAAAGAACTACTTAGCTCAATTCTTTTTCTACCTTCAATAAAACCTAAATAACTAATTGAGGCATGAAAGATATGGCTTTTGGCTCTCCTAAAGCTCCCAATCCAAGTTCTTTAAACTCATCCAATTTTATGTTTTTCCCCCTTATTGGCCCCTTTTAGGAAGATGGGATCTCTGGCCCATTTTACCTTCACCCC